>CM021785.1:1284285-1593878 GCA_011076525.1 Nettapus auritus | reverse complement strand
TTTTTTTTTTTTTTTTTTTTTTTTTTTTTTTTTTTTTTGTGCGTCTATTATTTTTTGTTTTATTTTGAACCAAGGCTGCCCATCCCTCTGCCCTGTCCATACCCAGGGTATCTATAAGGGGCTGCCGGGGGTGCTCGCAGGTGCCTCCCCCCGGCCTCGTCCGCCCCGGGCCCGCCGCCGCGGCAGCCTCCGGCGCCTCGCCCTCCCCCGGCCTGCCCCGGATCTGTTCAATTAGGCAATTAGGGAGCCTGGGCAGGGAAAGGGGGGGGGAAGGGATATGGGGGAGTTGATCCGCTAATTAAGGTGATGTGTAATTAGCGCTTCAACAAAAATTAGCAAGGATTTAAAATCGGTTTAGTCTTAAAAAAAAAAATAAGCTAAATTCTACAAATATAATTTATCAATTCCCCCCCCCCCCCCCACCGCCTCCCCGCGCACGTTTGATTTATTTGAGAAAGTGCGGAGGGAACAACTGCAAAGAGCTCCCTGCTCCCGTGTCCTGGGAAGGAACTTGGCAAAAGGAGGGCTGAATTGGTTATTTGCCGAGGGAGAATTTGCTTGAACTTGCCCGTAGCCTGGCGGCTTTAAGGTGCCAAAGGGCTGAGGCTGAAGAAGACCCAGACGTCGGGGATTTAATTCTGGCCCGTAATAAAGCCGATGCTCGTGGGTGTCTGTGTGCGGTGCTTGTGATGCTTTATCCACGTGTGTTTGCATCACGGGACGCTCGTGTGCGCATCTATAAATGTGGGCTTGTGCAGTGCCTCGCAGCTCCCCGGCACCGAAATCCCCTGTGCTAGAAGGGGGCTGTGCGGATGCCTTCGTCTGTCGGGCTGATAGTGCCTACAGAAATTTTCAAAACATTGCAGGCTCTACGTGTTGATGAACCTGTGAGCTAAGCGCAGAAATGCGATGACTTGCGTTTCATAAACTTTGTTCAATAACAAGCAAAGCGGCCTGATTTTTAGACTTTGCTTTGAAACTGCGGCGTAAAACCAAGATCAGCAAATACGGCTCTTTGATAAGCTAAGGGGGGGACTCACAAAATAAATCGGGAGGTTCCTATTTAAATATCCGAGGAAGGCTGGAGCCACGAGGGGCAGAGAGCTGCTGCTCTGTTCCTCACCCCACGCGGCCCCGTCCCGCAGCTGCCTCGGGCAGGATCGTGCCCCACCGCGCGGGAGAGAGCCCAGCGTACCTGAAACACACCAAATCTCCACTCGCTTCTGGGCAAAATGCAATGCGGGAGCTAGGGTTTCACAACAGAGGAGCGGTGTAATTCGGAGCTGTTGCTCGCTGTAATAATATCCCCGCTCCTCAGTCGGATGTAACCGCTCCGTGACCGGTGATAAAGGAGCGCCGCAGCCTGCCTGCTGCATGCAGCTCCCACCTGCCCGCACGGGCTGAGCTGCTGGCTGCACAGCAGCCTCGGCTGGGAGCTGAAATACCTGAAGTGACTGACAAGGGCATCTTCTGTTTAAGAGGGAAATATCCTTCTGCGGCGTGGCGGCACTCATTAATGTTTGTAAAGCACCCTGAGATTCTCAGAAGGAAAGGCCCTGTTGAGTGAAAAGTATTATTATTGTTATTACGGCTCCGATTATTATGGCTTATATATTTTATGAAAGCTCTGTACTGTTTAGTACAGTGCTTCAAAGACAAAGGCCTGCAGAAGTTTGCAAACACTAATGAGGTAAGTCTCAGTGGCCGCCTTTCTGGTGGGGAAGCATTGTTGGCTGCCGTGCAGCTGGGGACGTGGGGCAGGCTGCGGCCACTTGCCCGAGGATCCCTGGCCGCTCCTGCTGATAGCATCAGGCACAGTCTCCACGTTTTTCAGACTTGCTTTTGCCCTTCTAGCTGCAAATTTTACATTCCGTTATTATTATTGTTATTATTATTTTTTCCTGTTGCTGTAAGCTTCTGGTGTGTGAAATTGCCTGAATGCAGATTTTAATTCCACTCCTGCCTCAGCCTTTTCTGTGGTGTAAGGGGGCAGCGTGTAGGAACGTACGTGCTCTGTGGGCCAGGGAAGCTCAGGCTGTGTTTCCACGACGTGATGGCTGTTCCACTCTTACTGGACGTGTTTATTTTTTTCCAGCCAGATTATTTAAATGATAAACTCACGCAATTCTGAATGCTAACTGAAAGGGTCAAAATCTCAGCTGAATAATGAATTTCTTACGCCTGTTTGTCAAACGATATTTTAAATAATCCTGTAGGGGTAAGTTGCCAGCATATCGGTAAATGCGTACACATACAGCGTCCATCTGCAGTTAAGAATAAAGACATCTGAAGGATATGTGCAAACACATTTGTTTCCACTCTCTGGGTAACAGCCTGTTGATATGTCAGTGCTCTGCAGCATTCCACACCAAAATTACTGCCGTGTTTTCGGTTCTTAAATATGCCCCCTTTTTCTGGAGGAATTGCAGGTCAGGGATGTCGTACTGGAAAAGATCTATGACCTTATTATTCCTTTTATTTTCTTAATGGATTTTCATGCATCACCGGTACCTACTCACGGGCTGTTTATTTTTATTTTTATTGCAGTAGGTTGTGCGTTGTGTAGCGTCCAAATCTGTAACAGAGTGTCCCTGTCCCGATGAGTTTTTTTTCCTTTTCTTCATTCAGTGAATGATGTGACCCTCTTTGCTAATAAAAATGAAATACGACTTTCATCCCTGGAATAAGTGTACTTCTTCGTGCTTCTGAACGCTTGCAGCCTGAATTAGCTGCTCGATTTTTTTTTTTTTTTTTTTTTTTTTTTTTTTTGCCATCGGAAAGAAATTTCCCTGCGGTGAGGGTCACGACGCGAGCAGGTAGGGCTGGGACCCGGCTCCTTTTCCATGGAGCAAAGTGCTTCTCGGCACGAAGGCGCCCGTGTTGTGTCGCAGCAGCACGTGGTGTGCGGGGAGAGCATGGGTGAGCCTCCAGCATGTCGCCCCGTGGATGTGCTTGACGCTAGAGAAAGCCAGGAGAGCGTTTTTGTGCCACAACACCCGCTCTCGTTCTGCAAACGAGGCCGCTGGTTCTCTGGGGGAGACATATCCCGGCTGGAAATGGATGGAGGCGGCCAAATTACTTCCAGTAGGCCTCGGAATTGTCTATCATGGTAAATCTTGGTCTCTGTTGAGCTGGTGTGGAAGGGCTTCATCTTCCCTGAACTGCTCACTGCTTGTAGTGGCACGAGCAAATCGGGGAGCCTGGGCCACAGCTCTCCGGGAAGGCTGCACAAGCATTTGGGGTGAAATGGTGGACCAAAATAACCTGATTTATTTCTGTCTTGATAGTTTTTTACATCTTTCAGGTGTTTTGCTTTAAGGTCTTATTTTGATGTGGCAGTTTTTTTTTTTTTTTTTTTTTTTTTTTTTTTTTTTTTTTTTTACTGGTCTGTTGTTTTTGGCGTATGGACTCTCTCGCCAAAGCCATGAGACACAATGCCCTGGCATCAGTTCTTGTGGCCAATTTAGCCATCATTACTAGATAACACTGTCAGCCCGTTCGAGAAACATATTTGTTTAATAGTTAATGTTCTGTACAAAATATAGAGGGTGGGGAGAAGTCAAACTGTAGTGAATGCTCTGCTTATTTTATATCCACTATAACTATTTTTGTCCATGAAAATTGGCTTAATTATATCAATGGAATGTTTCTTTTTCAATTCTGTATGCAATTAGTCCATCTTGCTGGCTGCAATTTATTTTAATAAAAAAATAAACCAGTGGCGTGTTCAGTTCCTCATCCCCTGGGGACAAATGCGATTGGTGTGTTTAATTTCATTAACTACAATGCGGCCTACTGGAAAAATGTATAAAATCAGCTTTATACAGCTTAAACACTGGCATTTGAAACAAATCATTACTGCATTAGCTGTCACACTGGTAATTCTAGAATCCAAGACAAAAATATTATAGCTGTTTTTATAACCCTCTGCAAATACACTGTTAAAATAATTTGTAATCATTTTTTAAACATGCCCTGATGTTTTTAGTTAAAATATCTTATCACCGCCAGAGAAGGCCGGCTATTCATTATCACACGCGTGTTGTACTGAACCATTTGTGGGTTGCTTCCACTGTAGAAAATCCACGCCTGTCTGTCTGAAGCTCCCACCTGAAGATGGGCTGCCGGTGCTCACTGAATCACACTCCCCATTTATTTATTTTTTTCATCCGAATTTGCTTGCACCAGTTAGCAAGCCTAGCTTTTGGTACGACCTGTGCGCAGAACACTTCTTCGTGGCAATGTAGGCGAAGGCGTTACAGAATTAGACATCACTTTGAACATACCTCCTTCTCCTACTAGCTTTTTTTGGTAAGCTACCGCGGAGCAAGCCCTTCCTGCACCAGTTCTGAGTTTTGCTGTGGTCCTTTGAGCTGGGGGGGAAGAGGGGAGGCTGCGTCCCGCAGAGCACTGTGCTCACTGGGACCTCTCATGGGGTAGAGCTCGGCACTCAGCTGGTTTGCAGCTGGGTTTTGGCACTGTGTTAGGCAAGGAATTGTTCAGGTAGCACAGTTTAGCCAGAAAACTGTTCTTTCCTTTTTTTAATTTTTTTATTTTTTCCCATTATGTGTGCCTTTCATATAGAAGTGCATACAACGCTGGCTTAGGATGCGTGTGTAACCAGTGAATAATGCTGAGCAGAACACACGTTCTAATTCACATGCCCGATTCTTCTGCGAAAACTGAGGTTAAACTGACAAAATTCAGGATTTTTTTTCTAAATGAGAGGCCAGATCTCAACTCACGGAAATCAGTATCAATGATGCTAACTTTCACCAGCTGAGCACATGACCCAAGAGATTTTCTGTGTATGTGCAGAAAATATACAAATACTGGTGTACAGCTAGTTCAAGCACACTCACTTTTAGCATTTGCAGATCCACATTCAGATGGAGGGATGTAAACTGTTTTTTTCCTAACTCACGGAATGATCAATTACATAACCTTAGCATATTTTACACAGATTGCTATTTTCTGAAGTGGCATGGACTTCCTTTTCAGAGTAACGTACAGAAGAGGGGCTATATTGGATAGAAGCCATCTGTCCCCTGCATGCATTGTGCGTTTTTGTTTTTTTTCCCTTCCACCACCGCCATAAACAGTAGTTAATTTTCTTTTCCATATCTTTAACTTTATAGCAGTGGTGTTTTGGTACAAGCGATACCCAGATATGTTTTATTGGTATTGCATGAGGAAAAAAAAAAACAGCTTTATTTCCTTCTTGATATAAAATCGCTTTGGGAGGACTTGTGCAGCTGGGCACGGTCTCCAAAGCCAGGCTGAGGAAGCGGTTGGGCTGTAGCAAGGTGCAGGCAGCGGCACCGAGCCCCCTGCAGTGTGGTTCTGGGGCGGTTTGGTGAGGCTCCAGCCTCGCCGCACCCTGGGAGGCTGCGGCCAGCACGTGGGTTTGTCTCCCTCAGCCCCGCACTGCCGGGCTTCGAGCCTTTGGCCATCAGAAAATATGGAAAGTTGGATGCGAAGCTGTGCTCAGAGCATGGAAAAGTTGTAGAGCGATGGGACTGGGGGCCTTTGCTGCTATGAATAAAAGAAAAAGGAAAAAACAAACAAACAAACAAAAAACCAAACCAAAACAACAACAACAACAAAACCACAACTTTGAGCATTAGTTGGCCAGAGATGAGTCTAGGGTGCAGAAAAAGCCCGAGTTGTGTTTTGCGGAGCTGATGAACTAGCTTTACTGCCTTAAGCAAATAATTTACCCTCAGCTACTTCATCTGTAAAGTGGGAGGGATTTTGTGTACCTGCCTTTGTGATTTCAGGATAAACGTATCATTAATGGTCTTTGGGTTTGCTCCATCTCCCGCTGAAGTCACTGGGAGACTTTTGCTGAATTTACTGGATCAGATATTTTTTTTTTTTCTTGCAAGTTTCAGGTTTTGGCTAAAAATGTTTCATTTCTATCTCAGATGCTTATAAAGAAATGCTTTTGTTTACATGCAGCCTGGCATTTTCTGTCCTTCCAGGACAGTATTTAGTGTTTTTTATTTCACAGTGAATGGACCTTTTGGGCTCAATCATGTAAATTAATTTTTAAATGGCTGTGCTTGAAGTTCATGTAGTATAAAATTGCTTTACCATTTTTTCTGTTTATAGAAAAGGACTGGTTTCATTTTATATTTTATTACGTAAATGTGAAATAGAGAACGAGCACAACTAGCAAGTGATCATGTGTTTTATTTCAGAATTATCACATAGGAATAAAATAAATTTAAATCCCTACATGGCACAATAGTCATATTTAAAAAGCAGTTGATGCCTCATGGATAACTTTGAAAAGCCCTTTGCTCAGGAACAGTTCTGCTCGTATATCCCATACAGAATGAATAAAAAACAGATCTTTGTTACTTTGGGAGTTCTTAAATTCTTCCTGCTAGAGCACTCTTCAAGTATTTAGCCAGATAAAGTTCAGAACAGAATTTCTGCCTTTGTCTTCTGGTTTTGATTGCACCTGTTAACGAGTACAGTAATTTTAACAACTTCTTGGTAGCGGCAGCTAAAGGTGAGCCGTCAGGAAATCCAAGCTGATTTCATGGATGTGTCCTTAAGGACGTGGCTGGAGAGCTACTGATGCTTTCTCAGGCCCTGGGAGACGGGTGGTTTTCCAGACGAGCAGAACGTCTCCGTCCCTTAGGTAAAGCCTCGTGCTTCCTCCAATAATTTATTGTCAGGGGGTTATGATTATTGATTTAAAACAAAACAACAAAGCACCTGTGAAGCGAAATGGCTATCACCCTGATAAATATTCTTCAGAAAACCCGCTTCTGGGTTACTTGCAGTGGTTCAGATAGGCAGACAGGTGGATGATCCAGGCGTTAGACCTACTTGTATGTATTTCATTTCCTCTTTAAACCCATGTATTACTGTTTAACTTCCATTTCAGATAAAACAGCAATTTTGTGTAGTTCTCCAGTTAATGTGTAGTTCCCTGCATCCTGACGGAACACAGAGGGCTTGGTGTAAATACTCACGTGCGTAGCCTCCAGCCGTAATCAGAAAGTTTCTCGTGTGATCCAGTAGTCAATGCCCCAGCTAAATATTGATTTATGTAATAGTGCTGTCTGTTCCAGTAGATCAGAAAAAGGAGTGTGCATTTAACACGCGTCTATAAATCTATTTTTGCCCAATGGACAGTAACCGCTTCAAAGCGTTGTTGTTCAGCAGCTTGAGAAATAAGTCTCGGGGCGCTGACCAGAGAAATGTCCTGCCCCAGACTTCATGTTATGAAGGGTGCCTTCTGCACGTCCATCACCGTGCTGTCTGGGTGGAGGAAACAAGAACCTATGGAAGATTTCTGAGGTGTTGCTTAGGATGGGAACACTCTTTTCTTCCTTAACGGTAGTGCTGAAGGCATTATTTGGGGCAAGCTGAGGCTCATGTCTAACCCAAGCCCAGGAGACGGGTTCCACAGTGGAAGTTTGCCTTTCACCTTGCACACTCGTTGTTTCTCCTCCTGCCCGCTAGCATCAGGTTCGTCCTGCAGCTGATTCCTGGGAATGTGCAGTGTTAATGACAGTGGTTTGTGACCGGCTGGAGCTTCGGGCTGGCTTTGTTGCTCACAGCAAAGGGCGGTTGCAAGGGAACCCTCGCTGCAGCCGCGCGAGGCAGCACTGCAGCCCCGGCACCTGCCGAAGTTCACAGCAGTCCTTCCATCGGCTTCACTGGACTTTGGAGTGGGCCCTCAAGGCACTGAGCTCCTTGGGACATCGATGCTGTTTGCATATAAAGATTTTTGTTATATCTGAGTTCGTATGTAATGCTCGTTAATGATTAGCTACCAAGGGTCCGGTGTATGATAGACCTGTTTGCATGGATCAAATCAGCTGTGCCTTTGTCTCTACTTCTAAAGTCCTTTTCCTGATGTGACCCGGCTCTTAAAATATTGATAAATACATATTTTTGCCTGTAACTTGAAGAGCTGTTAATGTGGCTGATTCTACTCACCCAGCCTCGAGGAATGTGTAGTCCCTGCCCCTCCAGGATCCCAGCGTCACTGGAGTAATCCCGTCCCGTAGTCACGTCTCAGTAATTGAAGACTGAAGAGACAGCCTTGAGGACTTCACTGTCAATATATGCATATCTGGTTCTCAGTCTCAGGCTGTAACTATGTAAGGGGTATTCTTGTGAGTAATGACAGATTCTTAATCTTTCTTTTTAGTTCTTTCAGTGAAATTGCATCCATACATGTTTGAAATGAGAAGAATCCATGAAAACACAGACAAATATCTACCTGCTGATTTATCTATCTGGAGACTAAATATTGGAAGAGTGGTCATTTAGATCAATCTTGTGCCTCAGTGCTCGCATTAGAACAAAAAAAAAGCACTCTTGAAAAATTACTGAATTCTCCTTGCAGTGTCAGGTTCCAAGATAATGATGTGTCTGTGTGTGAAAATATTAAATTGCAATAACATGCAGAGTGAGTGGCTTTCTGAATGGGGTATTCAGTTCACAGCTTGGACTATACATAAAGCTAGTGAGTGACAGAATACAAATGGTGTCATAAAACATCAGGGGAATTTACAGCCAGTCTCAATCTTTTTGATCTATATTCTATCTATGGAGCGCTCTCAATCTATCTTTAGTTAATGAAACAGTTAAACATATTTAATTATTTATTCCTGTTTAATGTCAGGAGTTATCAAAACAGAATGTTTCCCCCCAAAACACTTAAAGATAGTAGAAGAACTCTAAACTGTACGTACTGAAGTCAGGGATGTTTCCTGCTCAAAGATAACGAGTTAGAACATCTCTGCATGGAGGTGTTTTTAAGTTGCAGTTATCTGATGAAGGCAAACCCTTTAGTTTCTTTGCAAGAGAGTGCACTTCCTTTCTGAAACTTGCTTGTTTCTTACACAAAGTGTTTTTATCCTTCATAGAAAAAAAAAAAAAAAAAAAAAAAAGGACAGGGAAATGAGAATTCAGTTCCAGTTTAGATGAGAAATTAAATGCAATGGGGCAGTTCTCAGGGGGTATAAGCTGGAGCCAAAGTGAAAAATCATTCCAAAAGTAAGTCTGCTGTGCTGCACCACCTCTCCCACCTAGAGATCAGCTTGGCAGGTCTATGCAACTCCGTTCACGAGCATCGCTACAGAGCAAGCATGCAGCGTGGTCCTGGGGCTTCTTCTCACCCATGCATGTTTGTGAAATATTTCACAGAAGTCCTGTGAGTGGCCCTTGAAGCCACCTCCTCTCCCCCAAATATCAGGCATGGGGAGCACAGCTACCCGGTGAATCTCATTTCCTATTTTCTGAATTTCAGAATTCAGACTGCCCATGACTCCAGGTCCTTGCTTGCCCCCTCACCCCCCGTGGAGGCATGAATTGGCCCCCTTGGAGCTGGGCTGGGCTGCCAAAGGCCCGCTATCGCTCTCGGGGGGTCTCCCCTGATGGCTCAGGGCTGGAGATCGGGGTCTGACCCTGCCCTACCACCCCGCACTGCTCTGGGGGTGGCTTTGATAAGGAATTGCTTTTTCTCCTTTACCCAAGCTCTCCCTTTCCTGGTGGTTTTAAATTGCTCCCCAGCCCCGACAGACGACCCTCGTTCAAAGGGAAGCGTGGAGGAGGCTGGTGGCTGCCGCGAGCGGTCGCAGCGCGTTACTGGCGGGCTGGACCCCGCTGGGATCTCTCGGGCAACACCCCTCCGCGGCCCACCGAACAGAGTGGCATTGTGAGCAGGAAGGCAGCCGGCCTCACTCCTCCCTGACAAAGGGTTCTCAATACTTTTATTCAGCGGAAAATGGAATAATACTTCGGGGTTTGCTTTGAAAGCCGCAGCCACCGGCTCGTCTACACGCCGCGGATGGTTTCTGCAGGAGGAAGAGCTTTTCTGAGGGGAGAAGACTTTACATGTGGAATGAGATTAAAGGCATCTCCATGCCAACACACTAAACGTGGGGTTTACGAGAAGTATCGATGTTTCATTACAGCCATGTGCCCGTCAGGAGCACAGCCCTCGCTGCGCTGGTGTATGGCCCCGGTTACTGCCCAGATGTGTAGGAAGCAACCCAGCCTGCTGGAAATAAAACTTTTATTGTATGTCTTGTTCCCTTTAAAATGCACCATGTAGCAATGCTGTTTTGGTAAAGGTAGGTTAGGGGCTGTTTCGGGTATTACAGAGCTCTCAGCTGCTCAGAATCAGATTTTTATAAGGGGCATCCCCGCACGGATAAGGGAGCCGGCCACAAAAACCTGAACTACTGATTCGACTGCAGCAGCAAAAGGCTTGAGCAATGCGATCCCCCCTTGCTTTTGCTTGTAATAGGCAGCTTCATGCTGCAGGTATCAGTAAGAACGTATGAGCTAAACTCGAAGCTTTGGGTTTTTTCATGTCTTGATTTCCAATGTCCTTATTCCATTTAAAATGGGCTAGTTAGTCAAGAAATGGAGAAAGTCATCAGTGCGTCTGCTGGTTCATTGTGCCAGCTTTTGTTATTTTCAGTATCGTGGGACAAAAACCGAATGTGCTGTTGGATTAACTGGGGAATTGCATTTTATGGCTACAGCTGATGAAGAGCAAAATTTTGGACACAAGATGCCAGAGCTAAGGGGAAAGGTGTCTGTATCAGAAGCAGCTGAGCGGCTCCAGAGGGGGTCTTTTGCCTTTGGTGCCTTGCGGGTCTTCTTGCTTTTAGTGCCCTTCTTTCCCACCTGCCTACTTCATGCTCTCAAGGGCAGGTAGAATTAGGGATAAAGGTGGTAAAGAGAAAAAGGCACAGCTCTTAAAATAGCTTTAAGAGCTCTTAAAATAGATTTTCTCTGTGTTACATAGATGCTGTTTTGCCAAATCTTTCTCAATACCCTTTCCTATCTGGCTTCCAAGTCTGTTGCTGGTTTACTTTAAGCAGTGTGGAGCTGCTGGGAAGCACTGGGATTTTGTGAATGCAACTGAACCTGTTGTGACCTTCGACCCTCCAAAACTGGGCCTGGGAGGTTTAGCATTGCTCTCACCGGTAGCTGCCACCTTAAAACTGAAAATCAGGCTTGATCTTTGAAGTGCTTGAGCTAGGTCCCTCTGATCAAAGGGTGCCACTTTCTCTGGCCTCTGGAATTGATGTTTTCATTTCTAGTCCCTTAGAAATTGCAGCAGCTTTGCTTGGCAGACCCCTGCTTGCATGCAGAAACACAGGGCAAAGGCAAGAGCTGATCTCACACCGTGTGGGGATTGTGGTACCAGCTGGAGGAACTCCTCTTGCATTCAGAAGAGGAAAAGATCAGCAGCATTTGGTGCATGGGTATGGAGGATATTGGGCGCCAGTTTTGTAGGATCAATTCCTTCCTGATGCCATCTTTTCTTAGTTAAAACAAGATTTTTTTTTTTTTTTTCACCTGTTCAGCTATGAAATCTGGAGAATGCTCTTCTCAAATGAAGCCAGCATGCTCTGTGGTCAGGATTAGGCATTCTTCTTACTACTCATGTAAGTTAGCTGCATTAGTGGCGCTGGCTTCACAGGGAAATTGCAGAGCAATTCAGGAGTAAGGTGTATCACGATGTGCGCATGCCTCAAGAAATAATTGTTATTGAAGGAAGGTCAGGAAAGTGCTCATATTTTGTGCCGTGTTCCCTGATACCTGCAAGTACCCGGGGAAGGCACCTGCCCTAGCCTGGCTGTTACCGCGGTGCTCTCCTGGTGCGTGGCCGTGCACGAGGTGAGCCACAGCTCCCACCGAGCCCATCTCAGGGGTCAGCGCTGCAGTCGGACCTTCCTCTGCTATGGGAGGGGGTTATTTATAGCGCTGCAGATGTCTCAGTGGAAGAAAAATCAGAGTCCATAATGCCATATTAAAAATATTGATGAAGTATCGATTATTGCTTAGCCTGGGCTTCAAGCGTGAGTAGCTGGTTTCCATAAATCACCCGATTCCTCCAAGACTCCAGAGGAACCGAATGTTGCTGTTCAGCCAGGTTTCATTTAGGAAGTACAAGTCTGGCAGGGTTTCAGAAAGCGATGAGTGAGGCCGAGCGCTCGGTGCCAGCTGCCACGGCCGACACGGCTGCGGAATCCAGATGATTGCATTGTTCGGCTGCTGCTGCTCTGCCAAGGCAGGTGATAATTTCTAAATGGTTTTGATGTCTGAATAAAATGGTGCTCAAAATAGGATCTTTCAGTAAACATATTCATGAGCCTGAACACGGCATGCTGCTGGCCAGGGCACAGCTCCCCGGAGGCAGCGGCTGCGAAGGTGCTCCCAGCTCCATGCCCCGGAGCGAGGGGAAGCACTGTCGCTGGAGGATAAAGTCAGGGCACAAAATAGCTGCTAAAATTTCGAGTAATTGTAGCAGTTCATAATTCCAAGGCTTTATTTTATCCATTGTTAAACTTCAAAACAGTTGTAAAAACTGTGCAGAAGAGGAAGCAAATTTAAGTTAAAAGAAAAGATTCTCACCACTGACCTAAAATTAAGGTATTTTTTTCCTTCTATTGCTCACTTTCACTTCTTATTTCTCCTCCTCATCATTGCAAGAATGTCTCTTCTGTGTGCTGTTTCTACACTAGGAATGGGAAAATGTATCATTGTCCCTGTGTGCTACCAATTTTGTAAAGCCCTGTAACCCAGTCACTTGTCTACACGGTGATCCCCTAAACAGAAAAAAAAGAGATGAGAAATCCCACTGCCACAGCAGTGAACCAAACAGATCCCATACCCTTTTTCTAGATAAAAGCCTTGACAAAACAACCCAAATCCAAGCAGATTTCCTGGGAGACAGGCGGTGGTGCATCAAGAAGGAACCTCAGACGTTTAGGTTGCCTGATGTGGAGCAAACCATGGGTGTAACCAACCTCGCCATGGAGCAGAGGGACTGGCCCCGCTTCCTTCCCTGGACTCTCTCCTCCTTCTCACTGTGGGTGTCGTGTCCCCCTCGTGTTTTAGACCAGCCATGCTGTTCTGCAGGGCATTTGTGGAGGCTCGAGCACATTTGGGTAGTCTGGAGGAATACCCAGTCTCTGGCAGTTACCGGAAGCAAACGCCAAGGCTTTTGGAGTTTCCCCATTTACATGCAGCATGAGTTTCCCATTTGATTAAACAAATGATGCTTTGCTTAATTTGTCTGTGTTGGCTATTTTTATGAAATATGCACTTAATTAAGAGAAATACAGAAACATGTTTATTCTCAAGATTTATGCGAAAAACGAGAACCCCACTGAAATTTCCAGTAGTGAAGCAATTAAGTAATGGAATTCCACAGTATAAACATAGTATAATTCAACTATAAAAACGATGGCTAAGTAATGTTAATGAGCTGACTTGAAGCTACGAAAGCGAGAAAAGTTCACAGTTACGGATGAAAATTGAATTTGTGCTGAATTATGACTCAAGTAGGCTGGTTTGCATGAGAAATCGTCTCTGCCCATGTGTGCAATGTGTTGGGGCAGCGCAACTGGCCAGGGCTGCCGCGGGGCTCTGTGTGCACGGCCCTGATCCGCGACGGCGTTACCCCACCAGTTGTGATGTGCTCAACCTGTGAGCGGTGTTTGCTGAGGGAAGCGAGGGAACGGGAGTCCTGGCGGAGATGGTTTTACAGGGGGCTTTATGAATTACTGGCTCCAAGGAGCAAACAAGTCAGGTTCTTGTTGATTGCTTGTTGAAAGCTTGCATATGCAGCCAGCCACCTAAAACTATAGAAATACCTAAAACAATAATAAAAAGCATCACTGGCACCACCCTAATAAAACAAAGAAACCCACCTCTCTGCCATTAGGACCCCAGATAACTTATCCGAGGTTTGGGCTGACAGTCTGCAAAGTTTGCAGTTACTCGTTTTAATATTTCTCCCAGTGACTCCTTAAATATTGTATTTGCTGAACTGTAATGCAGAGCCTGAGAGCAATAAATCAGTAATAACGCATGTGGAAAGAAGCTCAAAGCAACTTGACATTTTAGCGAGGTTCCGACTCAAAAATTACCAAAATGTTTTTTTGGATTCAAGCTTGAACTCTGAATTTATCTTGAAATTTGGACAATGTTGGAGCAAATGTCGTAGCCGCCAACGTTAGCTTCGCTTCTCTGTGTAATCCGCATGCAAATGCTGGCGTGGTTGGTGAGCTTCAGCAGGACAGCAGTGAGCCGTCCAGAGGAGCTACCTTTACATGCATGATATTCTTTTCCTTTGAATTCCAACCTCATTTTTGTCGTTGCCTTTCTTACCTCTCCTGAAAACCCCTTTGCCCGGTTAGTTTGCCTCCGAGCCGCATTCCCCCCGCTCCCCTGGGGCTTCCCCGCGCGCTGGCTCCACGCTCCCTTCTCTTTCCCCTCCTCTTTTCCCTTCTTGCTCCACTTCAGAGTGTTGTTTCTGTCACCTTCGCAGCCTAGTAAATAGCGCGCTCGAGATTTATGATGTTTAAACTTTTAATGCCATAACATATTTTATATATTTTTCACAGTATTATTCAGACGTGTGATGTTATGGTTAGTTCGAGTTCTGGTGTAACTGCCCTGAGGAACTCCTTCCTTGCGGGTAGCTCTTCTCTGCCAAGCAGTATTTGCACTTGCTTCAGAGGAGGAGGAAAGGAATGCTCCATAAATGTTGCACGGGATTAAATCCGTGGATGGCCAAACCGTTACAGACGGGGATGAGCATCCTGAACGTGCGGCCTGGAGGAGCTCTGAGCCTGAGCTGGCTTTTTGGGGCAGCCTGTGCTGGCTGCTCCTCGGCTCTCTTAGTCTGCTCTGGTGACACAGAGGGTGGTGAGGACAAGACCAGAGAGGGTGAGGCCAGGGTGGTCAGGTTTGTGCTGCAGGAAAATGGGCATCTTCCTTCTGTTTCTGGGAGCCTCCGCTCCTGGCCTTGGGAGTGGTTTTCAACATGAAAACGTGTAGGAAAATGTTTAGGGAAATACAGAAAGATGAATGCACAACACAGTGCTAAGGGCAGCACTGAGCATCCATTCTGGGAAAAGTTCGGTTCTTTTCTCTTGTATTGAGCATATGACTATTAAAAAACCAAAATCCTAAAATTAACTAGCTGCAGGGCATATCTCCTGCACTCAGTTCCTTTCACAGCCATACTAATTCTTGTGTGAAGTTTCTTGAGTTTATAAACCATCAGGTCCTTCTGGAAGAACAACAAGCGTTGTTCTCTGCTCACGCGGGCCCTAAAACCCGGCTACCAGACGGACCAAGGCCTGGCCAGGGAGCATTAACTTTGATGGAGAGAGACTTGGTGTTCTGGGTATTAAATTATATGCCTTGGGAAATGCAGCACAGTAGATGTGTGTTTGTACTGAGTAGCGTCTTTGTCTTTCATATACAAAAAACACTAATTAAAATATAATGTAAAAAACTGAAGTATGCTGGTTATATTTTAGTATGCTGCTAAGGTAAATAAAAATGAAACAAAAGGTATATATATTGGGTCATTAAAAGTGCATTGTTAAATCGCTTTATGCCACAAAATTTCCGAATTAAAAGCTGAACAGAAATACATCTGGAATTGGACACAAAGGCAGATTACTGTTACTTTATCCGGAGCTCTGCATTTGGTCTATGGTTCATTTGCGCTGCCGGTAACCACTGTGCAGAGAAACACAAGCAAGCCCAGCTCCTGGAACTGTACCTTGCAAAATTTCCTTTTTACAACATCTCCAGTGGTCCAGCATAACCCCTGGAAGTTTTACCCTAAGGCTCGGAGTGCTGAACTCCATATGCTGTCTGGTGCTGGGGATATAAGATCCCGTTTAATACGCTGAAAACAGAAACAGCTTGGAATATTAACTTAGCTGTACCTTACAGCTTACCGTGTGTAATGAGGGAAGTAGACAGCTGTCAGAGTTAGCAATTAAGACTGATTCCTTACGATTTAAGATGTGAGATACTGCATATAAAACCGAGCTATTTGATGCTGTTAAATCAAAGCGTGATACTGATGGCAAGCTGTCGTGGGCTTACCATGGCAAATGGGCAGTGCCTTCTCACTTGGATTTCAGCTTGGTGTGGGCAAGTGCACGACCTTCTTTACCTGCCAGGGACCTCCTTTACCTGCTGGGGACCAGTGGGTGTGCATCCCCTTGCTGCAGCCCTGCCTTCCCTGGGGCTGAAGGGGTGCAGGTGTCCGGTGGCTGCCCCAATGCTGCCGTGGGCATCGCAGCTCATCCCCAAGCCACGTGGAATAAGCTGTACTTCTGCTGGCAGTGAGAAACCGAGTCTGACAATTTGTTTGAAACACTAATCCCAAACCAGAGGCTTCTGTCCATATTGTTGTAAGCCCAGAGAGGTGAGGGGATGGACTGGGGTCACAAAAGCCGCCAGAGCCCACAAAGACCTTTCCACTGCAGTCATCAAGTTTTTGATTTGCTCTTCAGCAAGCAACTGCTGTATCTTAACCTCTGTGCTCACAGCATTGGCCTCCCTGTTAGCAAATGTCTGTCTGGGCAGAAATTCAGGGCTGAAGGCCTGGGTACAGCCGGGGGTGCAGCAGGTCACTTCACGCCACCACAGTGCTTTAACAGTATTTATGTAAGTCCTCTCCAAAATCCTCTCCCACTTTTCCCGGCACAGGGTATGGCCACCTTGGAAAGAAAAAAAGATCTTTCTTTGTGCCACTATCCCCCTGCAGAAAAAGCTTAACATCTGATTTAAGTTTACTGAAATAACAACAGATGTTTATCTTGTATTGTATGGCACATGGCACTACATCTCATAAACCCCCTCCTGGAGCTTAAAGCAGAGTTTCTGGTCCCTCATTTGGACACTTGCAGGCTTTGTGCTCTTTTTTAAATGTTTTCATTTCTCTGGAGCTTAATCTGCTACCAAAGTATTTATAAGTATCACGTTATAAACCGTGAAACAAGGAATAGCAAAGGAGATTTTCAATACTTCCTTCCACTAAGCACAGGACTATGCAGCTACTTACCTGCAGCCTCCAATAATGAAAAAATTGTGCAAACTTTCTGCAGTTTTTCATTAAGAGCAATCCGCTTGGGGTATGGGATTGTGGGCAGATCAATAAGGGGAAAAAAAGCTATGCCTTGGGAAAGCAAACCCAGGGAGAAAAATGTTAGAAAAATTCTGTTTTTCTGGGACTTGTGAAAAGTGAAACGCTTTCACTTGTAAAATTAAGGTGTATTTTACTGTGAAAATGGTAAATGCTTGTAGCTGGCGTAACTTTATTTTTGTAAGCACGGATACTTTGTTCCCCCCTCGTTGCACCGTAGAGAAGTGATAGAGATGCCAGCGCCCCTCTGGCACCAATCTGTCAGTGCTTGTGAGAACGTGAACGTCCTGCTGGATGGGAGTGAAATCCAGCCTAGCAACTTCATGCCGCTCTTTCTGATGCATTAATTAATCCTGAGGATTAATGCTGTGTTAACTAGAGATACCATACCCGTCAGAAGGCAAGTTACCTGTGCTTTAGGTGACAAAATAAGTAGTAGGGATTGGGAAGATGCATCTAAAGAAGCTGTTGTCTTGGGAAGAGGGACAGCAGGCACGCATCCTGACACTGCACAGCCGGTGTGGCTCGGGCCAGCCCAGCACTGAGCTAAAAAGGAACCTGCAATACCTCAGGGGTGGTAGAAAGCAAAGAACAAACTGCCAGGAGATAATTTAGTTGTGGAAGGAAGAGAGGAAGCGCATTGCCTATAGGCACCTCCTCACTTAGCCTTAGGTTAAGTGCTCTTTCTGAGCGAAATGAGCGGCTGAAAGGCACAGCAGCGAGATGGCAATTCCTTATTGACCGTGCCCGGACATCTCTTGCTGAGGATCCAGACAGATGGGGTGTACACAGCACATTCCTTCCTCTGCAGCATATTCTCTAGGTGCCACATCACTGTCTTAAATTGAGATGGATTTTTTGTTGTTGTCTGGATGTTTCTGAGTCCCCCCGATCCAGGAACGTTGTGGCTTCTTTTCTATCCTGCTCTCTGAAGGCATGGTTTGTTTCATGTCTGAATAAATGCAGTCCTCTTTTGTTTCCTCCACTGAATTCTTTATTTATTATTTCCTAAAATGATTTGATTTTCCCCCTCCTTCAAAACACATATGATTGCTATAAGCAGATACAAAATAGAACCAAGAAACAAAAGGCTGAACATGCTGATAATGTACATTTGGTTTGTATTTATCGTTTTAAGATGTGTTTTAATTGGTTCACTACCAACATCCTGTAACTTGCAGGCAGTCAGAGGAGAAACCTGTTTCATTTTAAAGCCAGTTCATTTCTTCCCTCTTTCAGCTGAGAGCAGTGGGAAAGCCCCTACTGTAGTATCTTCAAGTTTAATTTAATCAAAACGTTTAAATAAAGAGGATTATAATACATCTTGTTTTGCTGTTCTCAGTTGATGATTAGGGGCTGGATTTCATTGTGAAATGGGTTTAAAAAACAACAGGAAAAAAACAACAGAAAACACATTTTGTTGCTTTGTAACATAAACCTTCATGCATAAATTCTAACGAAAACGTGTAACTATAAACGTAGAAATAAACAGTTTGCCTGTTATTCCAGAAGCTCGATCTGTTTAGTTTAATGAAGAGAAAGTGAAGAGGTGACAGGACTGCCGTCTCAGAGCGCTCACCTGACAGCAAAACTCGATTTGATAGACTAAAAGTGTGACAGCATCTGATGTAAGGCAAGCATTATTTGGGAAGAAAAAAAGAAAAAAGTAGGAATCAAAGAAAACAGGGAAGGGAGGGTGAGCTGGAAGATCACCTTGTCTGTCCTCCTGGGCAATTGTGGGACAAACTTCATGGCTCTGTTTCTGCCAGATGTTTGCTGAGCGTGTTCTTAAAAATGCCCGGGACAGTTTCCACGCTTGGACAATTTGCCAGTGACTCGAGGAAGTTTAACTATTGCTGACAATTTAAACATTGAGGTTGGATGCCTCCTAAAAGGTTTGCGTGTACCAAACAGGAATTAATTTGAGGAAGTGTTGTTGTACAGGAGGTCAGCCTGGAGAACCACAGCAGTCCCTTTTGACCTTGCATTTCATGAATTGAAATGACACCAGTTAATTTTCTGGTGGACAGGAGGGGAGAGGTGATGTCCCCTTTTAGCAATCACTCTTGCTGCAAGTATAGAGCCTGAATCTGAGGTTTGATACGGTGTGAGCCTGGACTGCACAAACCTGAAGGGTGTTTGGCTTTGGTCCCTCAGGTCCCACAAGTTTTCACCCAGAGCGACGGCTTGGACCTGGCTGGTCCTGCCCTGACCCAGAGCCCTGATATTTTACCTTGGTGCTTGTCTTACCAAGGGAGGTTAGTGTTGCTATTTTTTTGGACCATCAGCTTAGTTTTGGACTGACAGTTTTCATAGATATTTTTAAAATGTGAAAGCATCCTTTCAGCTTTTTCTCAAATCAGAGCAAAACACAAAATGCTAGGCCTGACAGGGGACATTTGCACGTGTTTGTCTTCCACCTCATTGCAGCACACTCTATCAAAGGTGTAGGCTTTTTGTAAAGGATTGTTCCAAAACTTGTGTTTAAACACAAAAACTCACCTGCCAACCAAGAAAGAGAGCCTGTGTCTGGCAGAGTTCACAGAGGGCTTTTAAATTTGGGTCGGTGTCCATGTAACTGAGGTCAAAACGAGAACCGCCTTGATGATGGGGGTTGTCCCTTTTAGTTAGCTTTGGCCTTTGCCCACAGCAGCTTTTGGGAGATTTCACAGCTTTTACTGCCTCCCCTAGGTAAGCTGCTGGCAGCCAGAGCCCCATGCACATCGGCTCTGCCCTGGGAAAAAGGCGTCCGTAGGCGCCTGCTCCCCTGGGCAGCAGCTGATGTTTCTGCTGCTGCGGTAAAACTGCTCCATGTGGTTGGGCCATTTCAAGAAGTTTATTAACAGAAGTGGCGATGTGGTGGTATTACCTGGAAGTTCACCTTGGCTGGTGTCACAAGGCGGTATAGAGGCCAGGGACAGGGCACGGCTGGCCCCGGGTGCTGCGGCGTGGGCTGGGTGTGGGGGCTCAGGGAGGTGGTGGGGTGGGAGGCAAACTGGGAGGGATTTCCCTGCAGTGGAGAAATTCAAAGTTTTCACAGCTAAGGTCCCCAAAAGGAGTTTTTGCATCTTAGTGAAGCGTGGGCAGATGGATGCTATTCAGAAAAATACAGGGAAATTTTTGCTTTAATGCTATGAAATCTCCCTTTTCCATTTGGCTACTGGATATGTGTGTAGGGGGAAAAGAGAAAAAAAAAACACTTGCTGGCCACTTTGGCCAAAAAGAGAAAAACTGGGAAGTGTATTTTTCCGTGTTAGCTCTTACCAGAAGCCTCTGTCCAGCCCCAGCTCCGTGGGATCGGAGACCGAGAGGCTTCCGTCTCGCGCTCCTGCAGCCTTGCTGTGGTTTCTGCAAAAGTGCGTGGGAGTGGTGCAAAAGCAGTGAAATGAGCTGAATTCGAGCTGCAGTTCGGGAGGCCTGAGTTAAAAATGAAAGGCCGTGTTGCACTACTGTGGTATGTAGAGTTACTCCAGGAAAGAGTTATCCCTCAGGCGTTGTGATGACAATATAAATAGTTCTCTATGCTATAAAGCAAATACAGAATCATTTATTTAGTTCAGCATGCTGGAAGCCTGCCAAATCTGTGCTAATTATATTGTACCTTGTTTTTATCATATATATTATAAATGATTTGTTATGCCAAAATGCCTGGATACGTTTTCCCTGGTATCCTATTACTAGTTTAGATTATCCGTGTGTTTCTTCTTGTATTGATTGTATCTTCTTGTATCTTCTTACTTGTATTGATTTTCCTGTAGTTTTCTGGAAAATGCCATCTTGTTTGTTACCTGCTACCATAGCAATGCTTCTTATTCAAGTTCTCTAAAAGTGTGACCTGTAAGGAAGGAAGAAAAAAAGGCTGAAGTGCACCATGAGAGAAATGCACCCTGCAGTATGTCAGTCTGCATGAACCTGGAGTATGTGTTTTTCCTTTTTTTTGAAATAATACAAGCTTTACTGTCTATGAAAATTTTACAAAGAGCATTAAAGCCAGGGCAGCTGTGCAATGAAGGAAATAGTTTTTCTTTTGTAATATTCAGTGACAAGGTAGATAAATGTCTACAGAAGTGAAAGGCAAAGCGTGAGGGCTTGGGCCAGAGCACTGCAGAACATGGAGAGAGGAGAGCTGAAGTGATGGGAAGTCGGATGGATAAAGAAGACGCAGAATGGTCGGATGCAAAAGGAGAATAAGGGGAAAAAATTGGCTAGAGCAAATGAGTCAAAAGGGTGCAGAAAGCAAAAAGTGGAAAGGGGGAGCATTTCTATGCTAGTTCATAGTGAGTTTTTCATATACATCAGCTGAATATGTTAGCAGTAAGAACCTCAGAAACAAAATTTATAATTTCAAAGAGAGTCAGAATTAGAATAACATTATTATTATTATTATTATTAGTTTAAACTTTTTACTTCCAACATGTTAAGAGGAGAGGAGGTGGCTCTCGCTGCAGGAGATGCAGCCCCCACGCTGGTCAGAGCCCCAGGTGCTGCGGTAGGTCAGGGATCTCCTGGACCACATGGCTCGGTGTCAACAGCAGCGATCAGTGTGGGAACAAAATCAGCCTGAGAGTGTTGCAGTGGATGGCAAATCTTTAGCGTGGCTTAGGAAGAATTATTTTGGTGTAACTCTTCCTGAGATTCTCTGTGCATATCGCGTTCACAGGAGAAGTCAGTCACCCAGAGATGACAAAGGGGTCCTTACTCATGAGGACTGAGACTCTGATGAAACACCCTTTGAACTTTTTGAGGTTTCTTTGGCTTCTTTCTTTTTTTTTTTTTTTTCTTGTGGGTTTTTGCTTTCTTCCTAAGAACAAAACAGTAACTTCCCATGCAGATCTAGTCTGTGCAGGACAAGGACTCTTTTGAACTATTTCACATACAGCCCCCATTCAGAAGAATCTTCTTGCAGCTTCCTAAGGATCCCTGACAATATTGCACAGGGTAAGATGGGCGAGCCCCTCTCTGACGAGGAGAGCAGTGATGGCAGCCGGGTGAGCAGCACTGAGGGATCCCTGACCACTCGCGGAGCCTCTTCCACTGTTGTCCAGCAGTGAAATAGATACTGAAACCCTCATGATTTTCACTTTACTCATCCAGCATACTTAACAGAACTACTGTGCATTAGTTTTAGATCCTGTCACACTTTATTACAGCGCGTGCACAGCTTCCTGCTGAGCTACATCCAGGAGGAGCTCCCAGACTGAAGCTGCTCAGAAAGCCTCGGGTGTGTTTTCCATGCAACCTTCTCAAAGTTATGCTTTCTTCAGCAAAGACGTGAAATCTGCTTCTATTCCTAAAAGCCCATTTTTCTTCTGGGGATAAAAATAAATAAAAATTAAAAACCATACTGGTATTTCCTTCCCATAGGATCCAAACATCTGGGTGGTTGCTCTGTGCCAATTCTCCACGAAGAAGTTTGTATCCAGAAGGAAACTGTCCTCATGCAAGCTTATTAGGCTTGGATAACTTTGGGGGGTGAGGGTCCTCAGCTCTAGTAGAAGCTAAGTGAAATGACAGAAAAGTGATACTGGACATGGTGAAAATAAAATGCAAGTGAATCTAGAGATGTGCTTTACAAGTGAGAATGCTGTTCTTCCTTTTTTTTTTTTCTGTGGGGAAGCAGTACCTATTGTGGAAAAAACATTGCTGTACTTCTGCTTGGCAGGGTTAGTTGAGAATTATGTTAATGGAGACAACGCAAATTTGCTGATGTTTTTCGGTTGCGAGGTGATTGCTGCCCTCGAGGAAGTTTTCCAGCCGATTCACGCAGTGTGCGCATGCCGAAATGGCCAAGAAGCAACGCTGGCGGCGCGGCAGGTGCCCTGCCAGCTGGTCACCACGGATGCATTTCATCCTTCACAGTACTTAAGTCTTGTTTAGCAGGTCACTAGATGGTTAGCAAAAGCTTTGTTTGATAAGAAGTTGCCTAAATTAGGCTAATGATGGGATCTCCTGGGTAATGCAGGGGAGAAAAAGTTCAAAGCCCGGTATTTATGCACACAAAGTCCAAATACCTGCCAAGCCTCTTTGATGAAGTGTCTTTGTCATAACGATTAAATGAAGGTTAAAAAGGCCAGACCTTTTCTCAACATACTTGACTTGCTCTTTCTTTCCCCTCTTCAAGGTGTCTTCATGTTACATTTATTTGCTTCATGAATTCCTTATTACACTAATCAGTCCTGATGTACAAACTCATTAGAAAATGAGCTGGAAATGTAAGATCTGTCAAATTTCAGAGACTTCTGACATGGTTAGACTCAAGGGCCTTTTTGCAAAGAAAAGAGAGAAAGGAAAGAAGCTAATGAGGAAATGTCAGATAATGTAGAAGTCAATCCATTTGGGGATGAAGTCTTGCAAAGTTCATGGAGAAAAGCTGTAGCACTGCCAGGGTAAACACCTGATTTTTTTTTATTTTTATTTTTTTCTGATGTAAATTTTGGCACAGAGGAATTCATTTCTTACTGGTGTTACTGAACGCTTCCGGTTTGGTTCTGCACCGACATCTTAGAGAAGTTTAGCACACTACTTTTTTAATGATGATACAGAAATTAAGAAACATAATTATATAAATTACTAGTTTGTATTTTGGCTCTTGTGCAGTCTCAGATGGAGTCACTGTCCCAGTATGCAAGGTGCTAAGGACTCACAGTGAAATGAGTGCTGCTGCAAAGCAGGCTCTGTTCCGCTTCCAAATAAGCTTTGATATGTAAGATCTGCCAAATTAGGTGGCCTAAGATCCCATCACTGGCCTAACATGAGAAAAAAAAAAAAAAGGTGAAGAAAGGAACAGCAATAAAGAGAGAAGTAACTTGCCTGTGGTTGTGTGCTGGTCTGTGGCTCAGATAAGCAGCGTGGCAGCGGGGGCCCCGCTGGAGAAACCATCCCAGCCCTGCCTCTGTCCGCGGCGAGCGGGCGTGCAGCTCTCCTCCTGCGTGGTGCCAAGGGTCTGCTCATGGAGGGTAAGTTTGTCAGCCTTTATTCACCTGAGCCTGTGTATGCACAAACAAGGCGTTTGATCAAAATGTTTGGTTTATTTTGTTTGTTTATTAAAAAGCATGGGTCAGGTGGGAAAACTGATGGAGATGCCCTGCGCTCCGAGGAGTGGCTGCTGCCTTACTGCTCCATGTGGACTGAGCCATGCAGCGAGCAGGGGACTTGTTGCATTCACCCATCAAATCTTTTTTTTTCCTTCTTGTCAACTGGTACACGGGAACGTTGGAGATGTCCGCTGTTCCCATCACCTGCCTTACAAATGCCAAATACTGCAAACTGGCAGGGAGTGCGTGTGTGTCGCTCGGTGACACTGTTATGCACCAGTGGAACTTAATCGTATACATGAGTTGCTGAGGAAGAAAATGAAGAGTTATCACGTCTGACAAGGGGACTGGGATGCAGGACGTCTGGGATCTGCGCTGGGTCTTGTTATCAGCTGCGTGACCTTGGGCACGTCTCTTTGTCTCGGTGTCGATGCAGGCTGTGTGTAAGGCACCCGTGCACACAGCACGGCACAGCCCAACCCGGATCAGAGCCAGCTCGCCTGGGCACTGTGTGCCATGGAATAGTGTGGCTCTTGTGCTTGCACTGCTTCTCCCATCCCCATCCTCATGTTTCCTGGGTCCTCAGGGTCTGTGTGGACAACGCGCCCAACAGCAGGGGAGGTGTTTGTTCCTGTGACTTTGGACATGGGAACAAAGGAACTGGACATTTTCCACACTCTTGACAGCAGCAGGTTGCCCGGGGAAGTGAGAGGGGCTGGGTTCACTGTGTGTGCCTGCCAGCGTTACCTTTGGGGAACATCCTCACCCCTTGCCTTTGGTTATGTTACCACACAGGGCTTAGAGCAGGCAACTTCTCTGTTCCCACAGAGCCATATGCCAAGAGAAACCTTTCTCTAGTGCTTGTTCCTTCTCTCACTCATTGGTAAGGAGCCAGGGCACAACCCGAGCGGGCAGGTCTGGAAGACAACATCATCTCGGGCGGTGTGAAGCCAAGGTCCCAGCCACAGGTCCCCAGTTGCTCACACAGTCTGTGCTCATGTAGGATGTACCCAGCATCTTTCCTTGGGGGCTGAGCATCCCAGCCCCACCACCCCAGCCGCAGCACGAGGCCACGGGAGTTGTGGTTGCTCAGCACCTCATAAAAATCAAGCCCCTGTGGGTTTGGGGGATAAATGAGAGAGAAACTGAGCTCGGCAAATAAGATAAGTTTGCTGGCAAATTGTTAGTAGCAGTGAAAGCAAAACCCAAGGCATTTACATACCCATTAGTGGGGGATTTCAAACCTGGACTCTGGCCTGTTTTGAGATCATTGCTCTCTGGGGGCCGCCTCGCCACATCCCACAAATGGTTGCTGAAGGGCAGCTGCCATTTGTGTTCATCCCATTGACGGCACCTCAGGCACCTGCATCCCAGCCTTGCCTGGGGTTTGTGGCCACGACGGCCCTGGTGATGCACGGACACGGGGCAGAGCTGAGCCCCCGGGTGCAGCCCAAGGGTGAGTGGGCAGGACCGGACCCCGCCGCAGCACCCATGGCAGAGCGCAATGATTCATCACAAGGAGCTCTTTTAGAATCAGATTAGACCAAATAGGCTCCTGAAAGGGAAGGGGGTATGTTCTGCTTTGCAAATCTCCATCCAAAAGGTGTGAAAGAACTGGTACTTCCTTCTTGGTTCTTCCCCCTCTTTCCTTCCTCTTTCTGCCTCTAGCTGCTGTCTTGCCTTTTTTGCAGACAAAAACCACATTTCCAATTCCTCCTATTTGAAGCCGATGGCTGGTCAGGTAAAGCAGTTTCATTAGTCCCTTAGGAAAAGAGTCTTGGGTGTTTTCTGTACTCAAGGGATGTGAATCTGACTTCTGAGGGGTAGCCCAGGTTTCTCTGCTGCATCAGACCCATCCGTGCAAGATTTCCCGGGCAGTAAGACGTGAAGAGCACTGGATTGCGCTGGCTGCTGGCAGAATTCTGGTACGTGTTTCTGTTTGATTTACCAATGACTATTTTAAAAGTCCCTTTATTCAGAGAAACATTGTAGGTGTTTTTTTCATGTCTGCTTAAAATCATCTTAAACTTTCCCTGAGCGTCTTGCATCACGGTGGCATTACCAGCTGCTGCTTGAACGCGTCTCACAGCCTCCTTTCATTTCTGCAGTTCTGATCTGCGCTAGCTTATTTGTCTTTGAGCACATTTGCTTGATAGCCTGTTATATCCTACTGCTCCAGGTATTTCTCTCGCCAAATAAAAACCACTTCACTGTAGGTATGAAACTTAAATGACTTCAAACACCTAATTTGTTGTTGTTGGCTTTGGTATTCAGCAGCCTCTGGCTATCCTTTATTTTGTCTTTAGTCTCAATTAGAATTTCAGCCGGTGACAGCTTTGACTCTTGGCTCTGATCTTCCAAATGTGGCAGTTGTTCTTTGAGACCGAGCGCCAGCCTGGGAGCCACGGGGTTTCTCTTTGGCTGCCCTTTTCTGAGCCACCGCTGTTGCCCACGGAGCCGTTCCAGGTCCTTCAGCTGCTGCTCTGCGCCCCGGTGGTCGCAGTGTGCGCAGGGCGAGGGTGGCTGCAGAAATCGTGGGGGAAGGAATATGCCAAATACATCGTTAGAGATTTGCCATGTTTTCTTTCACCAGAACCCCCTTTTTTTTTAATGTTACATGGAAACTTCAAGCTCAAATTTTTTGAAAAATTTTTCTTTAGAACGCATCTCGTGGAGAACTGAAGAAATGCGTAAGGCCAGGAACTTTCCAGAGCCTGGTTAGCTCTTAGCAATCTATACATAGAAATGTTTGGCACTGCTGGTTTTCTGTCTTGCTGTTAATCATTCTTTTTTTTTTTTTTTTTTTTCGATAAGGCTGCTCTTCACTTATGTTTATTTCTTGCCTGCCTTATCTGCTCTTCCTTCATCTACCTTCTGCAACTGGCAGAGCCAGCAGTGGGAGGCTGACCAGACTGGATGCTGCACAGCTTTTTGATATGGATTTGCATAAATTGATTATTTCTGTAAATAACTATGGGGTTTACTCCCAAACCACATACACTTATGTGAAAAAAATCTTTTGATGTTTTCTTAAACTCTTCTCCATTAACCCCTCCCTGCAAGCTTAAAACCAGTGGATGTACAAAAAAATTGACTTCCAGAGTACAATGTACCTGTGTTGCCTTTCTTGCTCAGAATCCAGGGTTGAAAGGGCCAGTGAGTTTTAACTCCTTGAGACATCTTTAGTTGGTTTTCAAGTAAGTTCAAACAAATTTATGAAGCCATATATGGGGAAGTTTACATTTCTGCCAAGTGTGTGTTGATAAAGAGGAGACTTTGATCCCCTGGGCTGTCAGTTGTGCCTCGTCTGTGCTAGGTCAGGACAAAAGTCTAAGTCTGTTTCCCTTAACAAATGGGTTATGCTACTTCTGAAGTATTGCATCTGTATAACAATCAGTAGTGAGCTGGCATGATTACATTTTGAGAGATTTATCTGGAGAAAATTCTCAGTGTAAAAATTGATTCATAGCATCCAGCCTTAGCCAGGTTAATACGAATCGTCAAACAGCCGACGATGAGAAATAACCTCTGTGCAGAGACTGTAGATATTTAGAAGTAAAAGCACACACGTGCATGTTTAGCTGAAAGGCCTATAAATAGAACACCTGGCACTACCTTGGTTAGGAGTTGTTTTTGCAGTGACTGCAGCTTACATAGATGAGTTTTAATAATATAAATTTAAGTGGATTATTTGAGGAAAAGGAGTCACTGCATGACGAGTTAGTGCCACTGCCAAAATGCAGCAATTGTAAGGCAAAGAAGCTTCCTGAATACTTGTGCTTTTATGCTGGCCTGACCTGAGGCTTGGGAAGTTAAGGATGCTTGAAACAAAAACCTATTAGAAAAACAAGGTGAGCTTCTGTGTATAATAGCCGTCGTGTCACTTTGTGGCTTTGGGCAAAGACTGGTGAAGGGCACAGGGCTTTATGCTTCCATCAAAGTGCTTTCTGCTGCTAAACTCCAAGGCAGCAAACAAACCGCCAAACCAGTTTAATATTAGATGTAACCTATAATGCAAGTAGGGGATGCCGAGATTCTGTTTTGTTCTATTTAGGACGTTTTTGTCTGCACTCCGGTTAGGTGTGTGTGGCTTGGACTGAGCCGTTCCTGGGCAGGTTAGCTCCATGGATGTGGGACTTAGGGCAGTGTCAGCAACAAACAGTATGCTTTAATTTCCTTGTGGGCAGTGCTACGTTTGATCAGAAATCCAAACCGTGTTGTTCATTTGTTCATTGTGCTGTAGGCATGAGACAGGATGGAGAGCTCAGCTGCGAGGGAGGGATGCAGAACCCACTGCTTTTGGCGTCAGGACCAACTGCAAAGGCTCAGCTGGGTGAGACAGCTGCTGTGGCCACCGTTAGCCATGGGTTTCCATAGCATCCCCTGGGCAAGGATGGCAGGGATGGGGTGCTCAGCAGGTTTCAGGATGAGTCCTGCCCTTGCGGTGCATTTCTTCTAAGTGCAGACCTGCCTCACCCCACGGCTGCTACCGCAAAAGTCCCTCGCAGTTTTCAGGAAGCCTGTACAGAATAATTTTCCTTCTACTTTCCCCACTTCCTCTAAATGCTAGGCCAGACAAAGGTGCTGCAAAATTGCAAGCCACAGTTTGATCTCCAAGTTAAAGGGAGTGACTGGGTTTGCAGTGGTTGAGACGACATGGGAATCGGGCCCTGACTTTTGTTTCTCTGTGGCCCCCCCATGCAGGCTTTTATTTTAATCTTATTTGTGTTCCTCTCATGTTCTTTCCTCCCTCCCTTCTCTCCTCCCTGCATTCACCATTGAACATAGTGCAGAAAAACACTGCTTGAAGTAGCTTGGAGGCAAGACAGTGAAAATATGCCAGGGTGAAGGGGAAACAAGGCCGCATAGCCCCAGCTACTCATGGGCCTGGTGCTGCCGGTGGGCACTGAAGGGCAAGGCCATGGCTTGTTGGGTACAGAAGCACCAGAGGACAGTGTCTGATGCATGTCTCGGTCCCATGGGGTAGACGGGGCCGTTATCTCCTAAGACAGAGGTGCAGCAAAAGCAAGCCAAAGCCCTTCTGCATTCATAGAGCATGTGGGGAGATGTATAGACGTGTTTCTCAGCTCAGCCTGTTACAGGCCCATTTCAGCTCAGCATAAAGGTGTTGAAAAGGTTCCCAGGGGCTATAGCAAGCCCTCAAAGGAGTCCTGAATGAGTTCACAAGAGTCACAGACAAAAGGAAGAGGGCAGAGAGTGCAGACGGGGACGCGCTGGTATGAGATAGAGAGCTGTGTCAGTTGTTTAAACCTCTCCTGATGGCAGTGCTGTGGTGGATGCCTTAATCCATGAGCTCCTCGTGCCTCCTGCCCTGACGGGGCCCTGAGGGTGCCCAAAGAGCAGTGGGTGGCAGTCCCCAGTGTGTCCCACCACGCAGCTCAATTGTGGTCAATTAAAAAGGGAGAGAGGGCGTATGCTATGAAACCCTTCTGCCCATTTACATCTAAAAGCCACTCAGGAAAAAAAAAAAAAAACCATTCACTCAGCTGATTGCATTAAAAAGGCTGAAGAACTCAAATGACTCCTCAGGGACTTGAACTTGTGGTTGAGGGAAGTAAAAAGTCCCAAATGTGATGTTAAGGAAATCTTAAGCTATACCCCCTACTGGCCCCATATTAATGTGTGTTGAGGCTTAAAGGCTCTGATAGTCTTCCATGTTAATTTTCTTATTGCAGAACTAAAAGCAAAGTAGTAAGAAAAAAATCCACCATGTAGCTACCTCTACTAGCACCGCAAGGTGCCATCATCTGCAGATAACGCACGGGCTGCTCCCAGGTGCTGCCCGAACCAGCGGGCAACTTCTTGGGTTTGCGCTGAGAGCTGAAACATGGGAATCTGGACAGCTGGGGATTCAAAAGATGGGAAAAAGGAGGCAATTCCGTGATGATAGAGGAAGCAGTGACAGGTAGGAGCTTATAGGAGGCTCTGCTGTCAAGGCCGAGCATCTCTGTTTCTGGCTTGGTGGGGCCAGGACCACCCCCGGGACCATGCGATGGCTCCTGCCCTGGCACAAAGGGCAGCCCACGCGTGTCCCTCAGCTTCTGCAGTTTGTGCCAAAAGCGCATCCAGCTGGAGAGAGCATGGCATGGAACATTTCACTGTTTGCAATGGCCCCGGAGCAGCAGCAGGGCAGTGCCCCCAGCCCTCCCTGTGCCATGGTGCCCAGCTCACCCGCTGGCTAACCGGAGCGGTGGCACCTTGCTCCTGCAGGGCTGAGCGTGTTCTCTGAGGGGAATAATCTCTGCCGCCCATCGGACATCCCGCACACACGATGCGTGTGTGTGAGCGGGCATGTCAGTCTGTTGGTGGCCTTGACTCAGCTGTGTCTATTGGATTACACACTCCTCTCCACTCTCAGCGCAGGGAGGAACATATGCTTTTGCTTTTTGGCTCAGCTGCTCCCAAACATTCACATCAACAACAGAGAACACTGCAGCAATTTTTTTTTTTTCAGCTGATTGAGTCATCCAAGTATGCAGTTGTAGGGTCAGAGAATGAAAGATGTGTGATAGCTGAAACAAAGCATCTTTCAACCAGCGTGCTGCGCTGGCCGTAGGAAAAAAGCTCTGCGCCGACACGTCTGACAGAAATTTCCCGTGCCAGCTGACTCCAGAGCTCGGCCTGTCCTGGATGTGTGAACACAGCACCTGAGGCTGTGGTGTGTGCCTGTAGCTGATGCCCCAGGTAGCGAAGCAGGGTGCTGTGATCTGGTGAGATTGCGCCCCTTGGCCAGCTGTTGATAAAAAACCTATGGAAGAGCCCTCTATCCTTGTATAGTTCATTTCCTCACTTATTGCAAGGTATCTCCACCAGGCAGGTCTTGAGTGAAGAAAATGATTCCTCTTTCAATAGCAAACCTGCTGATTTTTATTTTATTTTAAGCTGTTTGTGTGCAGTGGTTCTGTTCCTTTTGTTGCTCTCTTCAGCAGTTCAGGCAGCAGACACAAGGCTGGGCTTGCTGGGATGTTTCTCAACCAACCACGTGGGCCTACAGAAGTCCTCTTGGTGCTGGTCAGGAGCTCAGTGATGTGCATGCCAGCCTCGCTTTTATAGTAAACAGAACTCCCAAGCACAAACTGACAATAAAATTCCAGCCAAACAACAAACTACAGTATTACTTTGGCAGGAACTTTTTCCATGTAGAAGGATCTTGGCACTGCCATGCGCTAACATGGACCGTTAAGGTTGCATTAGCATAGGGTTACTGTAACAAACACAGCAGTTTGAATTTTTGAGACTAAATCTGTATTTCTGTTCATTATCTCAACTGGAGCTTTGGTGTCCATGGTATTTTGGTAAGAAGGACTTTTTTTAAATTATTTTTTTTTTTTTTTAGTTTTTAATACAAAGACTAATTTATAGAATTACAATAGCAGTAATGGTTGTTCCTTGCTGGTGATGAGAACTTACTGATGATGCTCCTTCTAGTGATGAAATAGTCTTCAACAAAATGAAATCACCCATCGCTTTGTGCGATGCATGTATGGTGATGAATGTCTCTGTCGTAAGGTGCTCAGAGTACCTGGCATGTTCTGCTGGTGTCCCCAATGTTCTCGGTGGGGTTGTCCTTTGCTGTGGTATCTGTGTCCTGGCTAAATGCAGACCTCAGCTCCCTGCTCTGGGCTGCGAGCACAGGGGCTGGTTTCAGAGCAGGCTTTGGTGCGCTCGGATTCCTTCGTTTTTAGAGAAGCACTTCTGCTTAAATCTAAGCAGCACGTATCTAAGGACCAGTGGATTTCAGTCTGTGACAAGTGCTTTTCTAAATAAAGACCCTAATGAAATAAATGAGGAGCTTCTGTTTGTAGAAGTAAGTCAACAGGGCTCTGCCCGCGGCCCTCGGGAGGTGACAGTGCCAGTATCCATCTGCTTTGTCACCGCCCTGCCTGCCGCAGATAGCGCTGGCATCCGTCTGGGCCCGGTCCCTGGCCTCGCAGCATTGCTCCTGGATGAGTTCAACTTTTCCCCCCTCCCCTTCCTTTCTCCTCTTCCCACCTCCCTCCTCCCTCCCTGCCTGGTCCTTGACAGAGGCGCAAACACTCTTAAATGAGAGATAGTGGCTTCCATCCAATGGAGCCCCGGTTAATCACCGAACATCGTGGGAAAAGCACAAGATGAGGGCCGAGAAACAGCCCATTGTCTGGGCAAGATTAAAGCCCCAAAAGCCGTATTGTCTACTGAGGGGATAAATCTTCCTGCTGTCACTCAAGCACTGAATTAAATTCCCCTTCATTTCTAAAGGGGCTTATCTGTACTGAATAGGCTGTTGCGCCACAAGCGTAAGGGAACGTATTAAGTGAGCTCCTGTCTTGGGCACCTTCACAAATAGACGAAAAACAGGAGCAAATCTGGACGGGGCGGGCAGGAGGGGGCCAAGCAAGAGAGCTTGGGATGGGGGGAATGAGGAGGGATGGCAATTGTCGTTATTACAGGACGAGGTGGATGAAATGGCCACTTTGCTTGACTCTCCAGCATCCCCACCGCTGAAATGAAGATTAGGCAGAGTTCAGCACAAGGATGGTTCAGGCAATGGCCTGCCCTGGTGCTGCACAGGGAGTCCCAGAAAAACAGCGTGATCCTCTCCAGGGGTCCCCCAGGGAGGAACCACCTCCAGCGACGCTTGGTGCAACCCCAGAGGCCCACTGCCACCCAGGTTGCCTTGGGAGGGATGGAGAGCGAAAGGGGCTGCGATGGACACGAAGCAAATGTTTTGCATTGGCTTCATAACCCATTCACTCAGCTGCTGGTGCTGCCTTACCCTTAGCAGCTGAGGGGCTGGACTCCAGTGGGATCTAGGAAAAGGAACAATATTTTGAGCACATTAATGTCTTGAGGAGCCCATGGGCAACACCACCACTGCTTCTTCCCTAAATGCTCCTTGTGGTCCTTGCAAGGCCCAGCACTGTGAGGACACAGAACACGCAGCCACATCTCATTTCACTCTGATCCTCTCTTCCTCCTCCTTTTTCTCCCCTAGCAGCATTCATCACAAAATACCGGCAAGCTCTGGCGTCTCACTCTGGGAGTGAATGTTGCCCCATTCAGTACTCCTGAAATGCAGCAAGCAGCTGTGGATGCTTGGTTGGTGGACCAAGGGTTAGCTGATGAGCTTGATATGTCAGAAAATAGGGCATTGCATAGGGGTCTCTTGTTTGTGGGGTCCTAGCAGCTGAAGGCTGGGTGCACCCCAGGTGGAGAGCTGTCATTCTTCTCCAGTATGCTGGGAACCCAGAGAAAGACAGAGAGTTTTAAACAGAAATCAAGTTTTCCTCATGTTAGCTGTTATTCCGTACTGCCCAATAATGGTTGCACCAAAATAATTTTTAATATTCGCAAATTGAGGGTGATCCATTATAACTCTGTGCAGGTGAAACTGAATTTTGTCTCCTTCGTGATATATATACTTCTGTCTGGTTGGTATTCTTTGCTTTTATTAAACACTACTTTGCCTATTAGTGTTCTTGATGTTGTGCTTGTCTGCAATCTTTATTGGTAGCCTGCTCAGTTTATATTTTGGCCAAATAAAATGCACATGGAAAAAGCTCTCCATTGCAGCTGAAGTTTGGATATTCACTGTTCTTGGGTCACAACTGAGCATGCTACTGACTGCAAATACAGCCAAATCTCAAAGGACACAACACGTATATGTTTCTATTCACCATGTAAAGCATTAACTATGCAAAACGTATTCAACATAGCTGGTCAGACTGTTCAGTCTAAGAAAACAGATGATTATACTTCACCTTCGTGTTAGTATATTGGATTAGAAGCAGACTGTGTTTTGCATTTGGTACGATTTGGTAAGTGCTAAACAGGATTTTCTGCATCCTGAGTGGAGTTTCCTCTTGTTGATAGGGTTTAATGCTCCCTTGTACAAATCTCTTACTGTGCAAATACCTCCAATCTCTCCTTTTAGCAACCCAAACCATTGCTTAAACAAGTGGGTTTACACCTGCTTACCAGATTAATTTAATTAGCCAAAAATAGAGTGAAAGAACTGGCTTGAGAACAATCGTTTGCAAAGAACACTTTCTTCCATTTCTTGTTGAATCTGGTAATCTGGGGAAAGCTGGATTGAAATATTATCCCTCTTAGTTTCCTGGCTTCTTGTTTGTATATACTAACTTGAGAAAATAAACTGATCAAGATAATGTTTGGATTTGAAAGAATATTAAAGAAAAAAATATATTGTTCTTCTTTTTACCTTTGTACAAGAGATGATCTCGTCCTTTGCTATTTGAGGAAATACAATTTATTTTCTGCCTAAAATTGATGCCTCAGTTCTGAAGTTTTCCTCATGGAAAACCTAGAGTTGATTTTTCATACAATGCTTGTGTTATTTCAGGAGGTTGGTGCTAATGCAAAAATGTTTGTGCTTAAATTGCTAGCACAGTGACGCCTGTAGTGGTGTCAGTTTGTACCCATTGCTCAGTCCTGAATGTTGACTGATGCTGAAGGAGGGAAATGATGAATTGGGCACCAGCCCCAAACCCCTGCCTGTGTGGTGCCACTCGGTGGCTGCTGCTTCAAGTGGTTGGAATTGGGCTTGACTGTGGTTTTTTGCTAGTTTGTTTGTTTTAAACCTCGGATGGTTAATTATTTAAAACATGGATCTTGTCAAGAGAAACATTTTACGTCAGTAGCGTTAGACACTTATTTCAGTTTCACCCTTCTTTTTAAGATTTTCCTTTACAAATCAGATCTCCTATTTCAAATAGACAGCGTTTTGCAGCAAAAAAGGAGTTGTAGAGTAAATGTCAAATTGTCTTTTCACAGTGATGGTCCTCAATCCTTTAAAATTTTCTAAAAAAGACACCAGACAAATTCCTGTTTTAATAAATCCACATTTTCTAATAAATACAGTTATTTAGAGGTGCACTGGATTGGACAATTGTAAAACTACAGAATTATATACATTAATTTGGTTAGAAATCAGCTGGTATTTTCCTCCTGAATTGAGATCACGCTCTGTTCCATTCATTTTTCTTCATATTCTGCAATCTTTTGGAAGAAGCACAAGATTTAAGTAAAGCACCTTCAGCGTCCTACATAATGCTACTTTTAAAGTAATTTGTATTTAAAAAAATAATAACAAGCAAACAAACTTGTTAGCCCATAGGATGCTTCTGCCCCGTGGCTTAATGGCACAGGTCTTTATACATCCAAATCCAGCAGCTTTCAATAACAAAGGATGAAATTCACAAAACAAATTGCTTCTCTCTTCATAAGTCACACACTCGTATGCCAGGGTAAAGATGTGTTGATAACATTAAAATAGTTTGGTCGCCGATGAATTGTAAATTCCCACCGAGCCTTGGGCCTCGCAAGTGAGCTCTAACAGCATGATGCTGGACACAGAATGCATTCAGATTGTGGCATTCACTACTTCATTTTTTATAATATTTTTAGGGTAAGAGCTAAGGAACACCACTGAGAGATTTTGGTAGGCAGCCTTGAGTGGAAAAAAAGAGCAAAATATGCAGAGGCGATTTAATGAACATCCACGGTTCTTAAAAGCCGCACTGTTATAAATGTGATCTCTGCTGACTGTGACTTTTGGGGGCAGAGGGAACAAAGGAGGAATTTACATGAATTTCCTTCCCGACAAAAGGTAGCACACTCGCACTCTTTAAGCAGGGCCGCTGTTCATCCAGAGAAAAACCAGAGCAAGCAGGTAGTGCCTACGGAGGCTTCGCCCCGCACTGCTCCATCACAGCCCCTGCTTTGGGAGGAGCTCTTATGAGGGCGAGACACGAGTTTGGCTTTTAGCACCCTGGGACTATTGCTGATGTGATTAACGGAGCAGGAGTGCAGAGCGCCCAGCGCTCATCCCACCTGGCACCCGTGGGCGATGTCCTTGGGTGGGACGTGTGTCAGTACGGCTGTGCTAAGGTCTGTCCGTCCGTGTGCTCCCATAGCACGACGCGTGGCCCTGTTTTCCAAGGTGATGTGACAAAGCCGGGTGGCGAGCTCTCCCTCGAAGGGCAAACGGTGGAAGTGCTGTCGGGTGGAGCCGCCGTTGCGGACTTGTGCCCAGGATGTTTGTTTGCAGGACTCCATACTGCACGCTCGAGGAACCATGCATTTTAAATAAATAAAAGAATAATGCTGTAGTTCTGCTCTTTAGTTTTTCCCAGTTACTGTTTTAATCAGGTCTTTGAGTTATCCAGCACAATTTGAACCCAACCAATCTACAAATGAAAAAAAAAAAAAAAGGAAAAAAAAAAAAAAAAAAAAAGAAGCAGTAATAGATGGCTTACTATGCCAGTTTTGGTGAATGCCACGCTAATTTCAGCACATTTGGAGGACAGCATTCAGCCCGCCCTCTGCAATTAGAGCCCCGAGGTCTGCGTTAGGATGCTGCCTTCAAACTGCGGGCAGGGAGGGGACCCTGCAGCGCTGAGTTCTTCCCGCAGGTCGGGACACTTTGGCAGGGCCCAAAAGGGTTAACAAACAAACTGCCTGAATTGCTTTGTTCACTGGAAATCTAATCAGATGTTAACCTACAGTCTATATCCAAGCAATCCTTTCCTTATGATAGTGATTAGTATTACACTCGGAATGAATAGACCAAGGAAAGATTCCTATGGTAACCTTCAAAATGCATTCCATCGGCAGGCTCTGCCTACTCACAATAATTACATTCTTAACTCGTCTAACAAACGGCATGCTAATTAGCTGCTTAACCAGCCTCAGCTCATTATTACCAAGGTTGGGCAGGCTTGAGTAAAGTGACCCAGAGAGAACAGGCCCACTTAAAAAAAATAATAGTAATAATAAGACATTTGCCAGGTTTGCCATCAGGACGGACCTCCTCCCAGTGACAGGACTCTGTGTGTGCGGACTGGCCTTTTGGCCAACCCGCATCCCCTTGGTGAGGTTTCGGCTTCCTCTGGCTGGATGGACTGTGCGTGCTTGGGTTGGCATCTGCCAGGCTTTGTGGTTTGCCCCAAGAGCATCTTCAGGGGTCATCTCTGGCTTGTGAGATGCCCTCGGGGCGAGCAACCTGGCTCTTGAATGGCTTTCCTGTTTGTGCTCAAACGGTGTCCGGCCCTCACTGCTTTGGCCAAGCTCTCTGTGTCTCCAGACTGATGTGATCTGGGTGAATCGTGAAACCAACACTGGTTCCTTAATGCTTCACAGAAAGGTCGGTGTTTTACAAAGAGAGGTTCTAACCCAGCACCTTTTAGGGCTCAACAAAGCAAAGAGATCTCCATCAGGGCAGAGGCAAACCTCAGCTAGATCCATGGTGCAGGCTAAGCCTGTGCTCACAGGACTGTAAACATGTTGGGTGGAAGGGATCTCTGCGGGTCATCTGCCTGAAAGATCAGTGTCTGACCAAGTACGTTCGTAGTGCTGACCTGGGGAGGAATCCTTTCCTCAGGGCAGGATGGGCTCCTCAGCTACCGAAACACAAACACTGCTCGGTGTCCTTCCCGTCCGCCCTGGGAGAGCCTCTAGGAGCTACCCTGAACCTCACCTTGTCTTTCACCAGCTGTGTTTGCTTTGTTTGCTCCCATTGTTTCCTCACAAAATGTTTAATTTCCTGCTGGTCCGCAGTGGTGATACGCTTTCAACATGGGGAGGAGGAGAATAGAACTTTCATCTCTTTTTTTGGGAGAGTTTGGTTTTGTTTTGAGTGTTTGTTGTTGTTGTTAATACCTGAGGTGGGGAAAATCCCAACTGTTCCCATTTGGGCAGCCTGTGCAGGGGCAGAGCTCCCAAATACGAGTGTGCATCTGGGAGGCCTTTGCTTAAGCAAGCCCTCCAAATCCTGTTGTCTTTATAGCTAGCTGGGTTAGCTGTAGAGTAGCTGATGTGGTTACTGAAAGGTCACAAAAGTGAGGGTTTTAAAAACTCTTTTTTACAGTTCTTCAGTGTCAACCTACAAAGTTAATCCTAATGCAAACAAAGAATAATAGGAGTTACATGCCACTAAATGCAAACTTGTGTTAGTGTAGAACACCGCAAGGGTAGGACGTGGTCTAAATACAATCTGTCCAGTTTTTGTGTCCTTACACCAGTTGGAAATGCAAACTCTTAGAGTGATTTCAAATACTGATTCGGTTAGCATACATCAAAACACTACCTTAGTAAATTAAGCAGAATGTTTATTTCTGGGTTTCACACTTCCAACCCTTTTAACACCCTAATGCACTCTTGCATTTTGTTGCACTCCTAATTATTTTTTCTCCTCTTCACCTCCGCAGTTTATTCTTACATTGTTGAAATCCAACCAGTTGAATAATGAGAGAAAGCTATGCGTGCTGCCTGATAGAATATTATTTCCTTCTTGCATATGCACACGGAGTACAAAATCCCAGTTTAAAAAAAAAACAACAACTCATTGTCTTTACTGTTTGTGATGCATTTTACTGTCACAAGATAGTCTTAAATTGATTAAGAGGGAATTTTATGGTCGAGTATAGGATGGATTTCATAGTTTGTACAGTTTTAGCTGTGTACCTTCATCTTTGCCTAATTGGGTTTGTCAGTAGAACAGAAATGCACATCCTACTACAGAACGCATTGTTGTCTCTCTCTTCCCCTTCATAAAACATTGGCAAACTTTCTCTATACTGTTACAGCCTATAAATGCTTTTTGTCCCCATGGGTATATGTGTTGATTTTTTTCAATTGCAGATTCATGACCTCCTTTGTAAAGATGAGTTTGGAAAAGGGCTGTGTGCAGCTCTCCACACAGATGTTAAATTGTAGGATTTGCGAAGTTTCAGGAAGTCAGACATCTTGTAATAACCCTGTAGGTGCTCGGAGTTTTCACTGTTCCCATGAGCCATGGCTCCTCTTGGACCAGAAAATATTAGTACCAGGATATTGCCAGACCATCAGCTAAAGGAGGATTGTAAGGGAGGAATGCATGTTTTGTATCAACTTACTTCTCCCCAGTGTACCACCTAATTATATGTACCATGCTACATCTCTCTCTGTTGGCTAGATGAGAAATGCTTACTAGTGATAATTTTCATAAATATCTGCTTGGATTTCAACTGTTTTTCATTGTTACTGCCTGTCCTGCTAGCTGGTCTTCCCTGCAGGTGGAGCAGTGTTTGAGAGTAGCATGCATCTGTGGTAACAGAGCCTAAATTTGTGTTTGGATAGCAAAACAACAACAACAAAACAAACAAAAAAACACCACCAAGATTTTACATCTGAGTTCCTGTATGTTCACCAATTGCAGAGGAGCACTGAGACCATGTGAACGATGCATCCAACCAAAAGGGAACAGCGGGGCTCATGTTTCAGCTCTTGTTCGGAAGCTGCTTATTGCTGCAAGTTGAGAGCTGGAGCAGTAAAGCGGTTCTGGGAAAGGACACCTTCCTCACAGGACAACTTGCATGTGGAATTATTGTTTTATGTGGCTGGTTGGGTCAGCTTGAACAGCTGCAGCTGCGCACCATGGCATGAAAGGGAGAAAAAACTATTTTCATATAAAGCATCATATTTTTACCTAGGTTCTATGTTGAACAGTGAATATGGTTTTAACCATTGCAAATGGCTTGAGACATAACAAAAGGTTTCCACTTACTGAGGGTCCTTATTGGGCAGTCATGGGGGCATGGTAAAGGAATGCAACTTGCTGGATTCCCATCTTTCCACTGGCATGTAACCAAGGCTCAAGTAACGTGGTCAGTGGAGAAAGGTATTTTTGAAATCATGCAGGGAAATACAAGCTATGTAATGGTTGGTAAGTTTTGGGGGGATGGTGCTTGTATTTTGTGCTGGTAACAAGTAGGGCAGATGAGTGCTATTTTGGAAGATTGAGCAGGTTTGTACAGAAGTAATTCTGAGCATTGGATTCATTTTAAATCTGGAATGGACGTTCCCAAATGTATTTTGGTATGGCTTTGAAGAGGCCATTGACTGCCACAGGCTGACGGACTGATTCAGAAATGAGGTTTCATGCAAAACTCGTGCAGGCAAACCACCCGCCGTATGGTTACCCTCCTTCCTAATAAAAATAATAATTATATGTGTATATAAATAAAAGCACTGTCCCCATATGAAAAAAAAAAACCTACCAAAAAGAAACGTGCATCCACCCACACAGCCACGAAGGCAGCAGCAGGGAGCAGGCACTGGGAAAACAGGCATCACCTGGTTGAAAGAGAGGAGAGAAGGAAGTGCCTGGCTTGCCAAGGTAAGCAAAACACCCCACATCGAAGGAAGGTGACATCCCTTCTCAGCTCTGTGTGCTACAGTGACAGGGCATGAAAGTCTCTCCTGACAAGGGATCCGTGTTCTGGCAGCCACCAGAAACATCATCGTTTGTTGGAGTCCCACAGCCAGGAGGTGTGGGACTTGAGGCTGGGATGGTGTCCTTGGCTGACCAGTGGTTTCTCACGTGATTTTGTACCTTAGAAATTCCCTCTCCTGCTAACTCGGGCAGTGATGTGTGTTAAGAATCAGCTGAAAGCTCTGCACCAAACCCTGCGAAGCTCCCATCTGCTGGACAAAGCCTCTTCCCCTCTCCCAGACGAGCTGAAACTTCTGCGTTATGCAGCAGGGTGGGGAAAGCGGAGTTACTAGCGAGGAGGCAGCTCATTTTCCAGAAGTAAAACAAAGTGCTGGAAATCTGCTCTGCTGCCTGAAAACGGGTCAGGTGTCAGGGTGCTGGGCTGCGGGCAGCAGGGCCCCGCAGACGTGGGGTGCTCAGCCTCCGAACCCTGCTGGAGCTCGTGGCTCTGGAGGAGCACATTCACAAACCACCCCCGTTCGAGCAAGGCAGGGAAGGAACAAGGAATATGAAAACACAGCTTCTGAGACCTCTGTGAAAGATTCTTATTATCCTGCCCCAGATGGCACCAGCTGTACTCCTGGACCAATACTAAATGACTGTAGCTTGTGCCAAATATGTACTTGAGTGGGTTGTACATGCCCTTTACAAATAGAAGTTGAATGTTAATAGATACTGAATGAAACCCATTGCCAAACCAAACAGAGCCCCTGGATATATACAGGGCATGCAGGGAAATTATACATTTCAGCAACGCTTGCTGCAGAATGCGTGCAAAGGATTTCAAAGTGTTGGTGGATTTAATGTGGTCGTCGCTAATTCTCTGTATGCTAATGGCTGCGCGAAGATGCAGGAAGAAGAATGAGCGAAGGTTAAAAGACCACTGCACTGATATCATGTAAATTCGGGATAGGGTCAGCGTATGGTGTTGTAAACAACATCACATCTCGGAGTACATGGAGTTCTGATCCTTTCAGGTATTCGAGCCTTTGTCTGCTGATATAACGCTTGCCTGTCAGCCCCACGGTCAGAGGCCCAATCTTTTTTTCTTCAGTTGCTGAAAAGGTCCCAGCGCCACATCGGGGCAACACACTGGCTGCCTATTCTCCTTCCCTATGGAACGCAATCACTGGACAACTCTGCTATAATTCACTCCCTGGCCAGCCCTTTGAAAAGGTGGGCTGCCTCAGTGCTGTTAGCCCAGCAAGATAAATCATGTACTCGAAATTAACTTCCATTGAAAGGAAGGGGTGGAAGAAAAGCCGACTGGTCAGGCGGAGCATGCTAAAGAAAAGATGACTAGAGTTGATAAATGTCATTGCGGATAATTTGGGGGCTGTGATTAAGATCTTATCTAGGTAGGAAGTAAATAGAAAAGACTTAATAAAAGTCCTACCCAGGGATCCGTCCTTATGAAGTTGTGAAGTTTTAATTTTTTTTTAAGTGAATATTGAAGAGAGCACCAGAAAGGTCTTCATTAAAGGGAAAGTTGTTTTCAGGGTGCTGCCTGGAGAGATTTAAAAAGCGCCTGGGTGAAACTGCGCGTCTTCCCCCACTCTTTTTTCTTTTCCAGAGGAGAAAGAAAGCATCTTTGTCCAAAAATTCCTTTAAAAAGTTAAAGGATAAACAACTGGGGGAGAACTGATGAGGATTTCTGGGTAACGATCATCTGTTTTTTCTCTTTTCTTTTTCTTTCTTTAATGAATGGGCTTTGCTGCCATAAAATTCCCTACAAATAAAACGTAACCTTATCCCCAATATGTGTAAGGGAGAGAACGCAGAGGCCTGCTTGTCCATAAATTCACATGCTGTTCGCTCAGAAAGCATAAACTGCCTCCTATTTTTATTGCACCGGGCAGAATTTGCTTTTATGACGTTATTAGCAGCAGCTCGCTCTCTCGGTCTCACCGATCCCTGCAGCAACCTGCGCGCAGGGAGCGGATCGCGGCAGCGAGCCCCTGGGGGGCTCCGGGGCTGGAGCACGGGTGGGTGCCCCCCATAGCAGGGGCTCCCCATAGCCAACGAGAGCAGCCCACCTTTTATTGAAGAGCGTGATCTCCAACCTGCCTAACCCAAACCTCTTGGGGGTGCGGGGCTGCTGGAGGTTTGCAGGACCCTTGAAATGCCGCCTCTGAAAGAAACCAGCTTTCTTAGGCACTTCTATCTTTTTAATGCTTTCCCCAACATACGGGGTAGAGAAGTAAACTGAGAAATGTACTTAGGGAAAATAAAATAAAATAAAATCATCCCTTGAAGAAACAACCAAAATGCAAAAAGGAACAGATGAGGGCACACAGAAAGGAGATGCGAAGAGCTGGGCACTGTGTGATTGCCTAAGTGAAGCAAGACAGTCCTGGAGAATGTGAGAGAGGAGAACCATACTGGTGAATCTGTAATCCCTTTGTATCCCCAAGCCCTCTTCCTGCTGTCCACAAAACAAAGGGGAAAGGCAAGGAGAGCGAGTCCCTCACAAGCAGCATGTCTTTGAGAAAGTCTCTGATATGGAGAAAATGATTATGCCATGGCAAAGAACAGAAGAGCAGAACGTGCAGTTGCAAAGTGTCGCTATTGTGCATTCAGGGCAGCCGCTGTGTCACGAGGGGAGCTTTGGTGTGATGGGGACGTTTCTGCAGAGATGTTCCCAGTGTGTGGTGGAAGCTGGTGCTTGGTGCTGCTGGTGCCGGTGTGTGCAGCCTGTGTACGGGGGTGAACGTGCCCCCTGCAGGGCTGGGACGGGCAGGGCCCCATCCTGACCCACCAACGGCACTGGGAGGCTCTGCTGAGCCCTGGGAAAGGAAAAGGACAGCCGACGCTGGGAGGTTTATGAGAGCTGGGCAGGTTTACTAGCTGCGCTGGCTGGAAGGTGCAGGCTGCAGCTTCAGCTCCTGGGCGCCCACAGCTCGCTTTGTAATTAAACACGTAGTTAAGTGTGTGGCTGCGCCGCGGGTTTCTTAGCCCGGGGACAGTTGTCTTGCTTGTATTTATTTTAAGATCCTGCAGTAACAAAACTTGTGAAGTTCCAATGGAAGCCGCAAATTTTAAAAAGTGCATCTTAGAACAAAAACACTGAATTTTGTAGGAGCAAGAGCTGAAAAAATATTATTTTTTCTTTCTGTTTTTAAGTTTCCTGTGCGCTGATCCAGAATTCTACATGTGCATTCATGATTTACAAGTCTGATCCAGAATTTAGAATTTAGAAGTTTATTAAAATAAATTAAAACAAATGTCTGCCCTGGGGAGCTGGCCATGTGCTGCATGCCATTGGGGTGTCATTGGTCACTCGAGGCATGGAGACTGCAGCTCCAAAATGGCTTACATGCATTTGTAAAAATAAATAATGAAATGGCCATAAACGTAGGTGATCAGATGTTAAATGGATGATGTTCTTGCGATGCTTTTCATACCTGGTAGCGTGGAAATACATGTAGAAATCATAACAAGAACTTCTGTACAAACCAACTAATATTGCTGGCAGATAGCAGTGAATAGTAAGGTTGGTGACAATACTTAAACAGGTCCTTTGTCAGGTTTTGAAGATGTGTGTGAATTGGGCTCTGACATGCAAACATCTCTTAAATATGAAGTGTAAAAAAGATAATGGAAAGATTGAGCAACAAACACGTGAAGTGATTGTGTTTTATGTAGCTCAACGTCTTCTGCAAGCTGGCTGCTCCAGTTCACTTTTCCCAAGTGGTGCCGGAGCAGGTATGTCTCGCCTTCCTTTGAAGAATTCTGAAGGCAGTGGCTGCGTGGCTGTTCTTCTCGGGTATGCTCATCAAATCAAATCTGCTGTCCTTTTCCATATGCTTGCTGTGGAAAAAGAAATACTCTTTAGATATTTCTCAACTGAAATCTAGTTTGAAATACGAAATGCATATCCCCTTTCAAAACATATTTAGAGTCTAATTCATGAATGCTTTCCAAGCTGTCGACATCATCATTTTCCAGTGATCTCATCAGCATGTCAAAATCCCCCTTGTTAATGACTCTGAGAAAACTGTGGACCCAATAAACTCCATGTCAGGTAAAGAATACAGTGAGGATTGGAAAGTGACAGATAAAGCAAATATCCTGCTCCTAAACAAACACAGCAGGACAGGAGAAGATGACAAATGATGGGATTGTGTCAGCTTGAAAACAGATTGGACTAATGGCATGCTGGACTTTGCACTCCAGGGGATCAATACTCTATCAGGCAAGAGAGCTCGAGACCTTGTGAATAGCGTTTGTATGGACACAAGAAAGATATCTGCTGATAGCGTCTGCGTCGGCGGCTTGCACAGTGCTGTCTCCTGTGCACAGCAAAACTTGAATTTAAGCCTGAAAGGGGCATTCTGTGCCGTGTGGTTTCCGCCAGCAAGGGAAGGTTTCTTCCTGGAGCTTGTCCCTTGGTGCTGCGTGCCGCAGGGTTGGGGTCTCTGCAAATGGCCCCGTGTTGGGGTTTGCTCGGTTCCCCTCAAGCCACCTCCTTTTTGGTTTTCTCTTGGGGGAAGGGAGGTGGAATTGAGTAGGCATAAAGGAAAAGAAGAAAAGGTTTAGTTCTTGTACTTTAAGGCAGAATACGTGCATAAAAAAAAAAAAAAAAAAAAAAAAAAAAAAAGCATTTTTCCTCTTTGTCCATTTCCCTTCCCAAACCGTCCAGTTGGTACAAACTGGGTTCTCTCTATGTGGGACTCAGAAAATCGATGGGATTCTTCTGTGCTGTTTGGCTGCCTGATGCAGAAACTTGCCCCTTAACAGATATAAATGGAAAAACAAGGTGGCAGCAGTTTGGGCTAGGCAGACCTTGTTGTACGCTCGTTGGCGTTTTCCTCTTGCTCTGAAGGAAGGCTCTGGTGCCTCCTCCCCTACAATTAGCAAGTCCAGAGTCCTGCTGCGATTGCCGCCGCGGCTGCACCCTTCCTTCCCCTCCTTCAGCCTTCCCGGGGCACCTCGGGGGCCTGAGCCTCCTCTGGGCCGGGGGGAGAGGTGCAGGCGATGGCCCTGTAAGCCCTGGAAGGGTGCTCCCTGCCCACCAGCGAGCTCTGACCGAGGTGAGGCCCCGAGCATCTCCAGGACAATGGGCCTAATTTTCCAATCCCAAAATGTTTTTTTTAAAAAAAATAATTCTTGCCATTTTGTTTTTTTTTTTTTTTTTTGAGGCATGGCTGAAAGGGTTAATTATTTTTGGATGGATTGTACTCCCTTTAATAGCTGTTAGTTGTTTACCTGAGCTAATAAGATTAATGTCGTGTTGGATAAGGGGAAAAAAATCCCTTGGACAGACCAACACATGCTTTTAGATTTATATGCTAATCATCACGAGCATGAAATTAATGCTAAGGAGACATTGCAGGAATGCCTTGGCTTGACCGGGAAAACAAAAAGAATTAACAAACTTCAGCATGGCCTTATACATCCCACCCTCCAGATCCCACCGAAGGGCTCGCAGCAATGAAATCAGTAGGACTGCTCTTGTGAGCAAGGGTTTGTAGGATCAGCCTTGAAAATGTGTATTTTTAACTTTGAAAGGTCAGGTTCAGAGCCCGGGAGATCTGTATATTGCTTGTGCTTTTCCAAGGTGTTTATTCAGCTTTAAAGTCTCTTCAGAAAGAGAAGGAAAGAAAGCCTCTTGTGTGCCTATCAGTTTCTCTGTTGATATTTCTCTCTACCCATTTGATATTTTAGATAAATAGGCATTATCTCATCTAAAGGCACCCTTTGGAAGGCAGCAAGTATTTTTATTAGAGTCTAACAGGCTGCTATTTTAGAAATTATATATATAACTTATGCTATAGAAAGGAGGGATTTATATGAAGGCCATATAATCAAAGAAGCAAATTAAAATCCAAGCAAAATATATAGAAAAAAAATCATGGGGAAAGTTATTTGTGAACAATGTCAACATTTTTAATGGTGTGGTATTTAGTTAAATCAAGTATTCTCCATTCTTTGGAGGTACTAGAATGCACAGAAGTTGCAATAACCCATATGGACACTTTGTAGAACAAAATATGGCCACTTTGGAGAACAAAACCATTCTGAAATAATTCCAGCTGCCCTACCTGCAGCACCCACTGAGCCTGCAGACTCCACTCCTCGTGCCCCGAACATGTGCTGAGAGCAGTACTGATGCTGGAAGGGAATTGCTGAGGGATCAGAGCCATTACGGCGCTGGAATTTGCTTCTTGCATACTTTTTTTGACTGGCATCCTCTCCCCAAGACTACGGTGGATGAGGGAGTGCTCGTCTACCTTGCTCTTGCTGCTGGAGGCAAGGAGGTTGCCCAAGAGCTGCCGGTTTAAGGATCGCCGCTCCATGGGAGCTGACCTGGCTTCAAATCAGATTCGGGGAGGGGTGCTGGGGAGGGGGTCAGGCCAAGAGCAGTTTAGTCTCAGTATTGTCTGGCTGGCTTGGTTACTGACATGATCTCACTGCTTCTGGTTGTCAGACAGTACTAAAATAATAGAAATGATATGCTGAGAATGAGAAAGTGAAGCCATTTTACGTGTATATTTGAATGTTGTCTGTGTTTTGCTAAATTTTCTCGCACACCAGCAATTTAAACCTACAATCAGAAACACCTTCTAATTATTTTTTCTCTTTTTTTTTTTTTTTTTTCTTTTTTCTGTCATTTATGCATAATGTGTGCTCAAACAAGCTAGAGGAAAAGGACTGTTTTGCATTTATTTTGGCTCGTCTTCCCTTGTAACATGCTTGCTTGGGCCAGAGAAATTGCATGTCGTGGGGTGGGGGGTTGGGGGCAAGCTTTGAGTATCCCAAGAAATGCTTACATCCTTTATCTGCTTAGCTTTAATAATAAATGCCTTGGTCCACTGAGGCATTAATTGGAATCAGTTGATGTATATAATAAATTAAAGCTAATTCCCCATTCATGTATCTCAAAGGACTCTGCTAATTCTGTTTTCTTTAAGGAAATTAGAAAGCTTGGATGTGCCTGTGACCAAAGCTAGTGGCCAAAGGATCCCTCACCTGTGCAGCAAAGGGGATTTGCATGCCCCCCTGTGTGTAGTGCATAAAGGTTGTCCAGAAATAAGGACACTTACCGTTTTCAGAAGCATTTTGTACAAAACAAACTCTGAAAAGAGCCTAGACACGCATTATAACTTAGCTGCGGTGCGCCAGGCTACTGCAGCTAGTTACCTTAACAGCCAGCTGCACATGAGGGAAAGTATGCGTGTTGTATTTGACAAGTAAAAATGCATTGAATCTGCCACAGTCATTTGTCTTTATTGTGGCCCTAATTTGAATGAAAGCAAGTGCTAATAGAGGACACGGTTTAAGAAAACTCTGCACATTGGCATAAATATCTTGCAGAGGGAGAAACCAGTAGTATGATTTAATAGCCCGGCTTATCTTTGCTCCTGGCAAAGTTTGCTAGCAGGGTGATGCTGGTTCCTGCTGCAATTTTGTATCAGTGCATAAAGCTTCCTATTCCCCCTGCCCCCTCCAAACTTCCCCAGTGAATTCATCTAGAAACACATCGATTCCATGCTGCGACGGAGTGGGACAGTGCCCTGCTCTGCAGAGAGCCCTCGCTGTTTCCCTTTTATGAACAGTCACAGACGGAGTCTGTCAGCACTGCTTGTCCTGCGCTACGTCTTCCTTGCGATTCACAATACGAGCTGCTCATCAAGGCGAGATAGACGTGTTAAATAAAGTGCCATCAGGCCTGCTCGCTTGCACAGTGGTAGCCTATTGTGCTGCCATACGGGTGAGCTGAGGATGGGTTTGTCCCTTTGGAATCCTTTTTAATTATCTTTAACATGATTCCAGCTTGAAATGATATTTCAATTGAAAAGAACTCGGGGGACAATTACCTTCTTCCGCATCTTTGTAAATATTCATGTGCCGATTTGTTCGGATGAGGAGTGGGGGTAGGAGGCAGGGACAGGGAGCAGTGGGCAGAATCTGGCAATTTGGAGAGTAAACATTATGACCTCGGATGGAGTAGAGCTAGAACTGAAAGCCACTTACTCTCAAAGATGTGCTTTGTTTTGTTTTCCTTTTTCTCCTTTTAACTATTTTAATGCCACAAAGTGAAATGCAGCTACCCTGGGACCAAACTCAACAAGCGCAGAGAGGGCTGTAAAGATCTGCTGTGTTGTTGGGGAAAGCAGCCAAATGATAGAATTGCAAGAATTAGCCTCTCCATATGTATTAAAAAATAATAATAATAATTTTTAAAAAAGGAAAGAAAGGAAAGAATTGGAAAAAAATAACTTCCAATCTAATATAGGTCCTGTATTGAAAAACCTGATCCATGACTCCTTAAAGTCTCTGAAATTGGTTCAGGAATTCTTCTGGCTTTGGTGACCACCTGGAGGTACTTGGACAAGGCTGCTGTTTCTGCTTTCACGTTCTGCTTCACCTTTTCCTTCTCTCCTGGTTTACCCATCCCTGCGTGACAGTGGGTGGTCCTTTTGAAGTGCAGAGCTATCACATCCCTGTGGGCACTCTGAGCCGTGGGCATACCTCCAGCAGATGCTGCTGACTACTCGCTAAATTCCTTTGCGACTGCAACGTCGCAAGTTTGTGCTGCGTAGCACCTGAAGAGCAAGACGTTAATTTGAATTCAGATCTCCAGAGAAAGATGCTTTGTGCAATTAAGCCTCTACCCTCTACGGGCAGTGTTAAGGCTTTTAGTATCATGCCTTCTGGGTCCCATAGGAGGGTGGGGAAAATAGAAATTCTTTTAACAGTCCAGTTCTATTAAAAAAAAAAAAAAAATCCCCGAAATAATTAAAAGGATGGATACAGTCTGTTTTAGACCTCTTGTTTATCCAGTATTATTTAATTTCACAAATATTAAGTTTCCCTCTTCCATCATCAGCACCCCTCCCATGGGACACAAGTTACCACTGATTTCATTCTTCTGATGCCTCATTAATGTCACCAGTTGTTCACTTTGACTTATGGCTTAAATTACCAGAGACTGAAACAAGTGTAAATATAGTTGGGCTGCCCTTGAAAAGCCCATCCACACTTAAAGCTCCTGCAGCAAACAAAAGCTGAGAAAGTCAGGAGGCTCCAAACGCGGCTGGGGTATGAAGATAACGCTGGCAGAACAGGCCTAAACCAAACAGCGTAACCCTACCGGCTGTGATAACACAGACCAGCAAATTCACAGGTATCGGACACGGAGGAAAATGCAATAGTAAATACCTAAGGAAAAGCAAGGTAGATGGATAACTGATGGCTGTTCACTCCACTCGTGTGTGTCTGCAGTGTGAGGACTGTGCTGCTGACAAGGAACACAGGTGTGGGCTCTTAATTACACAAAGCATTCACTGCAGAACTTAGCAGGGTAGATGAGATGTAAGCTTCGCGTTAATGACAGAAAAAATCATGGATTAAATGGGAATGGTGAGGGATGTGAGACACGCCTCACCCCGTGCTTCTGAAATCGTTTCCCCTCGCAGAGAAGGCGCGGTTGGAGCCCACCCGAAGGTGGTGCGGGTGCAGCACCCTGGGTTTCCCACGGGGCTTTTTGTTGGCCCCGGGAAAATTTACGTAAATGCTGGAGGAGAGACTCGCTAAACCAGCGAACACATAAAACTTGCTGTCATTCTTTACTTTCTCCTTAGACGTAGTGGTTATAAAAGTACATGTGTTGTTGACTTTTATGTTCTAAGTCTTTTAAAGCTTCAAGCTGTAAAACAGAATGTAATTACTAATGAAACATATGTAAGTATCAGGGGTACTCGAGACCATAGGATCAGATGAGCTTCAAAGAGGGGGAGGCTGCTTTTAAAGAAATATGGCAAGGGAAAAAATGGGTTGCAAATAGAGAGCATCAGTAATCCCAGGCTGAGCAACGTACGCTTGGAAATCTTTCCTGAACCTCATGGTTTTACGAGGGAGTTTATAATACCGGCACCATAGTGGGACAATGATTTAGTGGCAAAATTGTATTTGACTTGTGCTTGTGGCATAATGAATGTAGCCACAAGAGTTAAATAATTTCATGTGCAGGCATTAAGCTGTTAGTACTAAATTGTCAGGAGCTTCATCCCTGCTTTTTCCTTCTCTGAAGAAGAGCTCTTTGGTTTAGATTAGCAAAAGAATATGAACAACTTTTTAACACGTCAGAAATCTTGTGCTGGGAAAACCTACGTGGCTGGCCCTTTCTCTTTAGTTCTGCTGGGTGGCACAACACAGCGATTAGCGTGTCCTCCGGGCACCGTGCTGGATGGAGCAGCCCCGACGCAGCCCGGGAGGACCTGGGAGGCATTTACCAGGCAGTCCCACCCGGCTTCCAGCACCACGTGCACAGAGCCACTGAGACGTGAAAATGTATGTTAACGGAGTGCTTACACAAGCACAGACATATAAAGAAACCAGGATCTCAGTAGCAAAAATGCACTGTATTTGCAGAAACAGCCAGCTACTGCTGACATAAAAGGATGAAGGACAAATGGGGTTTTCTAGCAGGAAGTTTGTCTAGTAACAAATACTCCAGGTTTGTGCTGCACCTATTTTTTTATGTTTTAAAGTTTGTTAAAAGTGAAATTGCAAGCTGTTTGAGCAATTTTATACAAACTAAAAATATTAATTAACAAGAAAAAGAAAAAAAAAGAAAAAAGAAAAAAAGAAAAAAGAAAGAAAGAAAGAAAGAAAAAAAAACAATGCCAGCCAACAACAAGCAATAGGAAAAAGTTCCTTGATAGGGAACAAAAACATTTTTGTTGAGGCCTATTAGAAGTTTGAGCTTTGTCCTAAAGCTCTCTCTAGTCTGCAGTGCCTCTCACTTATTGAATAAGTGAAATGAAGCCCTTGGCGAGAGCTAGTAAGTGTGGGACAAAGGGCAGCAGTGAAAAATGAACACAGTTTCAAAATGCAGAGAAACAGATGTGAATCTGCAACAGAGAAAAGGAGGAAGGGAAGCCCATTACAGGGACCATACCAAGGGCGGAATTTAAAGCTGCAAAACATTTTGCTTACTGTGCTTGCTAGCACCACACAGTATTTTACAGACTCGTCCTCATCATTATCCCCGATACCAGGGTACAGAGAGGCCACTTTTCAGACAGCATCCAACATCTGAAGATTCTTGAAGAATATGCATCAAAAGACCCCGGGCAGGGTGGGGGAAGGAGAAGGTGGGCGCTTATTAAGTCCTGCTAATGTTAGTGATGTATTGAGTGAAACATCATGAAAAATGAAAGCAAATCCTACTATAATCTTGACAGAACAAAAGGCTTTCAGTTAAAATAGAAAAATGCTAAGGCGGTATATATCAAGCATAACTTTTATATTAAATGTGCATGTGGCAGAATATGGATCACATTATAAGAAATGTTGTTTGGCTTTTTTTTTTTTCTTCAACAGCACCTAAAGCTCTTGCTTGGGAAACATTTGGACATTGCCCTGCTTTCTGTTGGTAAAATTAGATTTTCTTATGTTTTGTAATTAGGAAGAATTTACCCATCTGCACTTGGAAGAGAAAAAATTTTGCTCATCAGTCATTAAGTACAAGGTTTACATGTCTAGCCTGAGTGAAAGTAGCTGTACTTCTCATTCATCTTTTCTTGACGGGATAAAACCAATATATTGGAGCACTTTTTCTCCTTTTTAAAAATCCCTCCTTTTATAACCACTTAATGGTATCAAATTTATCTGATGACTCCGTTCCTTTGAGCACAATTTCCCCAATTCTAATTACTGCAACCTTTTGTTCTAAGAATAATAAAATATAAGCCAGAGTTGGCACAGAAGCAAAGTGCCCCCTAGCAAAAGTCAAGTGCTTGCAAAGAAAATAAAACTCTTCCAGTTCCTCCTTGAAGTCCAGTAGCTCTCGCAACAGCAGTTGTTTCCTTTAATGCATTTAATTTGTCACAACTGGAAAAAAGTCTTTTAAAATAGCCTCTATCCTTAAAAGTGAATGTGGTCCTCTTTGGCTCATCAAGCCTGGTGCCGAAGTCGTCATCTTGGCAGTGAAGAGAATTCATGTATTAGTTTAGGGCTCAAGCAACATAAACAAAACTCAAGTGGCTGGAGGGAAAAAGGGATCATTATGTGAGTGAAAAAAAATTAAACATCTTGACTCAACAAATGTTACAGTCCTGTCTTATACCAGACTCTCTCTATGCCAAGTTACAAAAAAAGTCATCTGACTTAAGCTGGGGGGGGGGGAGGGAAACAGGGTATATGTTTCAATGTGCAGAAATGTAATACAGTAAAAAAGTGGAAAGGATTTTTCTAAATATATATTTTTTCAGCTTTTTTCTTTTATGTTTTTAGAACTGTTTCACTTTAAATATAATTGTGCCAAATTCAAATAGGGGTTTAAAAGGAAGTCTGTATTCCTTACGATAGTGGGGAAAAGCAAAACAAAAGAAAACCTAAGCTGATTTTTTTATGAATGTCCAAGGAGGGCATTGTCACATGTTGGGCCGTCTTCTAGAAAGAAACCATGACAGATTGGAGGGAAAAGATTTCTCTATCCATCTTGTTATGTCACCTCTTATAAATCAACATATCTTAATTAATTACATTCTTTTCATACCAAGACTTTAAAATTGATGAGGGTGTGCCAGTGTGTATTTATTGCTCATTAGCTGCATGACTCTACAGTTTCTGTACTTTATTCCCACATGTTTAAAAACTCCTCAGCACACTGTGGACATCTCATTTTACTTACTGTACGGATAATTGTCTCGGTCATGGTGACTTAATTGTGTTACTATCCTGCGGCAGACATAGGAGATGCATAAAATTATTCTCTGTGTGTGCATGCCTTTTTACCTGTCACATGTATGCACATAAATATCTGTACCTAAATGGGCATGCATAGGGGACCTCAGATTAATTCCACTTAAAGACAGCAGCATATTTGGGAGATCACAAATACGTGTGCTTTAATTACTTTTATCATTTATAAATTTAATGTGAGGCCAAAGGGTTAATTCTGTATGATATCAGCATCAGCAACAGCAACTCCTTAGACAACCCCGCAATGCAGAGGGCCACATACTAAGTATTTTGTCTCTCATTCTAGTTTGCCAAAATTTACTTGAAAAAGAAATTGAAATGAAGCTGAAATGAGTCTTTTAACTCAGCTAATAACTAGGCACATTTGAGATGAGCTAGAGTCTAAACTGCAGATAGATTCAAGCAAGTAAAACAAGGCAAAGTTTAAAGGGAAGCTGTCGAAAATGAGTTCTGCTGGTAACATTGGAACAGAAATATTTCAGGCTGTGGGTATGGATCTGTGTAGATATCTGGGCAGAAATGATCGTCCTGTCTCATTATTTCGCCAGTTGTTTGAAGAACACTAGCCATTCCTGCCAGAGCCGCAAAGGAAATGGTGAGGGGAAGAGGACAACGTGGAGAGTTTCCCAGACTACAGCTAGCATGGGGAGATAGCAACCAGATGGAAACTGTCAGTAATAGTGAGGATATTGCTACTGCTGTTTGAAAATGGACAGAGTAAGGAATGAAGGAAAAGAGAGGGGGAAGAGGCTGACTGAAAGATGGATTAGACTGATGAGCAGAAAAGGAGATAATGAAAAAGAAGTGGGGAAGGGGTGTGGGAGCAGGTCTGGGTTAGAGAAGCCTGGCTCTACTGTGAGCTGACAAAAATAATTTGTTATTGGGGAAAAAAAAGTTTACAAAATTTATTTTGGAATTATCCTGAGACTAAATTGAGATCTTTCAGTATTTGCATTAAAATCCAGACAGATCTGCTCTTCAAAATGCTTAGTAAACAGGGCAACTTCTTGAGATGAAGATGCAGCTTCAGATTTCTGTCTGCTTAATCTGGAAATGGAATTTAAACTTGGGTCTCCCTCAGCCTGTCATTTGCCTGAAAACAACCACGTGCAGGGAGATGTAATGCCTCTGGTGCAATAAGCACCAGTTCCCTGGCATGGAAGGGCACTGGGGAGAGCAACTTGTACACCTCAGGCTGGCAGTACAGCATTTACCTGCAATGAAAAAAAAAAAACAGATGTTCAAGTTCCCATCCTCTACCAAGCAAGGTTCCCTAGACATAACATTTGCTGTTTTGAGGTGGAGCCATGGTTTGGATAAGAAATAGAAAATGTAGACAGAAAATCCTGCCAGGTGTAGCTCAGAACCCTGTCTTTATTCTTGGAGCTCAGAAATGAAGAGTGGCTCCATGCAGGCACCTATTAAGTTAATGTTTTTTTGTTTGTTTGTTTTTGTTTTTGTTTTGTTTTGTTTTCTGGGAACTGAAGCACTGTGACTTGCTATCAGCTTAGACCTAGAGTTTGTTTTGTCCAAAACACCAAATTTCTGCACCAACAGCCTGTAAATGATCTGACAATAGAAAACAAACATCTGGTCCTCAAGAGAAAAGAGAAGTCATCCCTGATGTATCTCTTAATAATAATTATATGTTGTTCTATTGATTGATGTTTTGCATTTTCTAAAATCTACTCCTTATTTCATCTCATTATTGGAAATGCCTGACTTTTTAGTATGCAAGTTATTTAATTTCTTTAAATGATGTCAAAACAAAGACTGAAATAAGAACAGTTAATTTCAGACATAACCACTCCAACTTGCACTTTGGTTTAAATATTTTGCTTTGATTCTGCTTCACTGGATCTCACTTTGGTCTTGCAACTTGCTCATGATTTTTTACTTCATCCAAATCTGTTTTCTTCAGAAACATAATGCAATTTATGTATTCTTGGTATAACTTAAAATATTTTGCATGTGTTAAAAGAGTGAATATAATTACAGTATAATTCACTGCAGTATAGTTCTCTCAGATACTAACATGTTAGGAATACCGAGATCTCTGTGCTATCTGTAAACATTATTCCTGAGAGGAAGAGAAATCAAAGCTATTTTCTAGCTTTGCTTCCTGCTTGTTTATTGACATGAATGATGGCTATTCAGCCACCATGCGGATCAGTGCATTTTTTTGGTGATCTCACATTGAGTGCAATTCCTAACTGTATGTCTCAACGTCTGGATGTTCTTGCAAAGCAGAGTTTTAACTTGACCTCTTCTGACTAAAGATCGTGCTCGGCTCTCGGGACAGAATAGAGAGGCCACTTCGCAGAGAGGTCCCTGTAGCTGGTGCCTCCACAGCACTGCACAGCTGTGCCTTGTCATTACAAAGACAGGGTGGCAACACTGAGAAGGGATGCATTCACTTGGAGCGGTCTGCAACCTGTTTACTTTGAAAACGGTGATAAAAGCAGCTCGTGAGGACATGCAACCTCCAGCTGCAAGGCTGAGGTAGGGGTGTACACGTGAAGTCCCCCATGTTCAGGGCTTGCAGTGCCTGATGGCTGAGATAATAAGCCCCAAGATAACCCTTCGGGATTTCTGCATAGGTGTCCGAGTGGCACAAAGCCTCTCCGAGTCTGTGTGCTATCCTACTTGCAGCAGACCAGGCCTCCCCATGCCCTGCAGCCCTTCACCCAGCGCCGGCCTTGCTGCCCGTGGCACCCCAGGACAATTCCTCACACACTTCTTCCCCCAGGCCCTGCTAGGATGTGGCCCTGGGTGTTTCACGCTGCTAGATGCCACTTTTCTTCCCCGGGAGCCTTGAAAAAAGAAATAATCGTGTGGCTTTGCATCTTTTCGTGCATGTATGTTTAAATAAAGGCCACAGTTAAACCCCTCCGGGGTGCGGGCAGCCCTCGCCCCCTGCCACTGCCCTCAGAGACTAATCTGTGACAGGCAGGCAAGGCCCCTCACTCAGCGCTTCACCGGTGGAATTTCTCCCGGACTAATGGAGTGCGGAAACTGGAGTCCCTCAGCTGGAGCCACATGTTATGCTTAGCCCCCGCCCGGGAGATGGGGCCCTACCCTCAGCCAGCCTCCCCCCGCGGGGCAGCCGCGCTGACCCCGCTGCTCCCGGCCCCTCGGGCCGCCTGGACACGGCAGCCCCGGGGGGGAGCGGTGCTGGGCCCCATCGGGGCCCCAGGTGCAGCCCTGAGGGCGAGCAGGCGGCGGGTGGGTGACCGTGGGGACCGGGCAGCCTTTTTCCCGAGGTTCGGCACTTTTTGCTGCCCGCCCTGGTAAGTGTTGAACATTTGTAACTTGCTTTTTTTTTTTTTTTTTTTTCCTTCCCTTCTCCTTCCGTGAGGGATGATGAAATGATAATGAAATGCCGCCCGCTGGAGGCGACGTGCCAGTGCCCGGCTGCAATGCCGGCATTAGCCTAATTCAGTAAGTGCTAGATGCCCGCTTTGTTTGTGTGGAGCTTGCAGCCCTATTGATGTCAAGCAGGCTGTTAAAAAGCATAATGACATGGCATTAGAGACCCCGAGAGCAATTAACAGGCTGCTTAATTAGCAAAAGGAATTAGAATTTGAGTGGCTGATCTTTGCTTAAAGACTTGTAAAAAAGCTGGAGCAGTTATCTGATTATGCATTGATCAAACAGGCTAACCCTGTCCTTAGGTAATTCTCTTCCCTCCATTGTGGTCTTTGAATATACAACTGTTTAAATATTCTGACCTGCCCCAAGGAACCAGAGGGGAGCAGCGCCCGCGGGGCCGGGTGGCAGCAGGTCCCCGAGCATCAGCTGTGGGGCTGGGTGCTGCTGGGCGCTACTGGGCGCTGCTGGGCTCTGCTGGGCTCTGCTGGGCTCTGCTGGGTGTTGCTGGGCTCTACTGGGCTCTGCTGGGTGCTGCTGGGTGCTGCTGGGCTCTACTGGGCTCTGCTGGGTGCTGCTGGGTGCTGCTGGGCTCTACTGGGCTCTGCTGGGCTCTGCTGGGTGCTGCTGGGCACAAGGACCAGGACCAAGACCTGGTCTGGGGGCTGTGGCCAGGCCTGCGTGTCCCCGCTTGGCTCAGGGCCCAGGCCAGGCGTGCAGCCCTCCATGTGGCACCCTCTGGGCACTCGTGGTGGCCCCAGTGCCCAAGGCCCACCTTGGCCCAAGCACCTCGCTGGGCACCCCATCGCTGCCAGTGGCCTGAGCTGGATGTGTCTGGGGTTAGTGCTGAGCTGGGGGGCAGCTCGTGGCCTTCAGCAGGGCCCATACGGCGTGATGTGCTCATGAGGGGCTGCCACAGCACGAGGCAGGGTAAAACCCTTTCCTCCCTCTCACTGCTGCTGGGAGAGGCTTGCAGGCCGCCCGGGGAACGAGCTGGCGAGAGAGAATTTCTTTGCAGCCAGCTGCACGGGCCTGGTCTCGGGGCAGCCGCGGGTGGGGATGGCAGGCCCGAAGGGTGCCGGCCGCCCCCCTGCGCAGACGCACGCACACGCTCGCCGTGTCTCCACTCAGCTGTTGGCAGCCGAAAGCCGGAGAAACCCGGAGTGATTGATTTTTACACAAACACACGCACACACACGCTGTATTGTTTGTTCTGCCTGCCTTTGGGTTTGATTCGCTCCAAGTGTGTTATGACACTCTCCCTCATCGAATAATTGTGGAATCGCAGTTGGGGCAGGAGCGAAGAATGCTGTTGGGGAAGGGGAGAAATGTGGGCATCATAAAATGCTTGTGTTGATTTTAGGTGGTATTTGCAACAAAAGAAACATGTTGAGGTAAAGAGAAAGAAAACAGAGAGAAAAGTGAAGCAGAAACCTACCGTGCTACTAGATGAGGCTGTTGCAGCGGTGGCTGCTGCAGAAGGTTGGACTAGATGATCACAGCATTTCTTTGGCCATAACGTGTACGTGACACTTGCTTGACCTTGCTGTGCTTTTGGCAGGTGGTTCCCTATTACTGTGTGGCACAGAGTTATTAAAAAATCCATTAACGGTTGTGTTTGTACTTGCCAGAAACCCCCCTTCCCCAAACTTTTTACACAGTTTTTCTTGAATGTTGTTTTCTCGTTTGCTACGCATAATTTTGCCCTATTGGGAAGATATTATTTAACACTTTGTGGTACAATGAATGCATCTTTTCTTCTTATTATTTTTTTTCCCCTGAATTTATGCGGTGAGGAAAGAGAATTAACCTTTACAAGGTAGGGGAATTCTGCTGTACCCAGTATAGCTTTCATTGTTTTACTCGCAGAAGTTTTGTTTGATCCAAGCTTGATTGTGTTTAGTTCCTGACAATTTTATTTTGGAAACATTAGTTCTAAACATAACCACCCAGCCTCTAAAGGGCCACCATTGTTTATTGTTTTCCTTCTAATAATCTAATTTTCTTCCTGTCTTCTGGATGGCCAGAAAGAGAACCATAATCAGTCTCCCCCTAAGTAACTTTGTGAATTAAAAGCATGCAGCAGTTTTCATACTGTGGGTACCATGTAGTAATTTTCATACTGTGGATACTGTTTGGAAGTGTAATATTGTGGAGTCCTCTTTCAGTTCTTGTGAGAATCTGATTAGTTTTTAAGGCTCTGAAATGAGTAAATTGCAATTTGGGTTACAGTAAATCTCTGCTTACAGGAAAATTATTCTGTAGGGAAATATTTATTACTTCACTATGAGTTCATGTGTTAGAGAGATCAAATGCGTATTACATTTCATGCCATAGAATTCACTGAAATGCTGTAGAATATTATCAAAATGAACTGAATCAACTAGCCCTTAGCTCATTGACAATACATCTCTCATTCAATCCTCGCACACTAGCTTTGCTGTGCTGAATGCAGCATTTAGTTTATTTTTATTTTTCTGAAGAGGTACAAGTCACTCAAACAGAAAGAGGAGGGTAATGCTTGCAAGTACTATAGCTTTTTCATATCAATAGGCTGTGTGATGCAATTGCCAGGGAAACTTCAAAGCTGACATTCCAAGGTCTTGATCTAGACATCAGCTCTACGTAGGCAGTGCTCTGCCCATGATTTAATTGGGATTGCTTATGTCTTCAGGGATCTGTCCAGACGGGCACCAGTCTGCTATCAGAGAAAAGCCTGTTACTTACAAGCGTTTTCCTCATCTTTCTGCTTTAGTGACATATTTCTCCAAGAGAAAAAAAAAAAAAAAAAGCTGAATCTTTTCCAGTATCTGCAAAAGTGTATTTGAAACAAAAATCTCATTCCTCTGGAGACTTTCCTTACTGATAAATGGACTATTATGCTGCTCAGCCAAAGAAGATATTCATATCTTCCAAAAATTGAAAGAACATATTAATAACTGATCCTGTGACTTAAATTCCATATTAAGTTGGATAAAACATATTTTTAAGAAAAGGAAATGACAACAAACCCAGGTTTGACATGCATCGGTGGGTAAATAAGTATGTGAAGTTCTGCTTGTGTAAGTGCTTTTAGGATGAAAAATGAGTTGCTTTAGGCCTACTGTGTTCAAATTCTGTGGAAGTTTTGGCTTTCCTGAGGGCTTTACCCTGAAGGTAATGAGAAATTTTGATAAAACCTTTTCTAAAGGACATTTCTAGTCATCTGAATCAAACTGCTTGTTAGAGAGGGAAGCAAATGGCCAGCCAGCCTGTCACCTGAGCCAAACCAGGGACTCACACCTTCTTTCTCCCGTGGTCTGGTGACTATTTTTCATGGAGTTATTCTGGTTGTCTCAGTCGTTGTAGCAAAATGAAGAGGTTCAAAATGTTAATATTTTTATTTGGAGGAAAGGACCGTTTAAAATATCAGCGGAATGGGAAAATCACCTCTGTCCTGGTTATACTTCATTTTGCTCTGCTTGTTTGGTGAGCGGATGCTTTTGATCTTGGCACAAACTTCAGCACACGATTTATTTGATGTTGCATTGCCACTCTGAGGTGGCACTGTGCTTCCATCCCCATGTTAGAGGGCACACACAGTTCAGCTACAACCCTTTTAAAGTGAGCTGTTGCAGCTTCCGATTTTCTTTGAAACCTTGTATCTGGCAATTCAGCTGCTCACCCTATGGCTTGGTGGTCAGGGGCTGCAACAAGTGAGTCCTTTAGGTTATTTTTATGCAGATCATTTGATGGCACCGGCGAAAGCAACAAGTGACGGGGCGATAGGCTAGCTGGAAAAGTAATGGGGAGCAGTCGGTGTGAGCACTTGACCTTGCTCAGTGGCACTTGGGCCAGTTGATCTTACTGGTGAATTAGCAAAGGTCAGGAGAGAAGTCCGGGGCAGCGCCGGGAACCCGTGTGTGCTAAGGGGGCGCTTCGACTCTTCCACAAGCTGCCTGCCTCTGTGCTCGTAGTCCCAGACTGTTCCTTCCTGATATTTTAGCAGCTGTTTACAATTGATCTGTATTACAGTACATGAAAACCAAACAGAACCCCACACAACAAAACCACAAAAGGATCCCCAACCCCAGCAGTTTGAAAACGGGGCTGTTGTTCGACTACTTGAGCCTAGGGTAAATTGGTAAAAATGGATGTTACTTTTAGGACAGTCAAATGTAGATTAAATTGTTAGCATGAAAAAATGGTAAAATAAATACATTTAAAACATAAGCCAGGCTCCTTCAGAGATGGAAACAAAAACACGATAGCACTTTATTTATAGGAACCTGGGAAGTTACTGACGTGATGTGGAGCTCACTGTGCCTGTTCTTTACCTAAGCTGGGCAAAATGCAAGTGTATAAAACTATAAAATAATGAAAATAAAAAAGTGCTGGGGGATAAAAATCTCTCAGATCTTAACATTCATTTATATTTTGTAGTCCAATCCAAAATGCTTCAAACAACAGGAAAGGATTGTTTTATAGGAGCTGATGTTGGTGAATTCTGTTGAGAACCGTCACACCCCGATGACACATCTTTGTAAACGATTTAATTGGCAGCTAAGTCCTGCAGTTTCCTGTGTGCAGGAGCACATCTTATCTGGTATATCAAACTGTGGCCAGTGATGTTGATAGAATCGGTCCCGTGAATAAATTTTACCTTTTTTTAAAAGTAATACCAGTTCATTGATTTAACCGTAGCGGTTAATGTTGGTGACATTTTGCTTAGTCCATGCAACAGCAAATGTCATCTTCATTCTGTTTAGCTTCTTCTGCCACCTCATAATTCCAGTTTTGGTAGCACAATATGATGCCATTTCCTTCCAAAGTACTAGAATTTAGGGAGTACGATTGTTTGTAGTTTCACTTTTTTTTTCAGACCAAGACTACTGTATGGAGAATTTCAGCAGCTGAGGTATGACTGAGGCTAGAATTATCTGCTGTGTTTCTGATCCTTTGTTTTGATAGCTATGATTCAAGAAAATCTCCCCTCCTTGTTGAAGGATGATTTGATAGCCAAAGGTGTGGCTAAAAGACAGGCTTCTCTGAAAGCGTGCCTTATCTGCAGGGCTTTTTAATTTCACTAGCGTTGTAGAAAAAAGATTCCTGTAGTTCCATGGCACTTAAATCAATGCTGGATGGTTTCTTACAATACAATTTCTAGTCCCTTGTCTGTTTCAAAGGTAGTAAAACCAACAGCATTTTGTTTTGAATCATTTGGGTTGGAAAACATCCTGTTGTAATTTAGCTCGTCGTTTCAGTTTCCTTGCCTGTCTGTGGGTTTCTGACGGTGGGCAAAGTGTGAGCATTCCCGAGAAACAGCTGAAGTCCTGGTCTGTGCTCGCAGAGGCAGCGTGTGCTAAGCAAACTGTCAGCCCTCTCCCAGGAACGGTGTGCTTTTATAACGGCTTGTCAGCGTTACAGCCTCCTGATTTTAAAACTCTGCTCCGGCTTCAGTTGGTCAGCTCAAGGGAAGGAGCTGAGGAGCTGAGTTTGTGCTCAGAGGTCACCTTCTGCTGGGTAGGGGATTCACAGCCGTGGTCAGGATCCTTTTCATTTTCATTTGAGATGTTAGCAGTAAAGCAAGTGCAGATAAAATCAAAGCAAAATGTCAGTATGGGAAGAATTATATAAGCACGTGGAAAAAAATAATGCTTAAGATTGTTCATTTATGTTCTGGAGGATCCCAGAGAAAAATAAGTAGCTTTTGTTTTATTGCCTTGAGTAATTAGTGATGAGGCTCAGGTAATGTGAAATTTGAGGGACTATTCCCACAGGTGTCTAAAGATGCCTTTCAGGAGGTATTCGATTTCAGTGAGATTCAGATTCTGCGGTGAGTTGGGATCCTTTCTAGGGGGAAGCATCCTTTGTTTTCTTAGGTATTTGAGTTAATCTGGAACTGGTGAACCGAGCAACCCGCTGTTGTCCAGCTATGAGAACATAAAAAATTCTTTGATGGAAAAATGCAGAAACTGAAACCCGCGCATTGTTCTGAGTGGCAGGAGGATGAACTGTCAGGGCAGCCAGCGGTGGCTGTTCTGGTGGGTGAGCAGCACAGGCACATCTTCCCAACGTGCTTCTGAAACCCACAAAATATTTTACAACTTGCTAATGCCTTGAATTCATTATTACTTTCTTTAATGGGTATAAAATACTTAAACACTTATCACAAGAACTGAGAATAAAAAGAACAGAAATCATCAGCTGTCTTTTTCATTAACAGGAAGCTGTTCACTAATAAAAGTGTGAGGTGTATCTGTGTTGTAAACGAAGCAAAGTACAGGAATTTAAGCAGACTTTGTTTTTTAACCAGGGTAAGTCAGCACGGTTGTCCTGAAGTCAGGAAATGATAAAGTTCTGTCCAGTTTGGATTGATACTGAGGCCCAAGAGAAGAATCCCTTCAATTTCATTGCAGTTTTAATTCACTGTTAGTTAATTGCCAACACGATTTGTGCTCTCTGGGGTAGTAGAGAGAAAAAGCGAATAAAACCCCAAATGGTGCAACTTTAGGGACAGGAGGGGAGGGAATTTAAATTGAGTTGGTGGAGTCATACCGTTTTAGGTAATCTTGACCTAATTAGTCTAATGGAACATAGTCCAGCACTAAGCATCTGCGCTCAGATTTTTCAAAAAGTAAAGATTAAATTTAAAGAGATTAGACAACTTTTTTTTTTCCCCCTCTGCAAGATATTAGCTGTTCAAAAATGACAAAAATGTTCTTAAGCCTCTCTGAAGGAAGGGTGACCAAACAGACTGCCTTTTGTTTGGCGATGGAGCTTGCTTGCAAGCCACTGAGAGGTGGTGTCCGGTCACTGTGTGCGGGACCCAGAAACATGACTTATCTATCGCCAGCAAAGCGAATCAGGCTGGGGTATTAGCAGGGGGATTAAAAGTCGAAGTTGCTAGTGCAGCAGTGAAAACACTGGCCACCCACAAGGTCTGTTGGAGAGACAAGCCTGTAAAAGCTTTCTCTAAATGAGAGAAAAGGTTGGGGCAATGATCTTCCCAGTGCTAATGTAAATGAGCCTTGGATTCATTATATTAATACTGACCTGGTGTTAAGGTATGGAGAACAGATGCCACTGACTTTAAATAGCTCTTAAGCTTCTGTATGTTCGTGTAACCTCTGAAAATGAAGGCAGGCTCCTAAGCCTTTCCCTTCGCTCGTGTTGAGCCCCTCACTGTATGCGTATGGAGGTGGTGAATGTTTCAGGCAGTTAAAGGAGGAAGGAGTTTTTACGATAAGGTGCTGGTTTTGTGTGAGCTGCTGGCTGTCCCGGGATTTCTTAGATTGTTTTCTTGCCTACTTGTATTGCAATGTAAGATTTTGGGATGTAGAAGAGGTGTCTAAAGACAACCTCTGCTGTTTTCTCAGAGATCACTTATTTATTTGAAGCCTGCTTACTTTCTGCAGAATACATCATTCCAGGCACCCAAACGTGGTACGTATTCATCGTAGGAAACAGGGTCTGGAACAAACAACTTGCGGAGCTGTGAAGGGAAGGATTTCTCAGCCAGCTCTGTAACATGCTCTAGGGGAGTGCAGGGCTTTCCTTCGGCTCCTGACAAGTACCGCGAGGAGACCTTGGCCCACACAAACCCGACCATGCGCTGTGCAGCTCCCCAGCCCCACCGTCTTCTTCCCTGCTGTCCTAGGGGCTTACCCAGCACTGGCTGTGCTGCAGCACGGCCTCCGTCCTGTTCTGGTTCTTGGTTACGAACGTGACATCTCAGTTAGTGCTTGTCTCATCTGCCCCCCTCCTTTTATTTTTTATTTTTGGTATTTTTAAATGGACAGATTGCGGGTGGGCTTTGTGGGCTCGGGAGCGGAATTGTCCCAGTCGTTTCTGTACGGGGTAGGGCTAGCAGTAAGGATGTGCTCGAGCTGCAGTGCTCTAACATTCCTTTCTGTACAAAGTGTAGGTCTGCAGGCAGATGTAAACATCAGTGGTGTAGATTCAGAGAGGGACCTACTCTGCTTTCCGTGGGAGACAGGTAAGCTAGTGAGAGGCTCGGAGTGCTTCTTTCAAACAAAACAGCTTGTGTTACTTGTGTGTAGATATTTTAGTCTTGATTTTTCTAAAGCACGTGGAAGAGTATAGGAAAACAGATTTTTTTTTTTTTTTGTAGTTTTCTAGAGATCTGCTTATCTGTCCTCTTTTTCTGGATGTGGCTGGCCGTAATCTGGTTGAGCTTGGTATGTAACAGAACTGGGCGCAGTGTGCGCTTCCACTCATTTCCAATAGCTCATGATTGGGATGGATGACTTGAGAGGCTCGGATATGATTTAGAACTTGTTTAATCTTTGCATTTCTTAGCTTTTGGAGAGGTTCGAATAGCTTTTCTGCACAGCTTTGCACCGTCAGGTTCTGATGGGCTAGAAGCAAAATGAAAATGCCTCAGTTCAAAAACAATTGTTATCTGCTAAAAATCCAGTGAGAAACCTCTTTGTCTTGACTTAGCACGTTCTGTTAGACTTGGAATGATTTAAATCATCCCAGCTTGTTTGGAAGCTCGGTCATCTAAGGTGGGAAGGTTGTGAGACCCTTAACACTGCCCCTACGCTCCCCCAGATAAAACCTCACACTTGCACCTGTGCCTCTTGGGGTCCTTAAACATATCTATACAGAAGAATAGAGAATGTTCACCGTATCTTTATGAAGTGCTGATTCTATCAGTAGGATTTTTTTTTTATTAACAAACCCTTTGACTTTGAAGCCTCAGTTGAAACACTTCTTGACCTTTACAAGTGGATCGGCGAGACACTGAGCATGTGAGGTGGGTCATATGGAACAGATTTAGATACAAACTCATATCATCCTACCAGAGGAATGCAAAGTCCCTCCCGATCCCTTCCACAAAGCTGCATCATGTGTGTGAGATAAATCCAAGGGACGTAAGGGGTTGCCAGACAGCGCAAAGGACAATAACTTCGCTATCTCAAACAAAGCCCCGCTGCTTGGAGATTTCCTTCTTAAAGGTGTACTGACTTCTCCCTTGACCAGGGTTATTCCCAGGGTGGGAGGAATGGAAAGAAAAAGGGATCTGTAGCTGTTTTTACTCTGTGGTGGTCTGGCAAAATGTCTAAGGGACCACATGAATATTAAGGTGCCTTTGGAAACCAGCGTTAAGATTTTAAGAAGTCAGAAGCAAAAAGGAGTTCAACTTCTTTCCGAACACCAGGACATCCTGAGAGAAAGTTCCATCAGTTCTTACTTTACACACGTCAAATCATTTCTTCCTGCAGCGAATCTACAAGGGTAACGAGGGCTTTCCTGAAAGCTTGGAGGTGAATTTTTCCCCCCATGTCATCACTTGTCAGAATGCTAAAATGCGTGCTGTTTGAATAGTCCTATAAGAGAGCGTGAAATGTGTGCTGTGCTCACAAGTACAGCTGAAACCTAAGTGGAGTTTAAAACAAAGAAAACTGCTCAGTTTTCTGCTCTCAGAACTGAAGTTTGTGGAGGAGTGGAAACAAGCAACAGTGTGAACTGGAGAGGTTGCAAAGTGGCATCCCCTTCGCTGCTCCAGGTGTGCAGCTACTGATGTGGGTCTTCCAGAATGTCACTGGTAACAAAAGTCACTAGTTGGAGATGTCTTTGTGTGACTTTTATACAATAACTCTGCTAGGTCCTCTCCTAACACATGGAGCATCTCATTCTCTGTGTTACTTTGGTGATGCTGGGTAAATTCTAAAAGTACTTGAGAAGGTAGAGTTATTATTTTATTTGCACAAAGTCTTTCAGTGGAAGAGCATCTTTAAGCCATTAGGCATTGCTTTAGCCCATTGGGACATTTTTTTGTTGTCTTGCTTTCTGCAGGAGGAACTACTTCAGCTGGAAAGGTTGACAGCATGCAGACCCTGGTGATTAAGACATTTTTCCCCAGAGAAAAAAGGAAATTACCTCTTCCCTCGGGCATGGGAGGAGGAGTTAGGCAATAGAAGACCCTTATGGTCGTTGTCTGCTCGTTTAGTGCTTAAGCTTTTAATGGTGTAAAATCTTAAGGGAAACCCATTCTTTAGCATTTTATTGTGACGAAGTGACTAATTATAGAAGTGCTGCTCAGTGTCCTGGCTCTTCATGAATCCTCATCTACCTTTCGATTGATTTGTCAAGGGCAAGTAGATGTCTGACTGCTGGGCACTGGGATGTGTCATGGTGCTCAAACTCCCTTTAGGCACCCAAGTAACAGCCCAAGATTTCTGAAGACTTAGGTGTGGAAGATCTGGCCATCGATAGGAACTACTGAGGCACAGAGCTTCAGCAGCTGGCTCCTGCTGGGACTTCTGGGTAACCTGGTCCTTGTCGGTGTAAGGTAGGAACTGCGAGCATCAGGCCTGCTGAGACAAACGCTGCAATTGTAGGTAGAGAGGTGTCAGGCTTTCGACCAACATCATTCTTCATTCCCCTATTTCAGAGCTTTTTCTTTCAAACTGCTTTTGCCTTAGGACTGTACAACTCTGACCTCTAGCACCAACATTATACCTTTAATTATGTCTGCCAGACAAATGTGTCACCTTCAACTTACTTTAGTCATGCCATGCCATGAATCTCCCTCGGCCAGCGTACTGTAAGGCTCTGGATTTTGACAATGCTATTAGCAGGGAAGCATTTTAAGCCGTTCATTGTATAATCATCCCTGTAAGGTGGTGGTTTTCTCTAAATTAATCAGCAGGGTTTGTATTTAATCAACAGTGATACATGTATATTTTTTCCTAAGATTATAAACTGCTGCCTCAGTGTTTTATGGTAAGCTGCGTTTTGCAGTTTCTCGGATTTGTGGGATTTTAATAAGTTTGGCCTGCACATAAGTAAATGTACACTTGACCTTGAACATAATAGCAGAAGAGGAGCGATAGCCCCCGTTTTTGTTGCTGACAAAGCAAACAGTTTAAACATAGAAATTAATTTTTTCTTTCAGGGTTTATCCCTTTTTAGTTAAGCTGTAGCAGAAGAAAAATACAGCTCGGGCTACATCTGAACCAATCCTCACATTATTAATATTCCTATTAAAGAGCAATGAGGATAAAGAGCAAATGGGAAAGAATAGGAATTTCCTTTGCTTGCTGGCACTTGAGCATAAAACATTATTAAGATGATTTGTTAAATAATAGAAAGGGTTTTTCATTTCCTAATTTTCCGGCTCCGGCTAAAGCTATCTCCCGGCAACCTGCTTCTCATTCCTTAATATTTAGACTTATGGACCAATTTGAGAGTATTTTCTTTCCTGCTATGATTAATGCTTCTATGAAACAATGTCATCGCAAGCCATCTACCTACCTTGTCAGCTTGGCATCAGTCTGGCTGTGCTGTGCAGTAATTTATGGCTTCAGCCAGTAATTTGCAAATCTAATGTTGGGGAGGCTATGAGGATCTGAAATTTGAATGCTTTTTACTGATTTGGTAAATATCTCCCCCATTAGTAAAACAAATGGCACAGGGATCAGACATCATCTCCAAGGCTCAATAAATATTTTATCAGCCATAATGGAAATTGTCAAATTGATCTAATTGTACAATACGTTATCAACAAGATATCAAAGTTGGACATGGCCTCTGCCCCTGTCTATCATTTGCAGGCTTTTGTCTTCGATTGCGACTTCCTGGAAGGGAAGCAGAAAAGTGCAGAGTTCATTGCAAAGTAGTGTGAATAACACACCAAGTGAATATCCATCCAGAAGATAAATTCTGGAGAAATAATTAACTCTCCTCTGCTTGACTATAAAGCAGGACTGCGGAAGGTTCATGTAAATCTCCGGAATGGTAACTGGTATTTTTATGTTGAACCTATATACGGCGGTCTAGTACATAAAGGCAAATTAGCCATCACTGGTACTGCTTTTGAGGTAACGTTCATGCCTTCGTTCCTTTCAGACAGGGCCGAATGAATTCAAAAGCAAATTTTAGTTGTCTGGCAGCTGCTGCGGGGATTGTGTAATTAATTTATTAATAGAAGTGAAGGAGAAAAAATGGACTCACTTTAACGAAAATTGAACATAATTATTACTCTGCTTGAATTCAGTGCAAATGACCAGTCACAGGAAAAACAAGTTTGTAAATAAGTAACGATTTATTTGGATGCTTGATTTCAGCCAGATAAAATCAGAAGACTTTGCTGTGTTAAAATCCATGGCGGTGGGTAGAGTCATCTCGTTCAGCTTCATCTTGTAGGGGGTCCTGGAGAGATTTTAATTTCTTATAGCTTTTCTCAGATTTATTTATTTATTTATTTGAACGGGGGAGGGAATCCCATCCACTGATAGAGCGAAATCTATTTACATTTCTTATTTAAGAATTTCCCGAAGAGTAGAAAGCGGGGAGGGCTGCCCTGCCTGGCGCGGCGACAGCGACAGGATCCCGATGTTCTCCCACTGCCGGCTGGTGCGGATCGATCCTGGCAGCCAGAGTCCAGCGGGCTGCGAGGAAACTTGGATCTGCTGGACAAAATGCCTGGTAGTTGTCGAGGTGGAAAGGTCTGCCATCTTTTCTTTCTGAAAGCGTCCAGTTTCCAACCAATGAGTTAATATTTAATGGATAGAGAGATAGGAAAATACCAGGGCTGTGCACAGTGATTCACACAAAAAAGCTTGTGATTGCCTTAAACTGGTCAAGCAGTATGCAGCTTTTTTTATTTTTTATTTTTTGGTCATTTTTCTTCCAAGCACTCATTGTCCAGGAGAGATAGGATGCTGTTTTAGGTTTGCTTTCTCTGTGTCTCAGGTTGCTGGCTGCTAAAAACCAGAACATCAGTGCTTCGGTGCTTTGGTGAGGTTGTAGGCATCGCCAAGGTGCTGAAGATCTCTGAACAAAAGGTGCCGTAGAAATGGAAGTGTATTCCTTTATTTTTCCTGAAATTATTGTTTGGGTCTTGATGTACCCAGCCGTGCCAGTGTCTCACGCTAGGTAACAGCTGAAGAATTTCAGCAGCCTTTTCCTAGTTAGAGAGCCTTGAGCATGTTCTCGGGTACGGCCCCTAGTTATGTTTTTCATTAGATCTCTTGGAGGCTTAAATAAAAAGTCTGCACTTGATGTTTTTGGTTTCCTGTCATTTTGAATAAAAATAAGAATAGAAAATGTGGTATCTTAATAGGAACCTTGAGTTAAAGTAGCTGTAGGTAGCGCCGTCTTTGAGAAGTGCTTAACATTTAAGCTAACAAGCTGCAAACATCCCCTAACACGTTTTTACCAGAGTTTGTTGGGTACTTTCTGCATTGTAAGTAGGCAACAGAAGTAAAATGGAAGTGTGTGTGGAAGTAGAATCAATTTCAGTTTGTTAATAACTGAGCACAAGTAAGATCATAAAGCTCATTAATTCGGTGAAGACTATTTTAATAAAGTACAGCAGACAGACAACCAAGAGCAAGTTAAACTTGGGCTTCAATGCAGCCGGTAGCCTCGGGGCTGTTGAGCCAAGAGGTTTCTAAACATAAGCCATATGCTTGCTCTGTCTTTCAAATGTTCTTTCAAAGTCTATGTTCAGCGTTCCACCCCTGCGCTTGGTCATTCGGTTACGGCCAGTAAGCAAGTGACTTGTTCAGCGTGGTTTTCTCCCAGGGAGACCTGGATATGAGGTTTTATTTTTTACTTTTTTTCAACAGAGTATCTGAAAATGATGGGGTGATAGTGCAGTGGGTCATATCAAGATCTTCGTAATATTAAATTTGTGAAAAACATGCTATATTCAGGTAACTTTAGACTCTATTCTGCAGCAATGCAGTAGCAAGAAGCGGATGCAATTCGCTTTTTGCTGAAGAGGTGATAGCTCTAGTATTTGGTTGACTCCGATACAACAACGCTCACTCGTAGAGCCGTGTTTTCCTAGGTCTGTTTTCAGACCAGTGGCTGTTACTACAAACACGAAGCGGTTTTTGTTAATGATTCTTTCCCGTTAAATTTAGCAGTTGGTGAAAGTAACAAATCCTTGTTATCCGGGAGCTGGAGGACACCTGGGGAATGGTGGCACACACCGTGCCTGCCTGTCTTGGAGGAGGCACACGTTCCTACCGGTCGGCCACAGACTGAAGCCTTTGCACCCACCTTCTTGGGGCACAGCAGCTTTACAGGTTAGGGATTTGGGAGTTCTTCCTCCACTTCCCTGCCCTCCCCTCTCCCGGTGCCAACTTCCATGAAGATGTGTGCTTATATTGACTTTGTAACCTGTGAAGATTTAGCCTAAATCTCTCTGCACTGGTGGGTTCTTTTTTGGTCTTGCCAGTCTCTTGCCTTCCAGCCATGTCATTCTCTAGTATCTCACGAGCACTGCAGTTTTGAGTCTCTCTTTAGCACACAACCTTTTGGTCTGAATGACTCAAGTGATGGCAGACCTGTGGGTGTGAGCAAGCACAGTTTAGCATCAGTGATCTGCCTCACAATTAACTTGGGTAAAAGGGCTATTTATTTTTGATGCAAGGTTCATGCAATCCTTTTTTTCTTTGCATCCCATGCACACTCCCACCTCCGTATCAGCAGACCTAGATCTTTATCTGTAATGGCTTCTGGTGAGAGAAAAAAAAACAACACACGTTGTTCTTAAGTATTCATTTTCTAGGCCAACAATAACCCCAGCCTAGACAAATAACTCCCTCCTAGTTCCTACGGAGAGAAGTGTTAGACTACACAGACAGTGAGGTCATTCATAGTCACTATTGTTTCTTGATAACCCAATTAAGAAAGTGCAATTTATCTAGCCTGTTTCCATTTAATTGTCTAATTTGTCTGACTGAGTCGGACTAGCTATCTCCTCTGCACTCTGGGGTTGCTATCACACTGAGGACTTGTTCCTGCAGCATGCTCCCCAGGTGCTTTTCATTCATTTGACCTATGGTCATAGACAGTTATAAATCAAGAAGGTAGAAAGAGCCATCGCATTGCTTTCCCTTACTTTATCATTAGGGGGGAAATGTGTGCACTAGATTGAGAGTCACAGTGCTATTGCCCTCTTACTAATCTAAGAGCAAACTTTAATAAAGATATTTTATGGGCTTCCATTTAGAACTAAAGATGGCTTGAAAGAAAAGGTTTGTGCGTGGGGAGAAAGATTTGTCAGTGCGGATGTTCCCCAGCAAAGGGTCAGACCCACAAAATCCATATCAAAAGTGGCGTTATTAATGCCCGTGTATTGCTGTTTCTAACACGCTCTAATTAACGTTGTGTTTGTAAATACTGTCTTAATTGTGGTTATGACTGCTGCCATGTGCTTCTGGAGGTACCTGTCTGAAGCAGAGGGATAATTCCAAACGAACAGCCCCCGGCAGCCCTTTGAATTAGCAGCTGGACTACGGGAAGGAACTGGTGTCGTCTGTTTCTCAAAGGTTTGTTCTTCTGGTTTCCTTCCTGCTCCATCAGTTCAACCAGAGCTCTCTCATTTGTAATGGGGATCTGGTTGGTGCAAGACAGCGAGATCTGGGCTCATGGGTTTTGTTTCCCTTTTTGTTTTTTAATGAGTTATTTGTCTGGCTTTGGACGCTGGGCTCCCTGCTCGGGCACTTGCTCCCGTGATGTGGTGTTTTAGGGGTGCTCGATCCCAGACTCCCTGCAGGAGAAGTGGTGTTGTCCTCGGTTTACCTGCTGGCAGGCTGGTGCCTGGTGCTCAGGAGTCTGCAAGGGAAATTCACCTTCCAGATGGAGGTGTCATCGTAATGCAGATCAGGTTATTGTGTCTTCTTTCACATTCAAACGTGAATTGCATAAGGGCAGCAGGAGAAGCAGCACTGTGCCCTTCTGCTCCTCTGGTAGAGGGCCGTTCCCTTTGTGCCTGCTGTTATTTGGGGTTCAGTCCTCTCAGAAAGGCCTGCCCATGAGCCGTGAGAGGATGGCCAGCCCGGAGACTGTACTCCAGCTGGGTGCAGGTCTGCAGGCCGGGAACACTTAGTTTGGGGCTTCTGGGCTTGATGTGAGGAAAATGAGGCACCTCAAAAACCCGGCCTCACGACGAGGGGCATTTTAGGTTGTCTCTGCTGTCCCATGTCAATGACCTGGCTTATATTGCTTTTTGATTCTTGGAAGCCAGGGCCGTCCACCCTTTCTAAGGCTGTGGGTGTGTGGGTTTTCTTTTTTCTGCAGTTGTTTGAGCTGCTGCTATTTCTGCAGAGGTGTGTTCTGCGCTACTTGAAGTTAACCATGAACTGCGCTATCTGCTGCTATCATGGAGATTTTGTTTGCTTTGCTACAGCCCTGTGCGGTCCTAGCAGGTGGACAAATACCGACGAAGGGTTTGGCTCTGTTTGTGTTGTGTTGTGTGGGTTTCTTCCTCTCGCCTCTCCACCCTTTAACCCTGTAGCAGCAGCGCTCCCACTTCCAGTGCCTGACAGCGCAGTCGGAGGCCTGGTGCCCTGCAGGTGTGCCCGGCCCCGCGTCCACTGAGCGCGTGGGGTAACGAGCTACAAGCTGTTCGTTTCAGGATCTGGGCAGTTGAGTATGGCACCGACTGGTCTGTAAACTCTATCAGAGTGATGATAAATGACTGGGGGCGTTACAAACCCGCACGCAGTATGCTGATGCCTGCTGCTGTAACACCAGTTTCAGATTAGAATGGAGAATCATTCTTGTAGTCTGTTGTTGCATCAGTTTAATGAGAGCCCTACCATTGTTGAAAGTAGCAAAGGTGTTTTTCTAAGAAGCTGTTACAGTCTCTTCAGTAGCAAACAGGCATCACTTCTTCAGTGAACTCTGCTGGTGGAGGCAGAACCAAAGGATCTCCATCCATTGAGACCGTCTCCAGACAGCGTTTGAAAACAAGCTTTGGATAGTTGCTGTGTTTCTGACAAATACGGTGCAGACTTCTCCACGGAGTATTTTCCTAACTTCTTCTGATGGAGGAGGAGCTATCTGAATTTGTCTGATATATCGACAGACGAGTATCTCATGCCACGTCTGTAGGATAATTCAGCATACGTGTGTGGTGTGATTTCGTGTAATCTCTGTTGAGCAGGGATTATCAGATCACATGGCTTACACAACATACTGGGAAGTAGCTTTAGGGAAGTTTCTGAGCGTGCTGATGTTGTATTACATATTCCCAAACCCTGAGGTGTTTGTCCTATTACAGTGATGATGCACCGATACTCAAATTTCAGCTTCTGCCTGCCACTAAGACATGGGGATTGGCTTCAGACTTCATGGAAGCTGTTAGTGGAGCAGAAAGCCAGTTGCTAATGATGAAAAATTCTTCCACTTGATGTGCTTACGGCCTTTTTTTTTTTTTTTTTCCCTTACTCTTCTTGTGCAAATACTGGGTTATGAGACAGAAAGGAGTTTTATCTTGAATTAATCTATCCTGCTTTCTTGAAGTGGTCATTTATAGCTAAAACCAGACTTGCATCATATTGACGTGGTAGATCCCTCTCAAAAGTCCGTTGCTGGTTTAGTCAATAAATGATATTTTTGTGACAGTGCAAAATGGTTTTAAAATTAAGACCTACATTGTTCCTTTTAAAAAATTGCATATTTCTCTTGAAATATGGCCTTCTTCTGATAAACTAATCAAGAAGATACTGCTTTCCATGGAGCAACTGGTGTAGGTCTCCATGGTTTTGTAAATACATCGCAGCTCTGATTGGAACCTGTTTGGCTCTCTTGGACTTTGGGGTTGTCCTTTTCTGATAAGGTGGTGTCTCCCAGGAGCAGGTAGGAGGACACACTTTCTCTTCCTTGTGCTTGGATCAGGTATCCACACACAAGGTGTTTTGATTTTGAGAGCAGTAATTTCTTTTACATTCAACGTGCGCAGCGAAGGAGTGGTGCTGGATGGTGCTGCTGCTTCCTGGTGCTGCTAACGGTGCAGCTGCCTCCTGTCCGCTAGCTGGGAGGGAAGTTGTGTGTCTGAAGGTTCCCGTACCTGCCGTCCTTTCCCAATACATGCACGGGATAGTTTACTCTCATATGAAGATAGTTAAAGGCGAGACAAAGCACTACAGTGGGAATCACTCCTGTAGTGCTGACTATGAGATTTTCATTCACCTGTAAGAAATGGCATTGGGTGATTTGTTCCCTTGCAATTGGTGCCAGGAGTCATGAATTTGCCTAATGGGCGTTAGAGTAGGAACAGGTTTACCAGTCACAAGTAGTCACACACCTTCTGCTCCTCTGTAGTCGCTCCATCCCTGCGGAGCAGTGCTCCTGGGAACGTTTCAGCTGGCTGAGCAGGACGAAGGCCAGTTGCTGTCGGAGGTTTGTGAAGCACAACTCTGTGCCCCCTGGTTCAGGTACCCTGTTGTCTAACTGTAACACGCCATTTCACACCGATTTGGGACCTCCATCCCTTCTGGAAACCACGCCAACTGAAAAAACTGCCGGGGGTGTTAGTGCTGGAGTGTAACCGAAACGGGAAAAAAAAAAGGCACGGTTGTCATTTTTGCATCTGTAGTTTGGTTTGTGCTTTGTAGCACAATATTCTCTGTTAAGTGCTTGGCAGAAAGCCAGGAATTTGGAAAAATGTTTGTAAATCCTGAAAGCTTTGCATATTTCTCCTGAATGATTATTAGTTCAAATATTTATACTGTGAAAAGACAACAGCGGTTATTTGTTGTTGGGCTCCGAAATGCGGGCTGTCCCGCTGGGGCTCTGCTTCCCGCGCAGGTGAGGGCGGCAGGTCCCTGCCTGGGACTTGGTGCTGGGGACAGCTTTTGCCACGGGCGATCGCCAGAGACCTCAACAGCAAAAAGCTGAACTATTTGAGAGAAACCAATGAACCGAGCGTGGTTGTCCCTACCGTTCGGCAGATACTTGAAGAACTACACGCTGTCAGAGAAATCACAGTTAAAGCGGTGAGGGGCTAAGCCTGTAAGGAACAGGATCTGTCTGACTGGATCCCCAGTGGATTTCATCTCCCAAGACAGAGGACATCCTTATCAAGAATGCCATTTGAACCGGAGCAAGGGTTCTTTTGGGTTACTGGGGAATGACGTCCAGCATGTTATGTGCAATACTTACGCAAATACTACTTTGTGTAGTCCAAGAATAGATTCTGGGGTTTGCTAGCAGTGAAGAAGTTGGTGGATTACCCTCATTTAGGCATCTTATTAAATCCTTTTCTCCCTGCTCTCCCTTCGCCGTTATTCTAAGGAACCACGAGAGTGAAGTCTGCATCCTTTTATATGGCAAAAAGCCTGAGAAGGATCCTGTGCTCATTTCCATCGTGATAAAAGACAAAACAACTAAATTAAATTGGAAGCAATCTCTGCATTACACAAGTCTGCATACTCCAAAATTCTCAAAACAAAAGAGGTGCAGGGGAAGCCAATCACCATCGGAAAGGAGGAAAAAAGTGTCTCTGGACTAGAACTTTTACTGTTCCTTAACTCAGAACTGAAATATTTTAACTCTTCCACAGCCAGAGCCATTCAAGCTGCAGAATGCAAAGAGCAAAGCCAAGAAAGGTGCCATGGATCTGGATGTTACCCGAATTTGGTGCTGTTGAGAAATGACATAATTTCAGGGTGAATATGCCTGCAGTTAATGTCAGTGACTTTGTTGCAGTGGAACTGTCTGAAGCTGCAATTTGCACGTGTTCACCAGGGAGATGTGTTAGCTAGCTAGAGGGAAAATGTGCTAGTGACTTGGCAATGTAAAAATGCAGAGGAAATCCAAACTGTCTTCTAGCACTCAGTTTCTTTTTTTTTTCCCTTAAAAAAAAAATCTTTGAAACTTTGAAAGACTAGACTATTATTTGTTATGGTTAAGTTGGCCACTGACCCACTGGCATAGAACACAATCTTTTGCAAAAACTTGTTGCTAGATTTTATTTCATTGGAAATGGAGGAATGGAAAAGTTAACTGATCAGGTATCTTGCCTCATCCAATTTAATTATTTTAAAAAAAAAAAAAAAAAAAAAAAAAAGGTGGTTGCAGGGGGGGAGAATTCCTTGGAGCTCAAGTCACAATGTTATTATCAATTCAAATTCAGTGAGCTTTTCTGTCTGTCCCTGGACTCTGGATGGAACATGATCTTATGAAACAGAGATGCTTTACCTGACTCTGTGCGTGTGCATATGTGCACTGCAAGTTGTTGGTAGTATTTTTAGCCTTCTTTAATCTTTCTTTATTAGAAAGAAATTGAATAATTTATACTTTATTTTTACAAAAAAATAAAAGAAAAAAAGTTAAAAAGTGATTAGTGCTTGAATAGGGTGGGAGTGAGCTTTCAGCCTTTTCCCAGATGCAGAGATGGTCTTTGTTGTCCACTTGTGAATTAAATTTCCTAGAGGAACACAGGAATATCAGGTCACACTATGGCACGTAGTTGCTGTTAGTGGAAATCTTTGCCAGTGCAATACCCCTAATCTTCAAGGAACCTGAGAGCTCCGTGCTCAGAGAAGGGGAACTCTGCGCTCAGCACTCTGTGGGGCTGCTCCTCTCCCGCCGCACGAACCGGGCACGGGCTGGCTCCTGCTCTGGGTGGAGGCGACCAGGCTACCAGAGCTTGGACTTCACAGCTCTGAATTTTCCTCCCCTAAAGCTGACGATGTCACCCAGCAGCACCATGGTATGGGGAATATATCAACAGCTGTTTGCAGAATAATACCGAATTTTGAATCTGGGCTTTGTATGGTGATAATTCACCTTTAGAGGTTTCTCAGGAAGCAGTTTTTGCAGCAGTTTGTTCAGCCATGAGGTCAGCTTGACATTGTGTTCAATAGATCTTGAATTATCCGGGATGGGATCAGAGGTAAATGGTGCAGGTATTGCAAACCAAACCAAAACTTTGTTATTTCCTCGAGCTTTGCCATTTGAGATGACTCTGATAAAAAAATATTTCTGCAGAAGTGATGTAATCCCTTAATAATTTTGTGATGAAAATACAATATTTGCCTTTTCAAAAAAAAAAGGGGGGGAAGTATTTGCATTTGGAAAAATAAGTCCTGGTTTTTAAAAGCTTTTCAAACAAAACTTGAGAATTCCAAGTTCTCTTGGTAGACACTGCAGTTACCTAGCTGCGTCTCCCTCACGGCTGATAAATTACAGCTTCATTTTGATAATGTACCCATGGCGAGATAGCCGAGACAAAGGAGGGGCTTTCTCATGTTACAGAAGTGGCTACCCTCAGGTAAAGCAACTCAGTTGTTCATAAGTTGACCCATTGACCTTCTAATCACTGACAAATTGTCCATGCTTTATTCTACAGTCTTCATTATGCACTGTTATTAAACAGACTAATTTCTTTTTTATTAGGCCGGGATCACTGAGGTGCAATAGTAACCCTTTTCATCAACATTAGGTAGGAGTTATGGAAGTGTTAGTGTGATCTGGACATAAATTTCAGCATGTTGCAGTGGTTCTTATGGCAGCTTTTCACATATCCGTGATGAGGAAAGTGACGCTCTGGGCTTTCAGGTATTGCATTTTATGAAACGTTAACGTTTTAAAAGTCCCTGCAGAAGGAAAGTCATCATACAAGGCATCCCCTGTCCCGGCAGCAAGGAAACCACCCAAGTTACTTCCCCAGCCTTCCTCCTGCACCCTCTGGAGCCCCAGCCCTGGTGAGACCTTGGTGCGGCGCTGCGGCCTCCCCAGCAACAATGGAATTTGCAGCTGGCTTCACGCGTGCTGCCGAGCCGGGCTCAGCCTCTGTGCAGCTCCCAGGGTAAACTGTAACTCGCACTGAGCAGCGTGCTGTGGTCGCTGTGCCGACACAAGGGCTTTGTACAGGTGAAGCTACTTCTACAGAAGGAGGCTTGTACACTGGTAAAACCCCAATATGAGTGACCTCTCTAATCGTTGATTGACAGAATAGTCTGAAGCCTGAGCTCTACAGCAGACTTTAAGTAAGTCTGAAGGGAAAAGAGCAGGAAATATGTTTTGCCTAAAATAACAGAGATAACTTGATGTTGCTTGCATGATATTTTTTAACGTTTCCCATCAGTCTTTTCACTAAAGCATTTCCAGTTTTTCAAAGGATTTATTGTGAAGGTATAGGGAGCATGGGGGAGGGCAAACAAATTAGGGGTTTAAAATTACTATTAAGTATCTTATTTTCAACCCCCTTGACTGAGATCCTCAGTTCAGAAGGAAAGAAATCAATGAACCATAGTCTACATTTTGAAAGAGTACTAGTGAGCTTAAGTTTCAAATATTAAACATCTTAAAGAAGCCCAATTTTTCAGAAAGCTACAAGTACCTGCATTCTACACAGACATCTTCAGGATGTTTCAAATGGGGCACCAAGCCCTGGGACATCTAAAATCACTCTTGAAAGTTTCAAACAGTATATACTGTTTGATAAGTGTTTATTTCCCAGTGCCCTTTCAGCTATTGAGGGGTGAATTTTTTGTACTTGGTAATTTTCAAGGTGAAAGAATTCCAAATCTAGCTATTTCTGCCAAATTCTATTTAAATACCGTTGAGTGGGTGTAACTACCAACACCTTGTAGTGAACAAGTAGATTAAGTCAGAATTTCGCCCTTACCAGGCTTTAGAGGAGCTCAGTATTTGATTTTTTTTCCTCCTCTGTGTTCATTTAGATGTTTTTGACTCTGAGCTGTGTTGTCAGGAGCAGAAGCAGAGCTGTTGTATATGCCGGGCATTTTCCTGCAGTATGTTCTGTCCATAAAATCACAGAATTTCACAAAATATTTATGCAAACCTTATCTGACCTTTCAGAACAGAATTTCCACTGTTCTGGTGTCTGTTTTCACCAAGTAAGTTGTCCTTCCATAGTCCCGTTATTATGGGCATTAGAAAGCTGGGATTTGTTATGCAGAACCTCGGCAGAACACCAGGCGTGCTGGAGGCAACGCCAGGTAGAGCAAAAAAAAAGGGGAGCTTAGCTGACAACATGGAGTTCAAGTACTGTGGTAAAGCGTTACTCTTCCCAAGGACAGAGGCCTGAAGTGCAAGAACCTCCCAGTTTGGGTTTGTTGTTAATCCCTTTAAAACTGGGAGATTAACTTTTTTATTTTTTTTTTATTATTATTATTTTTTTATTTTTGACAACAGGAGTAGGACTAGGTGCTTAATCTGTATCACTCTAATGCGTAAATGGCTGCATGCTTAAACCCTCTGTTTTCAAGCATAGAGACTCAAGTGCCTAAACCCACACCGATGGCAAAAATGGAGCAGAAAGCTCTGGTTTTCAGGCGTCCCAGACGTGTGTTCCTTCCAGTACCGCTCACCTCGGCAGCTGCTGAGGGGCTCGTGCTCCCCTTGGGACTGGCAGAGAGAGCATCCCACTGGCATGTTTGTGGCCTGGTGTTTCATCACTAAGTGTTTGCAGGATTGGGCTTAATCAGAGCAATTTAGAAGCCCATCAGAAAAAACGCAGAGAACAAGGCTAGATGTGAGTAGATGAGCTGCAAGTAATACAGTTAATAGCAGCATGAGAAATGAACTGGCAATAAATTAATTCTTGCAAATGGGTGGTAGTTTTTAAGCCACTGGTGGGCATAAGCTATGGGTATTTTAGTCTTAAGAAGTCTTTTGTCACAAGATTTAAGAAAAATAAATCAAGTGAAATCAAAGGCTTGGGTTTGCATGATGGGAGCTATATGGAGATTGTGGCCGGTGATTAGCATCTCTCACAAAAAGTACTTTCAGTTCAGGTTCACAGAATTATTTCCCTGTTATCTTTGTTGTCGATGGCATGATTGTATATAGATTTCCACGGTAGTGTTCTGTTATTTTGGAGTAAAAGGGACCTGTTGTATTGTTTAAAACGCACTTGTTCCAATTCTGAGTACTTTCCATCTGTTTTCCTATTTCCTTCCTCTAGATAGGAGCAGCATTTCCTCCCCTTCTTACTCTGCTGGAGGGGTGGAGAGGGAGACGGTGCAAGGCTGTGCAGAGCTCTGTGCTGTAGGATATTGCCCAAGATTTAAGCCCTGTCTTTGGGTAAATTAAAAGGGAAAGAGGTTAGGAGGAGTTATTTTTATTTCAGAGGTTTTGGAGAAAGGGCGTACGGAAGGCTTTACAAAAAGGGAACCTGATGGAGGAGGATCACCGCCTCCAAACAGCTTGCAGGTGGCCCATGTGGTGCCAGCTTGCGCCCAAGCCCAGGTCATGGAGAGTGAGGGTCTGCAACAGAAGGAAACATAAAAGTGGAGAAAGAAATGAAGAGAATATGAAAGAAAAGCAGATCTTCTAGAAAGGCACCTGGGGACTTGCCGTCGCCTCGTGGTGGCAGCGGGATTCTGTGTCCCGCTGACCCCCAGCTGCCTATAACAGTTCTTATGTAACCTTGTCTTCCCCTCAGAGCTGTGGGGTATAATGGATTTCTTTAAATTAATAATGCGTAAAAGGAGATTTACACCGCAGTGCTAAAATATTGTCTTTGCCTTTTATTCATGCATTTGTCACTGTAATCTCTAATAGAGGTGTTCAGTGGGGGGATAAATAATGAAGGGTAAAAAATTCTGTCATAATCCTGGACCATTTGCAAATTCATCACCAATATTCTTTTGGAAGCAAAGACAGAGGGAAATGAAAAATATGTACTGGCACTAATATATCTCACTGATTTCCTTCTCCCATTTATTCACAGAACCTACTTTGAGCTATGATAGAATGGGAATCCTAGCAATTGCCATTCCTTTTTAAAGACGACTCTGAGGCTGCTACCGAGCCTCTCAAGCAACAGATTAAATATAGTCATTGAATGCTGAGTTAATGTACTTTATTGTAGGACATAAAACACTTAGCTTACATTTTTTGATTAATTAGGTTTTAAGTTATCATGTACAAAATAGTAAGAAAATTGTAGCAATCCCTTAGTGTATGAACTGCTGTGAAAGCTTTTGAAGGCATGTTCCCAAAAGGCAAGGAAATAAAACACAGTATTTCAAGGTAGAAATCCTGTAAAGAAATTTTATTCAAAATTAGAAGTAAGAATGACTGAAATAAGTCAGAAGAGCCACCCTGAAACAGATGCAATTTCTCATGAACTTCAGATTCCTTTAACCTTCATTAGAAATGTTGCAACACCAAAATTTTGAAATTGTGGTCTTAGGACAAAGGAAAATGTGTTATTGCAAAAGAGATTCCCTTGTCATTTTCCCTGTCTAAGCCTATGAGTTATTACAAAATTTACAGGGTAAAGACATTTTTTTTTTCAGGGATGATGTGTGACACTGTACCGGGGTTATTTGGGTAAGGTCGGGGCGCAGCACAGTGTGCTCAGACGTTCAGTTACAAATCGAGGCAGGAGATTTTGTGTCTTTCAGGCAAGCTTTTATGATTGCCCTGGTACCAGACGGGGTTGTTCGATCCAGTGCACCTTGGCTTCTGCGGTGCTCCTACATCCAAAGGAGAGCTGTAAAGTGAGAGCAAGCAAAGGAACAGGCAGGACGGGCTCGGCTCGCGGGTTTCCTTATCAGCAGATAGCGGGGCTGCGCTTTTACCGACTGCACTGGGTGACTGCAGGGCTGCCGGGCTGCAGCCCGTGTCTGCCAGTGGAAGATGTTTCGGGGCATGAAAGGTTTGGGCCTAATGCGTGTACGAAGGTAGTGACATTGTGTTTTGTAGCTTGGGAGCTTGGAAGTGCCTGGACTTAATGGAATCTGCTGTTCGGTGTGTGATTGCTCCCTGCTGCCAAGCCAGGGCTCGCTTGGAACCAGCAAGCAGAGTGAAAACAGAATCTAGTAGCACTCTGAAAAGGGGGAGAAGATGAAATATATCACAAGATAATAAGAAAATAAACCATTAAAAGGCTCTGTTTCCTATTATCATGTGGTTTTATGTTAATGAAGTTGTTCCAGGCCTGTTTGAGTTTAACTCAAGCAGGGGAATATGAGTAATATGAAAAATATGTGGGGATGAAGACCCTAAGTTAAAAAGTCTGTGAAACATTTAATGTTTTCATTCACCATGCATTTCAGAAGAAGATATAAAGCAGCCAGAAAGTGGTACGGAAAAAACATTAAGCGCCAGATTTTCCTTTTTGTGATCTCCAGATTTCTGAATCTGTGCGTACGAAAACAGGCAAACTTGACGTGGATGCTGGTTTGGACAACTGTGAAGAAGCCTGAGTGCAGATTCATTTACCCCGTTTACCTGTATTTATGTAAATGCCTCGATGAATCTTAGAATCCCAGAAAAATGACATGAGAAATAAACTGCTATCTCTGTATAGAGTATTTGGAGTATTTGTCCAGGATTAAAATAGTGTTTTTTGTTTGTTTGTTTGTTTGTTTTGTTTTGTTTTGTTTTATCAGCTGATTGATTTACAGAAGAAAAATTGGAGGTAGAATTTAGAAAGTAGTTTTGATCAGAAGAATGGAAAATCATTAAAATATGAAAAGAAATATATGATTGTTTTAAAAGTGTTTTATTTCAGAAAAGTTAAAAAAATAGTTCTGACCTGAAATGACCTAAATTTAAAAAAAAAAGAAAAGAGAAATCATGAAAGGACTAAGATGTTCCAGATTTAGAAAATACAGATTCTACTGTGAATTGAGTTACGCTTTTTGGGTTATCTAAAAAATTTACATTATTCTGTTTTTATTTTATTTTATTTTTTTCAGTTAATTCAAAACCTTGAAAAAAATCTGCTGTGATTTTATATGCATTGATCTCTTTAACTGAATTTTTGCTTTGGGAATGAACTAAAACATTCACGATCCAGGACAGCAAGGATCATATCCTGGAACTGGTTGGAGAAAATTTCTTGAATTACCTTGTGGGGCAGCTGCAGCGTGCTTTCACAGCTTTTATCACTTACTGTCCATGAACATCCTATTTTTTTTCTCCTCACTTTGTTAGAGGTGTAGAGCACAGACCTAAGAAACACAGGGGTGCTGCAATTAAAACAGGGAGCTGCGTTCAATTGGAAGAGCTCATGAATGGCTGAGAGCTCACAAAAATAAACAGTGAAAAGCTCATTTGTTCACCGTCTCCGAGCTGTACTGGCTGCTAGTCATGCATCAACCCTGGCGTTTGCTCAGCCAAAAGAGTTTTTTTTAACAAATAACTTTGCTTTCTGTCTTCTTGCTGGATAGAACATGAGCAGTGATGCTGGCACTCTGAATCTACACCTTGCCCCAGGCAAGTAAAAGATGGTCTTTTTCAAAGCCAGACATCTCTTTTCTTGAAGAAAAATATTTTAAAAATCAAAAGAGATAAGGAACCCATCACTGTTTTAAGGAAAGTGTTTTTTCTGAAATGTTATTTCAGGAGAACTTTCTATAGTAATTTCCATGCTTATAGTGTTCTAAATCTGCTGCAGAATTAAGCAATAGGTAACAGAGGAAGAAACACAAAAAAGACATAGAAAAAAAACATTTTCAGGTGAGATGTGAAATGAGCTCCTGAAAGGGGCTGGGGTGGAAATAGCCTTGAAAGGAACACAAAAAAAAAAAGGCTTAGCACCAAAGTAGGCGCAGAAATGGAATTTGCAGGAGTTTGGTGCTGTACAACCTAAGCTTAAATGCTGGAAAGATAAAGAAGATAACAAAATATATATATATATATATTTAAAGTGTTCTCTACAGGGCATAGAGTTTTCTTGAGCATCTGGGGAAAAGGGTATTGGTTTGTTTTTGTTCATCCAGGCAGATGATGTTATTAATAGGTAATATTAGAAGACAGTAGCTGTACTTAGTTCTAATTAAAAAGGAAATACTAATATTGATTAGTATATTTTCAGTGCCTCTGCATTTTTTCCTGAAAAATAAACAGAGAAATATAACAGTCGTTTGGACACCTGGAGGACAGTGTAAGAATTTTTCCTCTTACAGAGAAAACTTTTAAGTTCCCTTCAGGAACAGTTAATACTTCAAACAATGCGGGACTATTGCTGGCCAGTCAGAAACAAAATATAAAAATATTTTTGTCTTAAATATTTTTTGTAATAATAGCTTCAAAGGCAGAAAAATTGCTTGTTCAACTGCAGTTGACTGTTGTATGCTGTGGCCTGGCAGCGTACAAGTCGTAGGGAAGAGAAGACCTTGCCTTTTGGTGGTGTTTTTAGACAGCCTGGAACGTGAACCATCTCGCCACGGTGTATGGCTGAACCAAAGGGTTTCTAGCAGGAGCTGGGTAATACAGGAGGAAAAAGTGTTGTGTTGTGTAGTTCCGTGTGTGGGGATCTCTCCAGGATGTCGAGTTGCACCAAGTTTTATAGGAAATCCTTCTGGATTTAGCTATTGAGACTTAATGAAAATCTTCAGAGTCGATACCGGAGAGTGTAACCAGTCTGGGTGCTGCTGGGATGACGAGGCAGGAAGGCTGGGAGCTTCTTGTCATGTCTTTCCACCCTGTCCCCTTGCTGGCTTTCCCTGTGAGCCAGGGAATTGGCTGGGCAGGGAGGAAGGGTCCTGCCTGGGTGAGGTGTTTCAGGCCTGGTGTGGTTTTCTCACTTAAAGCCTTGTTGGGTGACACTGCTGGGCCAGTCCTGAAACAGCAGGCTCCTGACAGGTGTTCCACGTGGCACACACTTAAGGTACAATGCTGATGAGATTTTTGCATCAGAACTAAATATTATTGAGAAATGCCAGGCAGTCGATCATCTTGTGCAAAACCCAGAGGAAACTTTGCTAATCCAAATGGGAGAGCAGCGCGCTGTAGAAGTGGGGTTAGTGGTTTGCGCCTAGATCAGTTCTTGTTCCTGCTTTGATGTTCAAATTCTTAGAAGTTGTAAATGGGACAAAATGGCTTCAGGGTGGAGGAGTATAAATTGGCACAAGGTGGGTACTCGGTGTTGTCAGTAGTGCAGGGAAAATGGCAGCAGATGGAATCCCTTATAGCCCCTGGTTATTACTGTATCTGAGTTGCAACATTAAACAGGAATATCACCTTGCCTTCTGTTTTGCTGAAATGAATTAACTGACAGGAAATCATGGATTTCCGAACCCGGCTTTCCTCATGACATTCCTCGCTGCAAAAGGAGAATTAAACCAGTGAAAGTGAGTAACAAGAAACAGGTTCTAAAATTATTGTGCGTGGCAAAAGCGAAACACGGTCAACCTGCTTAGGAGCAGTTCCACTGCTTTTAAAAAAAGGTTTTCAGAGAAAGATAAACTGTCACTGAGGGAGCCGAGAGTGCAGGGAACGTTGCTGGCCCGCGGCGTGTTGCAGCAGTGCGGTTACAGCGTCCTGCTGTATGCGCTTTCATAACTGGGGGAAAAATCCACTGAGCACTTCTGAAAATTCTCTGTTAAATCTCCTATTAGGTCATGAATGGAAAAAAAAAAAAAAAAAAAAAAGGCAGCAAAAACTTTCTAAACAGATTTTTGGAATTCTCACCATGGTTTTATTATCTTCATAACTTTGAATGGTCGCACTGTTGAGGCTGCCTTTAGTGGGAGTTACGCATTGATGGTACAGGGCAAGACTGAAAGAATGCAGTTTCTTAACCACTGCTTGTACAATACAGCGGGAACATTCAAAATTACTGCAAAGATTCATTCTTTTCCCTATTATTCCCCTACCGCAGTGCATGTGTAGGTCTTTCCTTCCTCATGCATTCATATGAGAACTGTGTTTCTACACATTTCCCTTTTTGGCTGTTTCTGCTGACAGTGTTTTTCAATTAAAAATTGTAGTCAAATGCTTGTATTGGTTTTGATTACCACAGCACTGCCATAAAGAACACAGCAAACTGCCATTTAAAAAGTAAAGCATTTTCAAAGAATTGTAGCGGTCAAGTTTGGTGCGTATGTTTTCCGAGTATTTTGTGCAGTGTTCAGAAACTTGAAATTAGAAGCCGTGTTAAAACAAAAAAAGGGGTCTATATGCCAGGAAGCACCGCGTGCTACACCGACGGTTTCTTTCCAACTGTTTCCAGGCACAAGTGGCTGGTGCTCTGCGAGCCAAAAGCCAGCAGCTCTCAGATCCCCATACTTTGGAAGTGGGATGGGAGCGTTCATTAACTTCGCTATGAAATGTGGTTACTTGAAATTTTCAAGGGGAGAGCGGAGAGGCCTTTGGCAATGAGCTTTGATCAACCAGCTGTGTTCCCCAGGGCTGCCCCGGTGGGCCCCGGCCAGGCTCTGCAGATTCAGTAGGCCGGCACCGCGGCCTGCTCTGGCTTCCCCTCGGAAGGGAAGGGGCGAGGGGTGGTGGTGGTGTTGGTACCGGGATCCTCCTGGCCGGATCCTTCCGTCCCCAAAGCATGGCCTCACATGCATGAGGCCGCTGGTGGTGAGTGCGGATGCTGTTGGGCTGGGCAGCCTGCGGCACGTTGCCCACACTCCTCTGGGGGCTCACTGTGGACTGGTGAAAGTCGGTGGATTGGGCTCCTTTAGCCCCCTGGACAATTAGAGAGGAATTAATACGTTGTGCTCCGAGTTACAGGAGGGGACTTGAGGCTTCTCCTGCCCTCCTTCTCTTATAACCTCTGTGCCTTCCTCAATTTTCATGTGCAGCATGCTCCCGCTCCGCTGTTCCTAACTATCTAATTTCTCTTTCTCTATCCCTTTTTTTCCCTGCCTCAGCAGCTTAAAAAAAAAACAATCCTTTCTTTCCTAGCCCTGTGGCTGTGCTCTCCTTTCCTCTGCTCGTGTCCCAGAGCCGTGCTCGGGTCAGCAGCAAGCTAACGCTTTTGTCAGCGTGATTAATAGCGCTGTGGATTGTCGTTAATTCACTGGCTAATGACTGCAACTCTGGCCGCTCCTGGAGTAATCGGGTGATGTATGTGGGGAGCGCGCACCTCATGGCAGAGGTGAAAATCATTTCGACAAGTCAAATATTGTCACAGGGAACAAATGGCTCTCCCTGTTAATAAAAATTAATGAATTTTTTTTACCACTGGCCTGCTAAATGAAGCTGTGGAGTGACTGAGTGGAGGGGACAAGCTCGGTGGAATTAAGCACTTTATTTGATGGTTAAAACTATAAACATCTTTATTACGGTTGTGATGGGATGTGGCAAGCGTTAGGGATTTTGTCTGTGCTCCAGAGGGTTCTGTTCAGATGCACACGGGCTTTTTGAAAGTTGTGTCTGTGTTTGCATTGGGAGAGGGGAGAGAGAAAACAAAAGAGATGTGATCCGATATGATGGAGATGAACGTTAAATATTAGTAAATGGTCCCTCCCTCTGTTCGTTCACGCCGTGTCCAGAGTGCCTGCCCGCCGTCGGCGTTGCACATTGGCAAGGCCACGGAGCGCTGCTGCTGGCGGCTCCCTTCCCACCGGTTCCTTGCCTGCCGGCACTCAGAGCCCTGGGTGCTCGCTGCCGAGCCCGGTGCAGGGTGCTCCTCTGCTGGGGAGGCATTCTGCCCCATGGCTTCCAAGGATGGGCTGGAGAAATGGGCAAGAGAGCAAGAGACAAGAGAAAGGCAGCATCCTTGAGTCAGCAGCAAGTTTTGACATTGCCAGAGGAAGTGGTACTCGATTACCTGTTAGCTAGCGAGCTACCCAGCATGGGTAATGGCAGAAGAGTTTGGCTTGGTTTCATGAGAACTTCTGATTCTGCCTGTGCTGCTGAGCAGTGTCACATTATTGAGATGTATATATTGATGATTACTGTATAGATGCCCTTGTCTCTGGAGCATGCGAGGTGCAGCCCGTCAGTGCCTCAGATTCCCGAGGGACCGGTGGGAACCCCCTTCGGTTCCTGGTGGCCGTGGTTCTCAGAGCTGATGCACTCTCACAGAAGTGATCAGGAGCTTTGCTCGACCCCCCAGTTACGTGCCTTAGCTGCAGTCTTTGTACTCTTGCCAAGCAGACCAACGAAGGCCCATTTGAAAATCGTAGTACTTACGGACGAAACTAATAGCCTGGCCATAAAGCTGTATTTGTTCTATCTGATACATAGAGGAAGTCTTCTTCAAGCGATTTTACCATTGTCAAGAGTCGTGTATATGAAGAAAAATATCACTTGACCAGTATAGAAATCTTTTACATTTTCCAGATTTTCATATTCTTGGCTATTTGGGGTGCAGAAAAAATGAGGGGATTAGAGATTTTTTTTTTCTTTAAGTGCTGGAGGAGAGGCTATGTTGCATGCTGCATTTCTTCGGTTTTCTGCAAAGATGTCCCAACAGAGTCTGTCTTGGTGAACACAAGAATAAATATTTATACTTATTTAAAATGCATTTCTTATAGCAATATGGCATAGATACTGTCTTGGGAGAAGTTAAGGGTTTGTGCCCTGTTGGGTTGTGCTTTGCTTAATGAACTTCTTTCCTGCTGAATTTAATTTGAATTTAAACATTTGTTGCTGCATCAAAGAAAACAATCCTGAAGAACCACACACACACAAAAACAAAACAAAACAAAACACCGCAAACAGAAGGACATTTTAAAAGTTTTGTGATTTTAATCCATTTTATGTGGATATAACTTTATGGGTAGTAAGGTTTAAATTGCTGAACAAAACTGCTGAACAGTAGGGAAAATTCCTGCATCGGGGTTTATTAGTTGTCATGTAATTCAGGATGGAGATGCTCTCTTCCAGATGAAATGTAAAGCAAAGTCTTGGTTGATTTTGATTGTTAAAGATCCCCTTAGGTTATAAACTCATGTTTCCCATGCAAAAATGCAGGAGTTTATTGGATAATGATTTATTGATAACGTTTTTCTTTGAGGAGAAGTGTTTTATGCTCCCAAATGTGTGCACTGATTTCCAGTGCTGGTAAATGAAGAATTTGATTCCATACCCGACCAGTTTAGAGGTGTCTAACAATACTGTAATAGTTTATAACATATACGATGTACTATGAGAGTGGCATAAGTGCAGAGAACAGTGGACATCTTGCCACAGCTTCTGCTTTTGAAGTATATTTTATTAGTGTACTTGGACACAGGTTTTGGCATGTATTTCATAGGAAAATCTATCCTATTTGTCAGCGAGAGAGACAGAATAAATTAAAATTTGCTTAAGCAAAATCTTAAGTGTTACCATGAGTAAAACCAAATTCTTTCTGGTACATAAGACAAAGAACCTGTCTGTTATTCGAAAAGCCCACCGGTACTTCCTAAGATGAAACAATCCCGTATTAAATACACTGCATGTTATTTTGGCTTTGTCCAGGAAGCTGCAGATCCATTCATATTTCTGGTAACTTACCGGTGAGCTTATACGCAGCTATCTGGTAATTGGTATCTTGGAAAGCAGGCCAAGAACCATGTGTGTTCAATTGCACCAAGTTTCTGGTGGGGCTGGACAATATTTGTTGAATAAATCTCAATTGCCGTGTGGGAGTTTATTAATATTATTTAGCTTCCAACAAGAAAGGGATTTTTTTTTAACAAGGCTAAAATGTTGGCTGTTCCATAAAGTCATGCTAAATATCTTGAACTTGAAATGATTTGGCAGTGTTGAACGGAAATATTTTAAAGCGTACTATTAAAAAAAAAAATCTGAACTTTCTTCCCAGTGAAATAAAATTTCAAGATTGTGTGATTTCTTGTGGGATTGCCATGAGGAGTTTTGAAAGAACAATGTTCCTCCAAGCGCTTTGGTCTCGGTTCCTTGTTTTGTTGGTAGTGCTGCAGAGTGGAACAGTCCGAGTTGCACAGCAAGTGTCGGATCCCATCTCCAAAATCTGAGGTTGGCTGCCTCACCTGGTAGGAAGGCTCCTGGATTTACTTGTCTTGTGCTACCAGAGCTCGCTGTTCCCTATGGCTGCAGTTTGGTGCTTCGGTTGGAATCTGTAGAGGTCCGGGAAGCTCCCTGCCCAGCACACTGCAGGGCTGCATTTGTCTCCTGTTTCCAGCAGATGAGGTGGAAGAGTAACGTCACCTGGGGAAAGGTTGAAGCTTCCCTACAGTGCGTGGATCTCCTGGTGGAGCCAGTCTAGCAAAAGAGTGGTGGATCTGTAGAATCAGGTTTCTTTTCTCTGTTCTCGTGTTGTTTTTCAGTTGTAATTTTAATCATGCCTTTTACTTGAGGGAGGTCCCCTCCCTTTTTTTTTCTTACTGTTATGGGCCTCTGGCAGCCAAAGTCTGCTTATCAGAGAATCACAGACCGGTTGGGTTGGAAGGGACCTTAAAGACCACCCAGTTCCAACCCCTGGCCTGGGCAGGGATGCCACCCACTAGATCAGGTCACCCAGGGCTCCATGTCCCTCTACGTTGTTATCCAATGTATACCCAAAGTATTGGAACCCAGTAGCTATCTTTACCTCCCCCCCCCCCCCCCTTTTTTTGTATTTTTTTTTAGCCTGTACTTTTTATTTGAAGAGAACAATTTTTATATTTTTTTTAAATTATTATTATTATTTTTTTTAATTATCCATGCTGTAGTTAAGCTCTATCAAGCTGCTGCAATATAAACTTGCGAGAGAGAATTGTTTTCAGTTCGGAATAGGAGCTTCTACAAAGTCACAGCTAAATTCCTAGGGGTTCACTATGGGTTTTTCTATGCATATTACATTCTAATATGCTCTTCTGTGATTATCCTTGAAAAGTGTCTTTTAAACCGCATGTTTCAGATTGAAAGTTATCAGCTGGGCAGCAGATACTTGTTTTCAGATTCTATTAAATGAATGCAAGGCTGACCATAGCTCTTCCAGAGGTGGCTGCATTTGCTTCCAGTGGTAAATAACATTAGCCAGCGTTCCTCCCTCCTCTCTTGCTCGCAATCACTGCAGTCTTTTGCCACAGCAGATTGACCGGTCCTGACATGCATCTCTTTAACGTGGCCGTGTGCCTGTGAAAGTCCAGGAGTTGAAGAGTTAAGGCACAAATAAAATCTCAAGTTCAGACTGTCAGCTTAGATAGTGCTTAGCAAGGGTCGGGGAAAAAAAGCCAGTTGTGATTTAGAAGAAAAACAGTGAGATTTGACCAATTCCATGGAATACCTTTCTTAGCCCCAGGGCAAGTGGAAGTGGTATATTAACCAAGGAATAGAGCAGAGGAGGAAAAAGGCCAAATCACATTTCTTTGAAACAAAGAGGCTTTTTACCAGGAACAAGCCTTGATAAAAATTACAGTGGCATCGCAAGTCATTTCACCCGCTCAGCCTCAGGCTATATTAAAGCAGTGAGGAAATAAGGGATGCAGCAGCCCTGAAATACAAATACAGTAGTCCCGGGAGCGTTTTTAGTATAAATAATCCTTTTTAGAATAATGTCGTGGCTTTAAATAGGGCCAGGTGGTGGGTGCAACGCACCAAGGTTGGTTTGGAAGCGAGCAGAGGGAAGCAGGATGCTGTGCCTCTGTACGTGGGTGCGTGTGCTGCAAAAGCCCCATCGCCCTCGCGCTGCCACTGCTTCCCCTATGGCGACTTAAACCCGAATCTGATGAAATCAGCTTAAAAATAATGACGTTAATGGATCTGTCAAGCTAAGCCATAAGAATACTGTGGTGTGACTGGGAAGTTGAATGGCTCTAAAAGTACTGCAGAGTTCCCAGGAATCGGGCGAATTTCCATTGGAGATCACGGGATTCCGACAAATGTCGTGGCTGTGGCTTGGCATTTCTTAGCAGCTGCTCGGCAAGTCCCGTAACCCATCTGCAAAGTGCCCTGAAAGCCTACCTGTTTAACAGTATTTGTCACAAAACACTAAGGAAAGGTTACACGTAGGCTACCTCCCACAGCCGTGTGTTGGACTTACCCTTCCTGTCCTAAATTTTACCAAAAATAGGCCAGGAGTACTTTCTCAATCAGAAGTGACCCGTGAGCAGGTTTTCAGTGGAAAAATGCACTGGGGTTAAGCAGATGCTTGGTGCTGCGTCAGACGCTTTCGCTTTTCTAATAGAGGAAAGCCCGTCTGTAAAGAGCACTTGAGTGATCAGGGAAAAATGCAGAAAACGCTAATGTCTGCAGAGAGGTGCTCACCGTGCAAACACAGAAACCTTTTCAGGAGAAATAAAGATCTGTGCAGAGAACCAGATTTAAAATGAAAGCTGTGTTTCTTATTGTCATCGCCTGCCCCACTGAAATTCCACTTTTTCATATTGGTTAAACATTTCTGTAACCCCTCAGAGCACTGGTAGCTGGAGGAAGGGTGCTTGGTGGAGGAAAGGACTTTGATTTTATTCCCGTAATATCAGTAACTTGATTCCCCAGCTTAATGGTGGGAAATATTTGCCAGACCTCTGAGGCAGACTTTACTAAATTTTCCTCATTTGCATGCTTGAAACCTGGTTGCACACGAGTTGGAAGCTGACGGGATGATTTAGCCAGAGGTGTGCCTCAGCCACGAAGGTCAGATGCAAAGCTTGGGTTCAGTTGCCATCTGCAGTGCTTGATCCTCGCGATGTTTTCCCCTCTGTGAAGCTGCATCATCAATTTATGGGTAATTGTGTACCTGACAAATCAGCTGCTAAGTCCTGCTTCTAGCAGCTCCGGAGGAAGGACTGGCAGTGTGGTCACAAGGCTCTCCAGATGCCCAGGAGCTGCTCAGGACACAGAGAAAACACAAATATTTGCGACTCTCATTATGGTTTCAAGCCCAGCACAAGGCTTTGCGGACTCTAGAGGAAAGTTAAGGATGTGCAGGGGCACTGAAAGGAAACCCAAAGCCAGGCAGGGGCTGATGTTAAAACCCCACAGCAGTCTGCATGCTTTGGAGGTGAATCCTTAGAAAATGGACAAACTGTTTCCAGTTGAGGGGGTTCGGTGGTGCAGCGGAATTTATATTCTGCCAAAAGGTCTTGAGCTGAAATAGTTTAATTTGATTTAACCAGCACAGGCATTACCGAGTGGATGATATGGGAACCTCTCTGGTAATAGCACTGTGCATCTTCTGGTGTTCGTCTGCTGCTTGTAATTAAAAGTGTGTGAGATAATAATAAAGACTTCTGAAAACTGAATTTTAAAAACTTTACTGGGATAAATCATTAGAAAAATGCAACAAGTTTTAAAGATTTTTTTCCTTACAGTAGAAATGCAGCTGGTAGAAAATAACCTGAGGACAGGGCAGGCTTCAAATACCACTCTAGAAATAGGATAAATTTTTGCATGTCTGAATTAAAAATACATATGTAATGTTACGAGTGCAGAGGAAAATACAGTTTGCAGTGCAGAGTGTTACTAAGGATGGCAAAAATAGCACGAAGCAGTTTTTCACTGTTTTTGCAGAGCTCTGCTGTTTATAGCGTGATATAAAGTTGGTGAGCTTCACTGGAATTTTTTTTGGCCAGGGATGGAAAATCCAACTTATACTGTGGCATTAAAATGTGTGCCTCTGTTCCTCTGAAAACAGAGCTCTGCTTTTGACACCCACCTCACGGCTCAGTCCTCTGTCCCGCATTGATTCACTGCTTCCCTTTTATTCCGTACAGTCTGTTGGCACTGTCCCTTTCCTTGCTCTGCCCTCCCTCCTCTCCTCCACGCCTGGGGTATGTTTGTCTGGCTCACGTTAGGAAATATAAATTGTTATCGATTAATATTAATATTTAGCATGTTTGTGAAAATGTCTTTTCCCACTGCTATTAATCTGCTATGTTAATAATGCCAGGACTCCTGTTCTGGACCCTGGGGAACCCACAGTGAGTGGAATGACAATGAGACGGTGACAACAGCCGAAAAGCTTTCACTTGGCAAAGATGTGAATTCCAATTGCAAGGTCTCCTTTTGGAGACTTGCAAATGCTTTATTCTTGTTCTGTGGTTTGACATCCAGGGCTGAGAGAAATATCCAGCATCATTTGTTAGTTTTTGGAGAGCTGCTCTAACTGCGTTTATTTATTTATTCTAAACAGGTAAAATTTCTCTTAGCGGAGAAATTATCTTGCAGTTGTTTTTAAAGTTCTACTTTACTGCATTTCCAACAAAGGAATTTCTATAGAATTGGAGCATTTCCATACTTTTATAGATTTTAAAGGGGAGGTGCTTTGAAGCAAAAATAAGCAAACTACTGAAAAGCAATTAGGATTTTTCTTTACGAATTGGAGCGTTTTCTTCAGGCTTTCATCTCTGATTCCAGATTTTTGTTGTTGTTATTTCTATAGATTCTTCCCAGTGTTTGTTACAACTATACGTGTAATACAGTGTACATTTCTTGTGACGCTTCATTGGAGCTATTATGTTGTAAATAGTTTAGAGACAGAAATCCCAAAGGCTAATATTTTTTTTCCAGTGGCTTTAATAATGAGATATTAGAGGTGGGGTTTTTGTTGTTTAAAAGTATCTACTCTATGTACTTGCATCCAAATATGCATTGAATTAATTTTTTAACATAGAATTTGTAGAAATATCATCTTAAGTTCAAATATAAAATAAAACACTGAACACAGGGATCAGGTGAAGTGTAGTTATGGACAACAACATTCTCTGGAGAGTTTGATTCTAAAAGGATCTGATGTGGAAATATTTTTGATGCCTGGTTGAACTAGACTTTTACTGGAAATATAATACTGGCATTTAGTGGCGAGTAATTTGGACACTTTCCCTGCTGGTTTTACTAGAGGAAAATGCATATTAAGGAACACATTGAAATAGTGTTTCAAGCTTTATTCTTCATTTCTGCCAGCAGAAATCCTGTAATAAAAGAAAACACTTTTTTTTTTTTTTTTTTTTTTTATTTAAAACCAAATGCACTTTAAATCCCAAATACCTGTTGTTCTTGCAGCCAAGCATCGAAGTGACTATTTTTTAAAACATTGAAAAATACGTCTGACTCTTCTGCTCTGCACTCAGTCATTATCTGTTCTCACTTCTGGCACAAGTTGTTTCCTGCTTCTATTTTATAAAATAACTTGAATCAGCTTTGAGGGGTATAATTACAATCAAGGCAAAACAGACGATGAATGTGAAACTGGAAAAATGAACATACAAGTTAAACTTGGAAAAGGTGATTTCTTTGATAGTGTTTGTTTTTCATAGTGCTTTTCCTTTCGTTTGTCCTGTCCCTGTGTCCTGCCTCATCCCTCACTGTCTCGGTCTCTGAATAACCCTGCAGTTGGATTCTCCAGGACTAAATTGTTTTCTAATGCGTTCTGCGGCAGTTACGTGCATTATGTCTTTAGCACCAGTCGCAGAGACTGAACAATTCGAGTGCTAGGCTGGGACACTCGAATACATCTAACTGCGGAGGTTTCCTCCAGTGAGAGAAGGGTTTCTGGGTGGCTCTTTTCTGAAATTTTGCAAAGGAAATGTGTTAAAACTTGCGTCTCCTCCTGATTCCAATGGCATATATAAATACGAGATTCCAAGACTAGCCCTCCTAATGTGTGTGTGAATTAGGATCGCTTCATTTCCCTGTTTGTCAGGCCAGGGGTTAGGGGACTACACCTGTCACAGCCCTGGTGTCCTGGGCTGAAAACGCAAGATATTGGGGCTTTGCCTAGCCCGGTGATCGTCCCTCATTAGTTTTAACCAATGCGTGCCAGCTACTTCAGATAATAAATTCAGGAAGACCGAAAACCTATGTGTATTTTCTGAGGAACTAACAGGCTTGCTTTTTCCAGACCTAAAAGCTTGTGAAGATAAAGGGTTTTCATGAATGAACAAGAGACTCTCCTAAATGGCCATTTAAAATAAATCTCCTTTTCCTCCTGCGGGAGCTGGAGGTTACCCCGTGGGCCTCTGGCCCGCGTGTGCGCAAGAGGCCCCTGGGCAGTTCTGGGTACCGCTTTCTGCCCCGTATTCACCGGCAAACGCTGTGTGCTCCTACAGTACAGCTCCCGTGAAGGGGAGAGGTTCCTGCAACGAACAGAAGGAATAAACCTCCTTGATGAACCCGTGATGGGTTCAAGAACCTGAAGTAACTTATTCCGTATTGTCCTTTCTACACAACCATTAAAAATTAAGCGACTGTGGTCTGTGGATGGAAGAAACGTCATTTTTATATGGCCACAAAGCATTTAATGCTTCAGCCCCGCTGTCGGTGAATTAGGACTAATTCCCGTCACCACGGCACTGGCAGTATTTCGCATCTTTCCTGGCGGCAGGAAAGCCACCTTCCAGAGACGGTCTCTGATGGAAGTTTTTGTCCCTTGTCTTATCCAGCTCTCTGGGCGTTATAACCCCTACCACCCTGTTTTCTGTGGCAGCGGGTGGGTTGGTGGGGACTGACCCTTGTGGCCGGGCACCCCTTGCCCTAACCATGGGGGCGGTGGGGAACTGCTCCTAGGGGACAGCGCGGTGGTGTCCTGTGGGGGATGCACGTCGGGCACCTCGGCTGCACCCGGTGAGCCCGTGAGGCGGCCTGTGGCCCGGCACGCCGGCCGCTGGCACTTGGAGCCTGAAACGTCTGGAAATCGGCCTTTTTCTAACTGAGGACAGACAGATTCAGCGCAGGCAGGTTTCCGGTTTTCTATTGTATTTCAGCTGCGGCCATCAGGTGGCAATCTGATCTCTGAGATCGCTCGCAGCTCCGAAGCCCCCGCTCGGGTGGGTGCCCGGGTCCCGCTGTTGTCCTGGCTCCCATGTTAGGGCCCACAAGTGCCAGGCGGCTTGGTCCTGTCAGGACATGGCAGGATGGGACCGGGGCTCACGGGGCAGCCGTGGTACAGCTCCTGGGTGCGAAGCACCTCGAGTAACTCGTAGGTGGGCAGCACGGTGCCGAAAGGTAATGAGCCCTGGCAGCTGCTGGCGGCGGTTAAGCACATGGTTGCTTAAATGTGAGTGTTTGCACTCTTGGCTGAATTAGGCTGTGATGATGATTTGTTCCAGCTCTACCAGTCTACAAATCAGTCATAAAAATGCCTTTTTATTTATTATTGTATTTTTTCCCCTGATGAGACATCCTGAGTGTGCAGCAGATAGGCACAGACTCCTGTCACCCCATGCAGAAATGTGTACAGTCTTGTCTCTGGAGGTGCGAAGTGCTCCCTGCCTTCTCTCTAAGGTAGCACTGTAGCAGGGCTTTTTCCTGTTTGATCGCTTTTTTTCTCCGTCCTTCCCTGGGGAATGTTTATAAAGGGAAATCCATGCAGCACAGGAACAGGGGTGTGTGCTGAGGGGTCCTAAAGGTGCTGCCGATGTTCCTGGTCCCCTTGGAGCAGCTGTTGGACATCACCCAGTGCCCTCCTGGCCTCAGACCAATGAAACCAGGTCCCAGGGAGCTCCTGGCCCAGCGGGTGCTTTCTGCTGGTACCTTTCATATTGCAGTAGCCCAGGAACAAGCACTTTAGGCAGCCTTTCTGAACTTAGAGCTAGGAATGAGTTGCAGAGTTGGAATAATGGAGTAAGAAGACTTTCACCTACCAGTTAATCCCTAAGGCCAAGAGTCTGCCTATTTATCACTGTTATTTCAGTCTCAGACACAAAGTCATAATCCCCTGTGCATATACATGTGTATTTTATTTTGGTTAACCATTTTGCTCAAACTCTTTTCTTGAGACTGATATTCCGGGTGAGCTTCCGAAGCAGAGTATGAATTCAGCGGGAGCCTGTAATTCTTCTCCTTGTCATTCAGAAAATGAAAATATCAGCTTTTTACATGTATATTGTACTAATACAAACCGATTCTACAAGAGAATCCTCTGACCTGGCAGCATCGTGGACTTGAGCCGGTTGTTATTTTATGCGCAAGTAAAAATGAGCTGTTTTCTGCGAACATCCCGTTCTGGAGCTGGCTGCCAAATTTCAGCTTGGAAAGTCACCGAGTGTCAGCCAACAGCATAATGCCATGGAGTATGACAAAAGTGTTATGGGCTCAGTCCTGTGTTCTCTTTGCTCTTAATATCCCCAGTGCTCTCAATGGGAGTTCTGCGTGCAGGAGGAATGTGGGATTGGGCCCAGCTTTATGTTTATTTCAAGGTCAGTGCAATCCACGGAAGATTGTGCTTACTGGTCAGACGTTGGTTGCCTGAGAGGAATTCCTTCTTGGTGCGCTCCGAAAGTTTCCCGAGCTAAGGAGTCGGAGATGGCCTGTGAATATAAAAGATGCTTTGTTGTTTCAGATGAATAGATATTTCCTCTGCAGAATTTTATATAGTAATATTAATAAGCATATTAAAAAACGAGTACTAACCCGAGGAGAACCCTGCCCTGAATCTACCACATTGTTTCTTTTAGAAACATTTCCTTTAACATTAGATTTTTTTTTTTTCTTTCATTACAGTCGCTAAAGAGATTATTCATGAGGTCTCTCACCAGTACCAAAGCATCACTTTCATTGTTGCAGGAACCTCATTGGTGTCACACAGATTTTAAGCCTGTGCCCATATCTGATTATCTGTGGAAACAACTTTTCAATGGGTCTTTTTATTGAGTAATTTTGCTAGTGAGCTTTGAAGGACTAATTTTAGTTTCATGACAATAACAATAAGGTCAAGTTGTATTTCTGTACTGCTTTTCACATAACCAGACATTCCAGAGCACTGAAATACTCGCCGCTGGAAGAGGGGCAGATGTAGGACAGCACGGTTGTCAGTGAATGCAGCATCCCATAGAGCTCTCGAATCGCAGCCGGCTAACTTGTGATGAAACTCAGGATAACTGAAGATTGTTTCTAGACAGGAAAATGGTCTCTGCTCTCACTGAGTTGTGCTACGTCTAGAGTAAGGCGGAGGAACACTGAGGTTGGTAAATGGCATGGTGCACAGCGAGGGCAGTGTGGAAGGTTCTGCAGCACGATACAACGATTGCAGCGCTATCAGCAGTGCCATAACCAGAAATTCAGGAGGCTTAATCCGTACTGGAGAAGTAGTGTGAGTAGGAGGCCTTGTCCCAGGTACATCAGGTCTTATCAAATGTAAACCCCAGCTGCTGAATTTTCCTAAAACCCCTAGAATAACCATGACTTGCGGAGGTCTGCCAGCACATCTCTATGTTTTGGGGATATCAGATATGGTCATGTGGCCGTTCTCTGCTTGGAGCGACAGGGACAGGAATGGCTCTGGCTTCCTTTGGCAGCCCCAGTGTGTAAAAAAACATGTAAAAGCTGCTGAGCTAAAGCACTGATGTGGTGCACATACTCGGGTGCTGGTTCTGCTCACGTGAATCCCCTGTGCTCTCTTGTATCAGAACTGTCGCGGCCTGAAAAAGTTAATTTTTGTTTTCATTTTGTGCCCGCTGCCAGGCCCCGATAACTGATTTTAGCAGCTGAAAAGGCAGAAGGAAGAGATTACCTGTGTTTAATGATTTTTCTTGAAATGCGAGGTTAGTCAAATGTGGGCTCGACTTCAGAGTAAATTACGATTTAATCAGAACTGGCCTGATTATCCCATATAAGAGATTAAATTAACAGTGTTCAGAAGTGAGGTGTCTTTATACTCGTGTCATTTGAAATTTTTCACAGGTCATGCTCCACTAAACCTAGTTTTGCTTTTCAACTCGGTTGGAATTCCTGTTTCTTAAGTGCAAAAGAGGCTAATCATAGAGTAGAAAATAATTTGACTTGCTAATACCAGGAGAGAAAACATTTACAGCAACCACAAGTATTTTCAGGATTATGGAGCATATAATACTTATGAAAGCTTGTTTCTGGTGACATGTTTGAGTAGGGAGGGTTGCGCTTTTTAGCAGGGGAAACACTGGTAAGCCCTAGCAGGCAGTTCTCTGTACTTCTCCAAAGCTGGAGCAAAAAACGTTGGCAAATGAATCAAAATCCTCTTCTATCGTGCAGTCTGCCACCAGGTTTCTTAGGCATGAACTCAGGAAAATCTGTATTAGCCATAAAAAAAAAAAAAAAGAGGAGGAGATGTGCCTTCCATACAGAAGGTGTATTCTGAGGATACAGAAGAGATGTAGTATGCATACCCCGCCTGAGCCTGGCCGTTTCAGCTGCTCTCCCCTGACAGTTTGTGTCTGGCAGGGAGAGCTGCCTGCCACGCTGCCGTGAAAACTGTAATTTTTGTTGGGTGCTGCTTTCCCCCCGATTACATCAGAGGTCAGTCATTAATATGCACTGTGGGAGTCCCTCTCGTTTCTGCACGGCCCACAATGAGGCGGTTGTTGGACTTGTTATCATAGTGGAAACTACTGTGCAATGAAAGCACAGTCATGCTGCCTCATGTTTAATTGAGAGATGGCAAATCTGTTCCCAAAATACTTCAGCTACTTGTATTGTATGACAAATGTGTTTTTCTTTTCCCCTTCATCTGTTTCCCTCCCCTGCTTTTTTTTTTTTTTTCCCCTTTCTGGATGAAAAAAAGCTCCGTTTCCGTTACATTTGAATGTTGTAGCTCCACGATGGACTCCTCCAGGAACAATCCCAAACTCGATTACCCCGAGTCGACCATTTTCACTTGAAATCTTCCCATCTCCTACGTCCCTCAGGCTTCCTGGGGCTGGCCGTTTTGGGTCTGTAGCACGTTCAGAGCTGCTTGCGTACCTTGCTTCTCAGTTCTGTGATTATTTCATGTTCGTGCTGGTGCTGGCACCGTCCCAGGCAGCAGCAGAGCAGCAGGGAGGCCTCAGCACCTCTCGGCGAGGCGGCCGGCACCAGGCATGGCCCCAGCACGCAGGACGCTCGTGGGACTGTGGGCAAACCTCAAGGCCCCTGAAGCTTTCTGTACCCACCCATGCTCTGCTGGCTCCCTGCAGCACGGGCTTTGGGGCTGCCAGCAGCTCAGGCATCCGTCCCTGTGCATGGGACTGCTTGAGGATTACTTAGGATATGCCTCTTTGGTGGCAATATCTTTTTTTTTTTTTTTTTTTTTTAATGAGGGAGGAGCCGTTTTTCAGCTCATGCATCCTTTTCTGTTTGCTGACAAACTATTTAACCTTAAATTAATAAACTAGTCTCTGCCTAATACCAGTTTTATTCCCACCAGGCAGGATTTCCAGAATCTGAAACGGAAATTTCAGCTGATTGCTCGGTCAGTGCTCAGCACAGCAAAGCCTGCCCTTTTCCAAGGCAGTTTATTCATCCGCCTTGGTTGCCTGCCACTTTTTTTGCACCGTTCCCTCTATTAAATTTGATTCTGCATTTCAGCGCACCTCTTCCACGAGCTCTGCTCCGAGGCTGCCTCCTTAGAATAACATTTTGGTGCATAGCTAACCACTGCCTGCGATACCTTGAGGTGCTTTTCCCCTTCCACACACACAGTATCTTTTGTTTGCTGCAGAAAAGTTGGGTACTAACAGACATCACTTTTTGCTCTGTGAACTCTGGAACTGGAAGGAAATAATAGTGCACGCTGGTTTCAGCCGGCTGGAATGTGTGCTACAAAGCTGATGCACTAGCTAATGGGGATACTGGTATTTTTTATTAATTAAGGAATAACTTGTGATTAATAACTATGGTTTTTTCATGTTGCAGCTGCAACTAACTTCCAGTAACTGTAATCAGAGTGGGCACCATTTAACCGTTTTTGTTTTACACAAGCGTAATTTTGTACTGACTGCTATTTCAGAATATTGCTTTAACATTTTACCAAATTTATGTTACCAGCTAAACCCCCCATCTTTGGAATTGAAATCAGTTCTGCTCAGTTTGGTCGGGGGTAAGTGAGTATCAGCTTGTCACACTCAGTTCAAATGGGATATTCGTACATACAAGGCAGCGCTCCAATTAATCTGGCAGAAAACTTTGAAGACATGCATACAGTATTTCCTTTTTCATTTCCTAGGAGCTTTCAGGGAAGATGTCTGAAACTTATTTTCTTCGTAATCTCAAACCATGATAGTGAAAGGGCGCTTATTTAATTAGAGGGAAATATAATTAACAGTCTCCGTGCACTGGGAAGTTGGAACTAAATGTATTTGTGTGCACGTGCCTCTTTAGTCAGATCTGGGAAACAGAGGATGTGAGCCCAGTCCTGATAAGTCTGTATTCAAACAGGTTTGGGAGCCTGAATAACTGCTTGCTTAAGTATGGTTTACGGTATTAAAGTGTTATTGTTTGTATGAGGAAGATCTCAAAACCTGGAAAAGGCCCTGTCTGGCACTCACAGGCTGAAGAGGCAGATGCGTCCCCAAGATGAAGCCTTGTGCCTTCAGCGGAGTCCCTTTGGATGATCCCGGAATCCTGTAGCTAGTTCTGCCATAGGTAGTTCAAAAAAGTTGTTGAAAACCCACAGATGGTTCAGGCAGGAGTCGTAAAAGGGTTGCAAACACACAGTTCAGCGAAAGATATTCTATCCTATGTAGCTTATTCAAGAGGTTAAGAGGTGACATCCTCAAAAATTGAAAAGGGAGAGATGTTGAATGCAGAAGGTAAAAAGGAGGCAGACGGCTTGCCAGGGAGAGAGGAGACAAAGGGCCTTATAATTCCCCCATTAGCACTTGCTGCCGAACTGCGGCTTTGTGCGGCTGGGGGAAGGCGCTCGGCCCTTGTTCATCCCCAGCAGGAACTGCTGTGGGCCAGCGCGAGGCAGGGCGGTGTAACCGCGCAGCGCTGTGCCGGGCTCGGCCGTCGCTGGGAAATCTGGGAACAGGGTGGTTTGTTCAGCCTCGGAGATAAGCTACGGGTCACCTTTTGATCTCGAAGATGGAAATAATTCAGTGGTCCGAGTTATGCAGGAGGTCAGGTGGAATTAGCACAAATCCTCTTTTCTGTCCTCAAAATCTGTCAGTGCCATATCTGTTGGGAAACCTGTCGGTGTGTTCGCCTTGTGCCCGGGGTCTCCCTGGTGCAGCAGGGCTGGGGGGTTCCTGTCGGGATGGAGGTGCTGGCGGGGCGCGAGGAGCTGCTGAGGGGGGCGCTACGGGTTCTCTGTTCTAAGGAGCTTGGATAGTTTTTTCTTTCTGCCTCTGATTTGGTTTTGGTTTTGGCTGCCCCAAAAATGTTTCAGAATGATCACTACAAGTACGAACCTCTAACATCAGACCTTGAATAAATAAATAAACAGAACAGAATATTAGAAAAGTAAATAACATGCTGTTGTGTAGTGAAGTTTTGGAGTCTTAAAAAGCACTCAAGTTCCTGGCCCTCTGGCAAGCGAGGAGAGAACCAGTTAGGTTGCAAACTGTGGCTGTGCTCTTACAAACGACTCTGCTCTGGGTTTATCCCTTTCCTGGAAAAAACAACAACAACAAAACCCCAACCATCTCCTCCCATCACAGTTACCATAGCTGCCTGCAAAGGTGGAAGTTCTGCTGAAGGGCACTTTATTCAGACAGGATCTGCGGTGGAAGTCGGGGGGACTGCAGGCTTCTCTTTGTTTAGCCTTTATTGGGAGGAGGAGAACGATTCAGACATGATAAGCTAAGGCCCGGGGCTCATTTTCTAGCTCCTGTTAGCAACCTGTGTGTTCTCTCCGTGGCTGTGTCCTGTCTCTAAGACTGCAGCAAACCGTTTCCCCTTCCATCTGTTTGTAAATTCTTTGCAGAAGGAGCTCTCTTCTAAGCCGGGCTGGCTAATCAGGCTCAATGGGAGCTTTCAGCATAGCATCACAATAATAATAATTGCATTTCATAAGTGTGTGCCGAGCAGAAATGCAACAGAATGTGGTTTGACTGTGGGAATTTCACCATATGCGAGTCCAAGGGAAAGTTGGTCAAAACCCAAAGTTTTCTTTCTTTGTGGAATTTTGTTTAAAACCAAACAAAACTTACTCATTTTGTAATCAAAAGACTTAAATTTCAACATTTTGTATGGTCAGGAAAGCAAAGGAAATAAGGAGACGATTAATTTTGATTTTTTTTTTGGAGTATTTGGTTATGAAAATAGGGAAATGAAATGTGTTCTTGGGATCCAAGCTCCGACATCTGCTCAGCTTTGATTCTCTGCACTCGCTGGACCGGTGGCAGGGAGGGAAGCGTCAAAGCGGAGTGACGGCCGTCCTGGCCCCGCTGCCGACGCGCGAGTGCCGCCAATTCTCTGTTAGGAGACAGCTCCGGGGTCCCGGGGGAATCCCGGCTGCACAGCAGGGAGCGGCTCGAGGATGCCCCACGGGTCCTTACGGCGAGGCAGCCTTGGAGGTTTGGCCCTGGGCAGCTCCCCGGCAGGGCTGCACCCTGCAAGAATAACTCTGCTGTGAAATCCCTGAATGAAGCGCTGTGGATCCAGCAACCTGGTATTTTCTGCCTTATTTTCCTGAAAACATCTCAGCCCGGTCCAGCTCCCTGCTCACAAAGCTTTCTTCTTCGGCTGCCCTTCAGTGCACTCTGGTAAAGCCGTCTCCGATTATTTACTTGTTTTTGGAAAGTGATGGAAGAGGAAGGGATGTCTGAAGAATATTTTTAGCTTGTACAAGCCAATATCAAACCAGAAGATGGATGCGTGTTGTTACGGGTTTAGTAATGTAATTGACTTGTAATTCTCTGAAGTGTAATAATTTGTGCTTGCTAACATTGCGCTCGTTTCCTAATTGTTCTGGCAAAATGAAGCTTGAAAAGCCCTTGCAGGGTTAAGGCTGTTTACTCTCGGGGTTTGGGGGTTTGGCTGCTATTCCCTGAACACACACACGTGCACACCTGTGCAGTTCCTTCCTATGTTCCTATTTTAATTTGATCCCCGGCCTTTTCATGGGCACGGAACTGCAGGGTGCTGCGGTCACCCTGAAGATGCCAGGCATCAAAGCATTGACGTGGTATTTCTAACAGGATGTGGGTATCAACGCTGGCTACTGGTGTTAACCCCTCCGACTTACAATTCTGCCTTTATTCTATGTACACCTCGTTCAAATCTGTTTACGTATTTTTTTCCTACCACCTGTACATCTGAGGAACTCCGGGCATGGGAAAAACACCTGCAGTTCTGCTGATGCTTCAGTGGGAAGACCACACAAAGCAGTATTTTAAGCCTAATCTTCTGAATAGTCTGAAATTAGCACTTTAGGGTTGTGTTTTAGGAGTATGGGCTTCTTTTAAATTTCAGTAGTTGTTGGGTTGGTCTGTTTCTGTCAAGTTTATGAAATGTGGCGTGGAAAATCATCAGTTCCAGGGTGCAGCGTGCAGCTTCTCCCTCGCTTGGTCTTGACCCCTGTAGCACTGCTGCAAGATCCCTGTCCTGGGAGGTTGTGACACGGCCTCTGGACCAGGCTTGAGAGGTTAGCTTGAAATCCTCGGTCTCTAAGCACGTCAGAAACGCTCCTCTTAAAATAGTATTGTAACCTAGTGACGCTTTTGTTCTGCCTGAAATGGGGCGTTCATCCCTGAGGTGCAGCTCTGCTGCATGGCGTGCTGAGCCCAGGCAGCCCGAGCGCTGGGCAGGCAGCTCCTGGCAAGCCTGAGCAGTGAATTTGGTGCTGTCGGCTCTGCGTTCAGGGGCCTCGCTGCCTCGAGGGCCAAGATACTCGTGCACGAGATCCCTCGCGTGTTGCCGTGTGCTTTCTGTGCCTCCCAGGTGCTTTATGTACAAGGGAAAGCCGTTTGCATGGAGCGTCGTAGGCACCTGTGATGCTCCTGAGGGTGGTTTTGTCTGGGGGCTGCTCAGAAGTGAGCAGCTGTGCCCAGAAAGCTGCCTCTTGCTGGGCTACAGCAGGCTTAAAAGTGAGCATCTGCCCTTTGCAAGCCTGCAAATACTTCTTGCGTCTGCACCATAAAAGACGAAAGGTCTTCAAATGGCTTATGCTTTGTGACTGTAGAATCTTAAGCCAAATTTTATCTTAATTACTCTTTTTCTTTCCTCTACAAAACGTGCTGAACCGGTTAAAACAATAAATGGTTACAGCAAACCTGGAGTGTACTTCTTCTGTGTTTCTTCCCTCTTTCCGTTACTGAAAGACAACCGCTGCCCCTGCCCCAGTGTAACGTGATAGCCTCCAGCTGGCTTCCCTTCCATCCTTCCATAGCTCTAACCGTTGAGCAACCAGTGTGGGTGTTCTTACCTCAGTTCCACCTGAGCTCTGGAGGTGAGGACTGCCTTTTCTCCACCGCTGCTCCTACCCCTTAAGTATGTGATCTAGACCTAATGAAACCTTGTCCCGAGAAGAGATTAACTGATGTCCACATGAGTATTTCAGTGTGTTTTGTTCTGCTGTTTCCCCTTTTAGGTGACAGCGAGATTGTAAATAATATGTACGAGACCGACCCTGATCTCCTTGCTGGCGAAAGTGCAGAGGAGGAAACAGAGGACAGTATTATGTCCCCCATCCCTGTCGGACCTCCATCACCCTTTCCCACCAGCGAGGACTTCACTCCCAAGGAGGGCTCACCTTATGAAGCTCCCGTCTACATTCCTGATGACATTCCAATCCCACCAGATTTTGAACTCAGAGAATCTTCGATCCCAGGGGCAGGGCTAGGGATTTGGGCCAAAAAGAAGATTGAAGCTGGGGAAAGATTTGGACCTTATATGACAGTACAAAGGAGCACATTAAAGGAAACAAACTTTGGATGGGAGGTAAGCGCGCTGAATGTGATAATCACATTCATTTGTCTTCTCTGCAAACTGTTCGTAAAGCTAGACTGAGTCCTGGCTGGCCTGGGGACAGAAGCAGTGACTTTGCTAATGCTGTATTTCCCCAGGTTATTTCGTATCCCCGTTCCATTCGGTATTCCAAAAGCAGCAGAAATCCTTTAATATAGCTTCTGGGGCTACAAATATTGCTCTAGCGCCATTTAAGAAGGTTGGTTTTAAATGATGTTGGGTCACTTCTTAAAGTGCTTGTCATTTTCAAATTGTGTTCAGAACTTGTCGCAATGGAAGAAATATGATTAGTCGCGTCATGTTTTGTGGTTGGGTGTGTTACCTTTGACTTCCAGCCCATGTTAGCCGTGCAGGCATTATTAACTGGTCATAGAAAAATAACATGTACCCATTAACACCCTAGATGTTCTTGAGCTCCTGTTCTGCAGCAAAGATAAAGGAATGCAAAAGTCATTTTCCCTGAAGAACTAAAAAAAAAAAAGTCTTTAGTAGGAAAAATAGCACTGTCCCAGAACTCTTATGACTTTCTCCCTGCTTTTCCAGGATTGTCCCAGAAGTAGTGTTAGTCTCCTTTACTCCCATATATTCTTGTTTTGCAAATATCCATACCTGCAAGAATTAACATAAATTAAAGTGGGTTCTGGGGAGAGTGAAGTGTAGCCCAAGATTTACGGTCTATGTCTGCAGTCCTATCCCAGTGCACCTGTCCATGGCACGACATATAATATATAATCACTTCTCTGCTGTAGCCCTCACGTCCACCCAGCACGACGGGACGCCTGCTCACCCGCCAGCTGGATTAGAGAGGTTCGCCAGCCCCACTCGCATGCTCTTTGATAAGCTGGCTCTGTCCCTCGAAATACGTGGCCCTGTTTTTTACCTCCCTTTCCTGCTGCGTGGAGCACGGCACGGTCAGGTCCAGCAGCCACTAACGGCGTGCAGCGGTCGGTGCTGGAGTACGGAGCTGGGAAGGAGCGAAGGGACAAGGCTGTAGGACCTCCGTGCGCAGTGAGCACTCACAGCAGCCTTGTTTTCTTAGAAATACGGCCCAAGAGGCCAAACTTGAGTATTAACATTGTGAATTGTCTGATGACGTTTGCACTCCTGATTGTGAAGCCTCAGAACTCAGTGAACAGTGAGGTTTTGCAAAGCCCTGGGAAGTAGGTCCAGCTGTTTTTGTTTACTTGTGAAACGTGTCCGGAGTGCATGCGAAAGCAGAATACACTTGCCATAAAAGCAAAAGTCATTCTGCTGCAGAACTCATTCTGGTTACTTACCGGTTATTTCAGGGAGCCTGTAGGCACGGGGCACCTCGAGGTTACCCCGAGTACTGGTCGCAGCGAGCTGCTTCTGAGGGAAAGCTTGGCCGGTTCCTCCAGGAGAGGATAGCACTGTCTGTAGGCTGCAGCATGGGAATTGCTCCTCCACAAATGGGGGAGCTGTCTTTTTCTGAGCCTAGTATTTAGAGGTGATCTTAATTTTTATTTTAACAAAACTTTCTTTCGAGCAAACGGCTGTCCTCCTTGGCTGCTAGAAATCAGACAATGCCCCAGTAACGCAAAGCTTTGTTCCCTGTGACCTTGGCATAACTTTGTCCTTGTCTTTTGTACTTCTGGGACAAGTTGGTATTTACTTTCAGGTTTTTAAGAAATGTTTCCATCTCCGTTACGCACTGAATGCCTGATACAAGCCATTCCCATTCCCTGTGGTCCACGTTGACTTTGCGATACGGTTTGGTTTTGCAGTGTACCTGAGCAAACTTCCCTTCTCCGTGGCATGTCTCATTTCTGCGGCACGCTTTTGTTCTCCGATGTGGCAGGAACGTTTCATACCTGAAAGGAAGGAGTATTTGTCCTCCATCCTATGTCCTCAAACGCTGTCTCACACCCACCCCAACACTATTTTCTTTTGACCTTGCTCGTGCTTGCAGGTGCCTCTTGGAGCTTTTCCCTTCCTGGTGTGCCTAAGGGCGGTTCGGAGACGCCTACTCTGAGCCTTCGGCATTTCGCTTGGGAAAAACTGCACAAATGCCTTGGTGCTGGGCAGGAACCCGTCAAAAATACTGCCTCTGCCTCTGTGTTGGTTTCTGAGCTGTTTCCTTTGAGCACAAGGCTGTTTGGAACAGCCTTTAAGAGATGCTCTGAGCAGCTTTCCGTGATGTGCCTTGAATGTGTTTCCGTCCTCGGTCAGGACGAGTAGGCAGACAGTTGGCAGCAAGAGGAGAAAAGAAAAATGGAGGAATTTGTCCTCGCTCTGTAACATGTTCGCTAGGCTTTTGCCCAGTTTCTTACAAATTTTGCCTTTTGTTTCTTACAATAGTGATGAATCTAACAAATCTGCTTTTGTTGTATGCCAAGAGGAATGTCCCTGATGCAGTCTGACATTATTTTTTGACAGTACATCTCTGTAACTTGTGGGTTTGGCTTGACAATGACTTGAACTTACTCATAACTTCTGATTGCTGGCTTATTGACATGGCGCTGTTACTCTTGAATTGCCCATTTTATTAGTTGTAGTCACATTGTTTATTTCAGGAAAGATAATTGTTTCTTACACCCAAACTCCTCCTTACTGATGGCCCCCGTTTCAGTTCCTATAGTTTATGCTCTTGTGTTGCAAAAAAAAAAAAAAAAAAAAGAAAAAAGAAAAAAGAAAAAAAAAAGCCCCAACCCATAATCCTAAACATTTGGGCCTTTTTTTGGTCCGTTTTTAATGATCATCAGTTTCTTAGTTTTAATGGTGTTTCTGCCTTTTGCACAACAAGATCTTGCCCTTCATCGAAGGGCAGATTGAAGGGTGCACTAGGTGATCCTAGAGGTCTTTTCTGCCTGGAAAGCGTTTGTGGTTCTGGACGTGTCGTCAGGCTGACTCAGCTGAGCGCCCCTGGAGCTGGTACGGGCAGAGAATGTTTTACGCTGTGTTTTCAAGTGGATTCTTTTCTGTGGATTCTTTAAATTCTGTGGATTTAATTAAAGCTTAAGCCTGCTGATTCAGCACGTTAAAATACAGTACAAATTTTAAAATGTTTCAGTTTTGTACTTGCAGTTAAGATTTATTTCATCTGATGTCTCTAATTAAATTCTGCTATGAAGGGCTTTGATTTCAGAATGGATCTCTGCGCTCTCCAAGACGTGAGCACTGCAGAAATAGCTTTCTCTGTTTGAGTTAAGTGGACCAGATTTGTGCAAAGGGAAATGAAACAAAACAGTGACCTGCATTTCTTCCAAGTCCTCAGGAAACATGGGCTCCTGTTTGGGGGTAGAAGCCAGCTCTTTTTTCACCTAAACTTTGATGCAGACCTGGCCTGATGTAAAGCATCTAGGTTCAGTGGGCAAAATAAGAATGCTGTTTGTTGAAACTTTCGGCTTACTCATTATTTTCCCTAATAGCCTTAAAAAACCATGGTGAATACAGAATGTTGTGCCTTACCTTGAAAAAAAAGATGTGATTTTTTAAATTATAGATTTTTTTTTTTCTTTCAGGCAGACAGGAGTGACTGGGTTAAGACTGGGTAAATACGTGGCCCACTTTATCTGCTGCAAGCCTTTGCTATCTTGCTTCTTTCTATGGTTTTCCTCCAACATTTGCTTTGCGGGATCCGTTTTAAAAAGTATTCTTGAAATTAAGCCCCACCTATTATTCAGGGACTGTTTTAACGTGGCCTGGCACTGCGTGATTCATTCTCGTTTCATAAAAAGTGATGAGATGTGTCGGTCTCCCGCCCCCCGCCCCCTCCCGGGGATGATTCAGTGAGTGCCTGTATGGGACGCCGTGCCCCGCTCCCGGTGCCTCGTTCCCTGCCAGTGCCGCGCTGGTCGTGTTTATCTCCTTTTTTTCCTTAAAAGACACCACCCAAACTAAAAGCCTTGTGATTATTTAGTGTGACGTGATTGCATTTCTGCTCTGCTCTCCTGATCCTATTACTTCCTTGCCTGCTGACACAGAACATACCATTCAGAGTACCCCGAATAAATCACAGCGTGTTTTCGCTTTATTGCCTCTGGGACCTTAAAAAAAAAAAAAGGCAGCATAACGATTTTGGTCACTTTGTTGAGTAAATAATGATATTTATCATAGCACTGTTTATTTTGCTAATTGAGAGTGGGAATCACATCCTGGAGGAAAATATAGCAGCTGAATTCTAGGGAATTTGGAAGCAATCAGACATGCTTTTAGCTCAGTTTGCTTCACAGGGCAACTGCCATTAATAAAACACAATTATTAGTTCCTTTGTTTTGATCTGTGTTTTAAGAGGGAGTATTTGCTGAAGCAAAAGAGACTTCTGAAACTCTAAAGTTCTGACTCTCCTAAGAACAAGGTAGGTTTCTTTTTCTACGTATGAAAAATCAGTGCTTTCATTTCATACTTTAGGGGGAAGATAAAACTGTCCCGTGAAGGACAAATAACTGTGGAAAAAATAAGAGCCGGCAGCTAAGGATGCAGCAGGCGTTCGTGGCTCCACATCTGGGCCAGTGGAAAACTGCTGGTTTTGAACACGCTTCACGGTGTCAGCGCTGCACAGTAGTTCCACCTTCTTGTTCCCACAAAGTACAATACTTAGATTTGCTGTGGAGCTCTGCTTTGTTTTTGTTTGCTTTTACAAATGCTCATAAATGCCAAGGACATTTTACTTCACAGGACTGGCTTTGGTTGCTGAGAGAATGATACTGCATTTCCGTGAGTCTCACCGAAATAGGAAGGAGACTCTAAACGTTCTTCTAAATGGGATGGTTTTGTCGAGCTTCCCAGTTAAAAGAGCGCACAGTCCAAATTCCCTTGTTTCCCTTTAAAAGCTGATACAGTTTGTTAAAAAAGCACGTCCTCGTCTGTCCTGTTTTGAGACAAAAGATGCTAAAAGAGGAAGATGAGTCCTTTAGATGAGCAAAGAAATCTCAAAACCTCTTTGTGCTCATCGCTTGCTAATGTTTTTAACTTTTAGGCTGAAAGGATGTGATGCCATTTCCCTGTAGTTTTTCTTCATGTGTCTTCTGATTCATTCGTTTTCTCTGGCTTCTGCCTTTCCCTTTGGCTTGAGAATAATGTTAGGATAGCAGCCTCTATCGCTGAGGGAAAGGGCTCAGGAACTGCTGCTCTCACCCCACAGCTCACGCTCTTGCAGGGAGCGAGCAGTCTGGAGATCTTGCAGAGCGATGTGCGCTGCCATTCCTGGCTGGAGCGTGGTACCTGTGCACAAAGCATTTCCCATAAAAGGTTTCTTCACGATTTCTCCAAATTCTGTTTGGCTAGAAGAATTCTGACAAAGCAAGAACCTCCAGGTTCGCCTGGTGAACAGAGCATGAGGGCGCGCTGGGACTGAGAGCTGCTCACAGCAGTCCAGTCGCCATCGTTACTCGGTAGTTAAAATTTAATATAAATGCATTAAAAACTGCAGATAAACTTTTGCTTTAGCCTGAAACGTGGCACTGGGTGGTGGGAAATGAATGTCAAGGAGGAAAAAGAACTTACAGCACTCTGAGTATTCTAAATAGTGTGCAGTTTGGGGCCAATCAAGTCGCTCAACTTCACATGCCCTGCATCCTGCCCCCTTTCCAGAGAAGAAGCATGGTGAGAACATTGGCACTTGATTTTTCTCCCCCCACATGGCCTTTGTTCTGGTGTTGAGTGACCAGCACGAGGAAGGAGAAGAGTCAGCTTCCAGGTCCTGTCGATTGTTAGGCCGTTTCCTATGGCTGGTCCTAAACCCACGCCGGCGGGCACGCTGCTGGCCGCTGGGTCAGGGAGGAGAAACAGCAACAAAAAGCCCGAGGGGGCTGGGGGGGCTGCTTGTTGTGCCGAAGGCAAAATCCCGTTCCCTGCAGTTAACTCTGCTGAGGGGTGTGAGGGGGGGTGTTCTCCATGATTTCAGCAGTGGATAAAAATGAAAACAGCATCTAATGATGTCCAAGTGAAAGGACTGAAATTTGTACCATTTTTTTGATGTTTCACCAAATGCTTCAGTGTCGGGGTTAAAAGAGTAAGTCTTTTTTAGGTCCAAGAATGCCAAGATATCCTGCTCTATCTTAGGCGTTTCTCTAAAACATGGGTATATAAGGAATTAAGAAAAAAGCAAGAAGAGACAGGGAAAGGGAATGACTAAGAATACCTCCTGATATTTCTCCTTTATTTCCATAAGGGGTAATAACTCATGAGCAATCCGGCAGAGGGCACTTTCTTTAAATAGAACATTCTGATTCACAAGCAGAAAAAGGAAATAAATATTTTCTTTTCGTCTTCAAGAGACATCCATGAATACCAGCTTCTGAAACAGTATTTTATCATCCACACTTAAAAAAAAAAAAAAAAAAAAAAAAAAAAGAAGAATGAAAGGGAAAAGAAGAAAGGAGAAAGAAAATCCCACAAATAATTCAATGTAGACCACAGGATTTGAAAAACAAGCTCTTTTCGTTGTCAGAAGACTTGCAGAATACAGGATGCTCATTTCTTCCTCTGGAATGCTAACCTTCGTAGAAATCCCACCTTTGTTTTGTCCTCTCCCAGAAATGCCTGGCCGGCGGAGCGTTGGAACACAGTGAGCTTTTGTAGAGGGAATGAGCGATACGTTAGAATTAAACCATAAACATACGTGGGACTTGGAGGAGGTGTCATTCCGCACACTGTTCTCGTTGCAATTTCAGAAGGTGGAAGCAGTGCAAAGGAACTCGCTCTGCAGTTCCTGGCTGCTTCTGCGTGGCCATCGGGGATGCGTGTGCTGTCGGAGGCGCCCGTGCTGGTGCTGTGCACTAGTGGGCAACGCCGGCGTGCTGCTGGGCATCGAGGACCCCGCACGGCCGGTGGGGTGGCAGCGCAGGCTCGCTGGTGAGCTTGGGTCCGTGCCGCTGCACCGCTCCTGCTTGCGGGCAGGCGACTCACGCACTGCTTGTGCTTGCCCCTTGCTGCGTGGAGGGACCCTTACTGCTAAACATTTCGGGTGTTCACCCTCTTATCCACCAGCAGTCCGTTTCCTGTGCAGCTCATCCCTAGTCCCTCAGTTCCAGTAACCCCTGCGGTAAGGCACTAAAGAAAGTCATCAGGCACCTTTGAGTCAAGGCTTAAGCACGCAGAGCTGGGTTCGGACTCCAGAGGTTGGTGACATGAGCAAAGCTTTCAGCGAGCCTCTTCTGAGGTCCTGGTGAATGGTGGAGTCTGAAGGTTTTACTCTAAATTTCTTTGCCTCAATCCGTACGATGCAAGAAGTGGAGTAACAACAGCAGATTTTCCAGAGGAAAATGTTAATTGCTTTCATAGAAAGGGGAAATGACGTTCCCTGCATAATTTGGCACTCTCCTTCTCTTCCCGTAGCAAATATGGAGCAGCACCGCAGATCTGAACTGCTAAATATAGCAACTCTTACTTTGTGGGCTTTTAGCACTTCTCACACTTTGGCACTTGGGTTGCTTCTTATTTGGCTCCAGAAATGCAAAGGATTTATGTTGTTGTGTATGGAGATGAAAATGAGAAATTGGGTCTCTTGCGTTTTCTCCAGCGGTAGGACATAGCCGGGTCTTTGTTCCTCACCTGTTAGCATGTCAGGTAATTATTCATCCCTTCCACTTTTTGTCCATTTCATCAGAGCAAAGTACTGGGACCTCTACAAAATTAAACAGTCCTTGCACTGAAAGTTTACAGCTTTGAAAAACACGGGCTGTTTATCCAAGGAAGGCGTGAAGCTAATTTCGAGTCCCGTTTAGCAGCATTAATGAAGAAGGATGTCTGTGGGAGGATGGCTGGTGGTCGGACACGGGGGGGAATTGGGCAGCCGGAGTGGAAGGAGCGTTTCTGGGCAGAGCGGAGTCTTTGGAAAGTTTCCTACTGGTTGTGTGCCTGGTTTCTCAGCTCATGGCTAAGGCCAGCTGCCCTGCGAAGCGACCTTGTGGAATATCCACCTCGAGTCACTCGTGCATCGCGCTTCGTTTCCTGGTTCTCGCTGTCCTCTCTGAAAGTAAACAGATAACGAGATCATTTGGGGCACAGGCCTAAGTGGAAGCTGGTTAGCTTAATCGGGTTCCAGACTGGTAGCAGTGTGCTGCGACCATTTAATGTGTTTGCATTGATCAGAGACATGCACATTCAAGTGGGATGTGTAAATAAAGGAGAGGCATCTCTGTCACAAGGAAAGCCGATTTGTGTACACAGGGGGAAGCACAGACCAGAGAGTGGTTCGTCGGAACTTGCCATCCCCTACTCTCTCCGCCTCAGAAACGCACAAAATGTGCTGAAAAAAATGGCAGTGGTGCTCGGTGAGGGGTACGCTCCCCCCGGTGTCCCGCTCACACGCCCCTGGCAGCACGTTGCTAACGAGGTAAATCTCCCGTAGCTCCTGGAAGCAGAGGAACGTATAATAAACGATGCAGTAGTTCAGAAGCCCTGATCTTTAAGAAATACCTTTGTTTAATGTATTCCATGACCTTCCTGGTATAGAGGCTGCAGTTCCCAGCCCGCTTGCGCCTCTGTTTGCACTGCGGCGGTTCATTCAGCACACAGGAGTGGGTATTTTCTTCCTTTTGATCTGATTAGCGAGCAGTATGTTTCTTCGCTTTCAGATAATGCCTGGGCAAGTCATTGCTTTAATTGTACATCTTATTGTGCCATCCCTGTTCAATCATGTTCAAAAATACCTACATTTCACCCTTGTCCCCCACCTCCCTTTTCCCATTTAGATCTCACTGAAGTCCATTCTACCTTATCAGCACAGTAATTTCATGAGCAGAGCTAGGATTTCTGCCGTTTAGGCCCCGGCCATTGTCTGTCGCAGCTGCAGTCAAGATAAACCCTCACCCAGAACAAAGTTGGAATGACCTTTTACAAGCAGAATCTGCCTTGTTTCCCTCCAGACTAATTTATCAGCCTTCATTTCAGCCTAGTCTCTCAGCAGAGGCCTGAAAGAACATTACAGAGAGCATGAATGAACAGGGGGATTAAGATGCTTGGCTAGTCCCTCTTTTTCATCAGACACCTTCTGGATTTGCTGAGATGTAAGCTGTAAATGACCGTAAGTGGTGAACTGCCTTAAACTTGGAGCAAGGGGAAGGGAAGGGGCGGGGGGGAAATCCCGAAAGCCAAATGTTTGGAAAAGAAGAGCGATGTGGGGACCTGGATAAACTTCCTACCCTGAAGCCAGAGAGCGGTGGGTGTGAGCAGGCCCCGAGCTCCCCGTCCCGGGGGCGTTGTGCCAGAGGCTCAGTGGCACGAGGAGCTCTGTGCCTGGGGAGCTCTGTCCCCAGGGGGAAGCCACAGACCCCATCAGGGCCGAGCGGGGCTCCAGCTGCTCGGAGCAGCCAAGGAGGGCTTCCCGCTAGCTGAAATCAAGTTTATCGATTTAAAGCAAATATTAAAAACTGGGTTACATCTCTGTATGTACTGACAGGATTTCTGTGTAGCAGACCAGCAAAAGAGTTCCTGGGAGCATGATTTTAACGCTGCAAGAAGTGGTTTTTTTTCTTTTAAAGGTGAACTTGGCAAGTGCAGAAGAGCCCTGTATGAAATAAAAGATCCACTTGTAGCTGACAACAGCCGCAGTCCAAGGGACTTGCTGTGAGGAGGGGAGTAAATATTTGTCTCCTGAAGGAGGGGGGAGTTGTCAACCACGGTGTGGGTGAATATCCCGCTGTACAACACCGGCAGCTGCTAGCGGCAGTGGGGCCGGATAGTTCCACCCCTCACACCATAAGGCATCAGATTTTTTTAGTGCTTCCACCTTTTAGCTTTCTTCATCTTTTATTTAATGAAACAAGGAGCTGATAAACAACTTTGAAATATTATTGTTAACACACGGGTCGCTCGGTTGAGAGGAGGGAAAAATCCTCCTCTGTAGAACTTGAAGCATTGTGGTGAATTACTTTAATTGAGTTGAGCTGAAAGCTTTAGCAAGGGAAGAATTAAATACACTCAGTGACGTAGCCTTCCATGTTGGCAGTGGTGGTTAGTACCTGGCCCGGTGCGGCAGGGCTGGCGTGTGCGCTGCCATGGGACTGCTGTGACGGCCAGGCAGCCGAGGTGTCCTGTGCAAAAATGTAATGTGTGGAGATCTGGGGCTTTTGGAATGTTATCTGATCTGTTTGGTATATCTGGCCTATAGGTGAAAAGGAAGGAAGAGGCAAAGGATGGAAAAGAAGGAAGAGGCAGAGGATGGAATCGCAGGTGGAGGGGGTGGGAGGGGGACCGTGGAGCAGTCAAGTGAGCAGCAGGGCAGAAATAGTCTGAAGAAACATCTTGTGACAAGTGCTTGCAAACAGCAAACAGAAGATGTTTAGAAACTGGCTTCAGATAAAGGACCAACGCTGTGAAATTATTTTAAGGTTACGAGGAGTCCAGCCTAGGCACTGGACAAGCCGGGCATTGTGGCTACGAGAATTTGGACCTTCCTGTGACCACACGTACCAGTAAATCCCACCGCAGGCATTGACATGTTCCTTTCTGAGCAATAAAAGCCCTTGAAATGCAGTGGCTTGTGATTATAACAACAACAACAACAACAAAAATCTAGACTTTTATAAACCTTTGGAAGACTTCTGATTTAATTTAGATATTTGGGTGAAAGTTCAGGCTGTGATTTCTTTATATCTTCTGCGTTGCTAATCCATAATGTATTTGTGCTTTTGCAGCCCTTTAGCCAGTAACATGGAAGTCGTAGTTTCAGAGTTGATGCAATCTGTTTTGCACTCAGCAGTGGTTGTGTTTGATCTTGTATTGAAAGAGGTTAATAATGCAGAAGCACTTCACCGTTACAAAGCTTGCGCCCTGTTCTGTATTTACGTGCGTTCACGGAAAAGGTGTATGCGTCTCGTCTCTTAAATATCAACTGCAGCACGCTTCTAAATACTGATTTACAGGCACTTCCACTCTCAGAAGTGTCTTTTGCTATTCATAAGTGCTTATATCATATCAGAAAATGAATTTCAGCAGTGTGGAAGAGAGATAAAAAGCTGCCTTTCTGGAGACTTGTTGAGGCAAAACGCAGATACTTTAAACAGGGCAGGCTGCTTTTGGCTCTTGTCCAGTTCCCTGGGAAATGGACAGAGAGGAGCTTAATTTCTTGTAGTCCACTGCAGCTGTGCTTAGGCTTTAATAAGCATACAAACTTCAGAACCAACCAAAAAAAAAAAAAAAGCGGAGAAATTAAATGATTCTGGGTAGCAACAAATGACGTAAAGGGAAGAGCTGTGGGGCCAAAGGACTAAAACACAGAGCTCCCAGGTAAGGAGGATGCTGCCCCTCTAAGGCCTCTGCCCGTCTGGTGTCCTTAGGAAGATGCAAGTCTTCCCCTCCGTTCCCTGCACCTGGACAGGTGCGAGTTGGAGTGAGGGGAGGAAGGAGGAAGTCTCCTCTGTCACCCTGCTCTGTGACCCTGGCCCTTTGGCTATGGGAACTGTACCAATTTATGGTGCTTCCCAGGTTACTCGTTCATTTCCGTTCACTTCCCGATGATGATGTGTAGCTTGCACCTGTTTCTGCAAGAGATCTTATTTATTGAGATTTAAACCATAAAAACATAGAGGGGTTAATATTACTGGTAAGCTGGGAGTCTTCTCCTCTTTTTCAAAACTGATTCATTTTGTAAAGGGCTTGTGCCTGTGATACATATCAGTAAATGCATGTGTAAATTCACTGCTCACTACAAGCTGTAATTGGCAAGAGGAGGAATATAGCGGATTGAGAATGTGGCTGATAAAATACTGATACTGTATCTTTTAATTTATTACCTGTGTTATCCACACGCTACGTTTTCCACTCTGTTCTCTCTCCTTCACGAGCTGTGTTTTCACTAGACTGGCATTTTCCTACTCTGATGAATTAACTGTCAATTGAAGTTAGTGAGATAAATCAAAACAAATGGACACGCTGCTCCATATTGACTTTCTCACCGCCTGATTCTGAAAACCACTTTGAGCGCCGTGCTGCTATTATGCTCACTTGGTTCTAAGCAAATGTACGAGAAGGAAGGAACTGGGGGAGGTAGGTGTTTAACAGCCATCAATTACATTTTCACTATCTTTGTTTCATCTAGGATCTTGTCAACAGCGAGATCTGTGCCATTTACCTCGAAAGAAGACACTTGGCACTGCATAAGGAAATGAAACGTTAAATGGCTTTCGGGAAACATACATTAAAGTTCGGGGCTTTTAAAGCGTGGTCTTAATCTATTAGAACAGAGTTTTTTGGAATAACTGCAACAGTTTAAATAAAAAGGAGAGCATTTTTTATCAGATCCAGCACGGGCTGTGTGCAGGGCACTCCCCATGGCGGCGAGCGAGTCTCCAGTCCGAATCCAGGTGGGGTTTGCCAGCAGTTGCTGTGGGAGTTTTCTGTACATGATTACATTGTGGGTAGGGAACTTCACCATGTCGAAGTCTTGGCTTGTATCCCAAGACAGGAGAATCATTTCTGGCCTGATTTATTCTCCTTGCACAAGTAGATGAGTGATGATGAGGTGTCCGATGACTAGGATTATCTGTGTCCCTAATTAGGGAAAACAGTGCTGAAGTAATCAGTAAAACAGACCTGAGGTACGGACGTGTCTGACAGTTACCTCCTGCAGCCATGGTCAAACTTCCAGAGTAGAGAGCACACGGGTGCACGGGCACAGGCATTCGTTCTCATCACCAGGGCTGGAACTCTACGATAGGAAAGTGAGAGTAGAAAATCCATCTCCATGTCCTCAGCAGCGCTACTGCAGGGCCGCGTGTATCAAATACCAGCCATACCTCTGGCTGACCTCAGTTACTCTGCGTGGTTTCAGCAGTAAGAACAAGCATATGCCTGTCATACAGCAAGTGTTGAAATTCCTTTGTTGTTTGTTTACTTGTGTCTTAAACATCTGCGCCTTAATACTTGGCTTTGAAATGCATTCTAGATGAACCAGATTATGTTTTCACAGCTATCTCCTGATGGCGTGTTATGTCTTCCTGCGTAACCAGCACCGCGTTTAGCAAATAAATTTAACGCCTTCTCACCTGGAAGGGATCTTATAAACTTTAATTCAAGAAGTAAAAGGTTAAAAAAAAATGTACGTGCAGAGGAATGGACGGTGGAAAGGGGCAAAGCCTCTCAGCAGTAGGTTAATTGGAGAGTGGAATACCAGTGTAGATGGGAGCACATAGTTTCCTTGGACAATGTGCTAAAGAAGTGGGAGCTGGGAAGGACCAGCTGGGATTGTTAGTGAATTAGCTGAAGTCAGAAACCGCTGAATGGAGCAAAGAAGTAAAGGGGAAATGAAGGTTAGGGTATAATTCAGTCTAAATTAGGTGGGCCATTCACAATGCATAAAAGGGCTCTGAGCTTCCTTTCTAGGGGAAAATGGGTAGGAAAGCTCACTTTTATTTGGATGCGGGTTGAGTGGTTGATTTTAAGAATGTGCATACCTAGAGCCTACTTTTTGGAAGTGCATTATCCCACATGAGTTTGGAGGAAGCATTGAAAATGCCATGAGCCTGAAAGACAACAGGTTTAATAAGACAGAACCGCTAGCATTATACTGCAGAAGCATGTAACTTTAATCTCTTAGGAACTGAAACAAATTCTCTTCACTTACTCAGTCCTTGGTCGCCTGTTGTTAACGATGAAAACTCCATATCTGATCACTTCTGAACCCTGGATGCTTGCAAGCCACCCTGGCTTTGGCCTATCTTTACTTGTTACTTTTGAAGAAATTATGGCATTTGTGTACTTTTATTAATTCCTAAGTTTTGCTTCTAAATGGCTGTGCCGTGGAAGGTGATGCTGCAGTCAGAGCAAACACGCTTGGAGGAATGTATTTGTTCTACCTTAAGTTACGAAACCCTCGGAGAGCCACTCTCTCTCTTTTCCTGGGAGGAGAGAAGGAAAACGGGTAGGAGAAAGAAAATGTAAACTGGTATTGTAGTTGGCCTGCTTTATTTATTTATTTAAAGTAGGGAGAGTCTTGAATGAGTCTTGCAAAGCCAGCTTTCACTTCAGTCAAGCTAGAAATGAAAACAAAGAACAAATCCCTTGTTTCTCTGGTGGAGTCACATTTATGTCTGGGAGTAGCTCACCAAAGCATTTTATTTGTCAGATACTGTACTTCTGTAGCTCACGCAGCTTCGTGCCATATACTTCTTGCGTGTGTCGCTGAGATCAGCAGAATTGACAACTGAAGTCAGCGTTGTCGTTGTTCAGTGGGTGTTTAGTTAGGTTTAATGAACTTCTGGTGTTAGTTACAAGATCTGTGGTTTTCCAGTCTTGGCAGTTCACCTGTGGAAAAGCTGCGTAGGCTGCCTTTCACTTTGCTGTCGTACGATTAGCAGCAGGTAGGCAAAGCCAGCTGGGTTAGCTGCAGCACCAGGGTTGGTGCTTGGTGGCTCTGGTTTGGGTGCCAGCACTGCGAGGTCTGGGGGGGCTCCAGACGTGCTGGGGGCATCAGGAATTGGGGGGAGAGGAGCACTCAGCTCTACTAATTACATAAATTTATTGCATTATTGGTTAATTTCAAGCGGCACCTGGTCCAGTTTAAGGCACCGAACATGCAAGGGGACCTGTAACTCCATAAAATCTCCCGAAATGAAGCAAAATTAGAAACAATGGCAATAAACATTGATTTGTTATTAGGAAGTGGCAAGTCTGAAAGCCTCCGTGGTATTTATTGATATAAATCTGTGGAGGTTAACTTGTGGCCTCACCACAAGCAGCAGAGGCTGTGATGAATGAGAGCTGCCAGACGCGAGCAGTGGGCTGCCAGCGCCGCTGCGGCGCTCACGGCCACGCGCAGTCGGCACTCGGAGCAGCATCCATTTTCTGCACCAAAATCCCGAAGGAAGAAGTGGATTTGCAGCAACCTTGCGGATCACCGGATGTTGGCTCTTTCAAATAAACTGGATAAAAACATTGCAAAGCCAAGGGCTTCTCGCAGCAGGCTGCGGTGAGAACCTCGTGTTTGTCAGAGCTGGCCCCGGCCTCTCCTGACCCACGTGTGTAGTTAGCGGGTACCCGGTGCCTGGGCTCCCCCTGACTGTTCTGGTTCACTCAGCTACTGAGTCACATCCTTGGAGCAGGGGTAAAAACAAACAGCATACCAGAACGTGTATGCAGGGTGTACACTTTGTACAGGATCACAGAGGTAAATGTAAAGGAAGTTTGTGGTTACAGATGTGTTTTTCCTTTTCTTGTTAAACAATGTATCTTTTTAATGATGTTTATCTGCGGTGCATTTCTTTCTCATTTGATGGGAAGAGTTTTGCTGCATCCTTACTGGTGTCGTGCCATTGGATTTCTGTGTAGATGTTCAAGCTCTCTTGCCCTCCATTTGCCTGGTATCCTCCAGAAGTGTTCATCTGATGACAAAAATTCCCCATTTTCAACTTTGTAGATATCTGAGGCTTCCTTGGAGCTCACTGTGATGCAGCACCCTGATCTGCGTGTTGTCTGTGAGTGCAAAGTGACGGGAATTTCTATTGAAGTGGTCTTTGTGGCTGTGCAGAGCATACCCAAGCTGTGGGCAAGTGACACCAAGCTTCTCTTCAGCAGCCTGGGTGATGCTCGATGTTCTGTGTGTTACAGACCTACCTGATTATGCTGGATCCTTAATAAACCAAAGTGCCTGATCATTGGTGTTCTGGTTCTATCCGAGCTAAAATGCTTAGTGGGGAGTAGTTCTGCCAGCGTGCAGCTCCCGAGGAGCGGTGGCTGGAGGTGGAACTTGTTTTCCCCCCGTGCTGTACCTGACACCGCCTGGACTCGTTTCTGCGTTCACTCTAAAGGCTTATGTCAAGCCCAGTCAATTTAAATGAGATTCAGAACTGGAATGGCAATAAGTGTTCAATCAAAGTATTTGATAAATCACTTAAACAATCTTGCAGATTGCAAATTCTGTAAATGCAAGTTCTGCACTTATTCAAAACTAGTGAATGTGACAAGACTAAGAGACAGCAAAGTCAAAACAGCAGGAAGAAAAACTCAGATTCTTTGATGAGATTAAAATACCAGCAATTTAAGTGGCAAGCAGGTAGGACTGTGCTGCTCGTGTAGCTTTCCAGCCAATACTTGAGCATTTACAAGGAGAATATACAGATGGGATAAAGAAGAGAAGGCTGATTTGATGATTACAGCATAATTTTACCTTTACTTCAGGGTATGTGTGTTTTCCTTAATATCTTGAATGGCATAATTTAGATCGTCAGGAAAGTTTTCTCTCTTATTAAATGGAATGACAAGTGACTGTAAAAGTAGGAGAGGAGAAATCTCAACAAACCCCAGACTGCTTTGAATGCTAAACAATTTCTCTCCGGTTAGTCAGACCGTAGCATGAGCTTCCTCAGGGGGCATTTACTCTGATAAGTGTCTTCACGTGAAAGGCGAAAGCAAACTGTTAAACTCTTTGGCTTGGCTTTAAACTGGTTTGTACCTACTGCAGCAATGGATACGTCAAACTTTGTAGTTAACGATTTCTTTTTGTCTACAATTCTGATCATCTCAAAGAAGGATGGAAGAAATTAAAGCAAATCAAAGGGTTTTTTTGAGTAACTTCCAGAATAAAAACTTGTGCTTTCTTCTTTAACTTTTCCTAGTATTACTGAAAGAAGATTACCAATTAGGACAGGAGAGAAATGCACTTATTGTCAGTACCAGTTTAAAGGCAAGAAGCAAGGTTTGAAATCAGGGTTTTCATGTTTACCAAGAGCAAAATGAAAAATTGCATCATTTTAGACTGTAGCTGGGGCTGATGTTCAGCATTTTGTTGGGCTTTGGTTCAACGTTCTCTTGTCTTGATCCCATAGTTGTAATACTATGCCTGTTTTTATGAAGACCCTGGTCCCAAACTCCTGTTTACAGTGTATTCTGCTTGCTTCTGCTGTTAATATAGTTCTTATGAGCAAAAATTAGGAGTTTGATTACTTTTTATAAAGATTACAGTAGGAGCCAGGTGACCAGAAGTTTGGTCTGGTCTCCTCCCAGGCACTTATTTCCGTGGACATTTGCAAGGGACCGATCTCTTTGTCTCCTTTTCCCCACCCGTTTTATCACAGACATGAAATGCTTTAATTAATGCTTAAGACATGCTTCTGAAAAAATAAACATTTATTTTCAGGCAGCATGAGTGCTGATCCATGAAAGTTTTTAAGGACTTTGAAATTCTCAAATGAAAACTAAAATTGCAGCACATTACATGGGATAATGTTTTGTGTTCTGTGGTGAAGTTGGACAGATTTGCATTATGGCAGACTTACATACATACACAGATATATACACATACACTTGTAAATATAATATATCCCCCCAAACACAATAATGCCAAATAGTTCCTAGAGTTCTTTTCCATCACCTCTGTGAGAGGCTTGGCATCCCTGGTCCTGAGAACGTTTCAAGCAATTCTCTCTTAGTTAAGCTGGTTTCCCAAATTCATCCAAATGACACTGATTTTAATAAATTAGTAAAGATTCACGTTCTGAATCAGTAGCTACTGAAATCCCTAATTCTACTGACATAAAGTTAGTAATTTTGAAAGGACAATAACATCTTAACAAGTGTATAGAATAATTAAAATTGTATCCCCTTAAGCTGAAATATTTTTTTTTGCCCTTTAAAAAACAGTTTTTGAAACTTGTCAGCTCTCATTATTCTTTCTCCTCCAAAATACATGTTTTCCACATGGAACACGTCATAGTTGATGGAAATCAGCGGTTGTAAGGATTCATATAAAACTGCACGTAATGTGCAAGGTGGATTTTTTTTTAACTTAAAATCTTGATTTGCTTGCATGATGCCGGTGCCTTTATTTTCTGGTATGTCTGTGGCTCTGTCTAGCAGATTTGGAGAGGTTAACCTCTGTGTGTGCGTGCAAGCGTGTGTGTGCGTGCGTCTGTTGTTTCTTTCTTCTTGAAATGCTTCACCACAGTAGGCAAAATGGATGAAACATAGAAAAAGAGAGACAATAAATAGTTTCCTAACCTGGCTTGGATAATAGAGAAAGTTCGTTAGATTTATTAATCCTCATTTTCCTTTGGACTGTCAGGCTTAGAGTGACAGTAAAAAAGCTTGTGACGACTTTGGCTAATTTGCACTCCATTCACTTTCTCATGAAAACCCATCAGGATGACTGAAGAACTGCTCTGCAATTGACCTTATTCAATGGCAGAGTGATATACTGGGAAACAGGCCAGTTTTTACAATGCCGAAAAGAGCAAATTGGACGGAATCTTTGTTCCTCTCTTTTTTTCTCTTTCCTTTTTATGCCAGTCTTGCTCTAGTTAAGCTCTCTCATTTGTTCCAGCAGTAGCTCTAGGGCTCAGGTCACCCTCTGTGGCTGCCATTGCAGGTGATCACCGCGCTGCTTGTCTGCGCTGCGGAGGCGGCGGAGAGAGAAAGGGAGATGCTGGAGGACTCTGCCACGGCGGAAAAGCCGAGGCGTCGCGTTCAGCCGGGCTGTTCGGCGATAGGAGGCTGCTTTTGGCCTTGCACAAACCCCCGGTGCCCTGACAGGTCGTGTGCGTCCGGCAGCCAGAAGGCGGCTGTTGTCTGCCTGACGTGTTTTTGGGTTATTCTTGAGGAGAGGCATTAAGCTGGTGGCCGGCTGGTGGTGGTCATGGTGCTGAGGGAGAGGGAGAACCTTACACATCTGTGAAACTCCGTGTGCCTGTATGGACACACCAGCAAAGCCGGGGCCTTTCGCTGTGCTCAATGCAAAGCAGAACCAAGACCCGCTCCGAGTGGCTGCCAGGCGGGTGGCCAGAGCACTCACGTAGGGTGCAGGGACAAGCATCTCCCTCAGTGAACATCTCGTGTTTTGTGCAAGAGAGAACAGCCCTGAATGAGGGGCTGAGCTGCATTCGCACACAGTCACTAGTCTGGCAGGTATCAAATGTGTCTGGGATGGTGGAGAACGGTAAAACGACTTGAATTCGGGTCTGAGAACTGGGCTGCTGCTGCCTTGGGGGGACCCCACCCCTCTTATATTGACTGAAATTACTGAAACTGCAGCTTTGTTTCCAGGTTTCATCACGAGTGGTTTCTATAAAGATTTCTGACTCGTCGGACATTGCTCTGTGTTTTTAATAGCAGTAATCCCAAGATATCGTTACTGTAGGTCCTGCGTGTCTTCAGTGCCATACGAACTGTGCTGCTTTTCACTCTTGTACCAGCAGCTTTTCACGCGGTGGCCGAAGTGTTCGTGATCACCTCGTTTGGTGAGCCGCTTCAGAGGAACCAAACTACCATCACAGGAATCAGCACAAAGCCTGGAAATCTCTCATCTCTCCAAGTGGGACCAGCCCAGCCCTCCCCTACCACCCAGGAAACCTTGATCTGCATGTCCTTTTTAAGGACAGACAGACGTGTTATACACTCCTGCAGGAAAGGTTACAAACCTCAGTGGCTGTAGGTTTTGAAAGTAAACCAACAGGGTGGAGGCTGAGGTATGTGTGAAAGAATGGAGGAAACAATAAAGCTTTTTCTACAAGCTTTTTTGGGGGCACGCGTTCGTGTGAAGGGAAGAGCCGTATTGACACAACAAGCCTTGACCTGCAGGATAAACCACGAGAGCGCTGTGATACTCTCGGAGGTGCCCCGCTGCTGTTCCTAGGTACTCCTCATGGTATCAGGAGCCTGGGTGGCGATTGCGGGTGCGTTTCGGGCAGCTGGCCCCGCACGGAGCCGTTTCCGCCGCTCGCTGTTCCCATATGCTGCGCAGTCACTGGCATCGCTGTGGCGCGCTCTGTCATCTCCTTGCCCTCCTCCTTCTGGTGCCCTCAGGTCCTCCAATTTCCCCTTCTCTCTCTATCAAATTCTGCCCATGTCCGCACCCTCATTAATCAATGTCAAGTCACAGAGTGTACAACAAGGGCTGTATTCTTCAACTGCCCCCTCAGCCCTCATACATCCCATTGTTCCAAAAAACTGATTCAGATGGCAAGAAAACAGCCGATGCAGCACATAAAAGAGATGAGACAGAAATGAAAAGAATCAAGGAGGGGAAAAAAAAGAGGAGGCATTTTTTTCCCCTGAAACACTCGAATAAATACTCGGCAATGATAATTTAAATTATTCATACATTTATGAAAACATCCATTGAAAAGTGAAGTGTATGATGCTCTTTGTCTACTTTACTTGTCTCTTGTTTGTGATTAACCTTTACTGTAACTTGGGCTGGCAGTGCCACGATCACAAAGACCAGACTTTTCCTTCCATGGGAAAAAATGTTTCATCGTATCCAAATGAAAAATTAAGTGGAGGTATTTAGTGCTGATGTGGCAATTTGTTGCGAGGCATTAAAGATGCAGTATTATCCACGTCTGTCGTCCAAATACTGCCTCTTAAAAAAAAAAAAAATACACAAAGCCAGCTTTTAGCAGCATGTTCCCTTACAGCAGCGTTTGACATATATTCTACTTCCAGTACCATGACGTCCTTCAGGAGCCAGAGCGCTCGGCACCGCGCAGCACACAGGATTTGCTGCTCACAACTAAGGAGAATCCGTGTATACATGTGGACACTGACAAACAGTCTCAGAAAATGGAAATGAATAAAAAGGCAGCTCAGACTATTTTAATTCCAGCTCCTCCTAAGATGTACAAACTATGTAGAGCTTACTCATAGTGTCGTAGTAATAATTTTGTCAGAAAATGTGAGGCATTTGTGACCTGACAGCCTGTGAAAGGCCAGAAGATTGTTTCTTTTGCCTTTTGGATCGACTTTTTTTGCTCAGACTTTGTGGTCGCTGGCTTGCTTTGTAAAACCGCAGCTGTGGCAAGATGAGTAGAAGGATATTAAATGCCAATAGCGATAAACAAACTAGTATCGGGAATAAGAATAATAACTTGGAAGGTTTTGGAGAACTCAGAGCTGTGGGTATTGTATTTTTTGGTATATTTCTGCAATTCTTACTTTTAGCAGAGACCAAGAGAAATAGTCAGAGCAAAGCTTCTCTTATAACATTTGTGTCTTGCTTGTAATTCATCAAATTTCTATCCAACTTCCAAACCAGAGAGGTCTGGATAATGTCACATAATCTATAGATAATCATCCAAACATTTTTATTCTCAAGTGAACATATTTCGTCCTGCAAATATGCATTTATGCCTTTCCATAACTGGTTGATTACGTGGGAGGGGGAGCCATTGTCTAGCAGTCAAAGCCAAGGGATTTTAAGCAAAGATCTAGTTACTCTTCTGTTGACTCTGCAGTTGACTCTTTGTGTGACCTTGGACATGTCACTTATACTTTGAATGCTTCACTTCCTTCTGTAAATGGATATAACAGTTTTGAGTACATGCAGAAAAGTGTGTCTGGAACTTAATAATGCATTTTGAGATTTTCCCTCCTAGTAGGTGCTATTGGGGCTCGGCAATTGAAACTAATGGCAGTCTTTTCAGTAGTGGGGTTTTGTTAAGCGTTGTTGTTGTGGAACTCATCTAGGGAATTTAGTGTGTTTTTTTCTTCAATGCCCTTTTCAGTCGCTTTCTATTTTTGTATTCTGTCTTCCAGCTTTCCGACCTAGCAATTTCTGTACAAAATGATTCAAAGACTATTTCTTTGCATCTATCTTGTCTGGGATTTACTGCTTTTGTATTTTAATACTGTCTCTGGATGTGCCTTTTGCTGAGGTGAAGCATATGCCCTTGTTTCAACAGAAAACATTTTTAGTAAATCCACCATCGGATAAATCTCCTAAAAGAGGCTGTCAGCCATAGGATACAGTATTTATATAGAAAGCGTGGTGGAAAACTGTATATTAAAAGAGGAAAGGAGCTGGAGCAAAAGTCCTAAATCAAACTCCTGGCAATGTACTGTCCTGGTGTGTATTTCTTGTTAGGCTGTGATTCCTTTTTCTTGGAAATTATCCAGCAGTTCCTGGCTCAGCGATCGGGGATACTTTTCAATATGCTGGATATACGGAGTAGTGGGCAAACTTCAAAAGGCTCTGAGATTTTTCTCTGGGCACGGAGAGGGATCCAAACTTTGGGTTCCTTCTCTGCTGATTTGCTCCCGAGCCTTTCCGCAGCTTCTGACCGAGCACCAGGCACCCGATCCCTGCCTCCCTGCCCACCCCGGCCCAGGCCGCCCTTGTCCTGCAGCAGGGCTCACGCCTCGGCCCCGCTCCCTCCTTCCTCATCGCCCGGCAAGGAGAGGGCCGTGCACAAATAGCCTATGTTATCCCAGCTGGTAACAGGAGCTGGAGGAAGGAAGTTTTTTGTCCTGTGCACAAAAACCACCCCCGGGCTTCTCAGTTTTAGGTTTTGGATGAAGATGGCTTAGCTGGGGCCGGTTATTCTAAGCACGAAGCCGTCACGCTATTCGATTCGCGGTGCCAGTAATTTGTAAGTAACCGTCGCACCTCTTTTTTTTTTTTTTTCGCCAGGCCTTTCTGTGGCCGAGGCGCTGGGAAGGCCGTGCCTCCGGCCTGCGGTCAGCAGGGCTTCAGGGAACGTGGCTGCGCGAGGCCTGCCCTGCCCCGCGGCCCCGTCCCGATGGGGGCTCCTTGCCCCGGCCCCCTGCCCCGCTGCGCCCGAGGAAGGGATGGGGACGGCGATGCCGCGCTCCCTCCTCCCGCCCCGCCACCGAGGCCGGGCTCTGGGAAGGTAGCCAAATGCCACCGAGGACACTGGAGCAATAAATCATCCTCCTTCCAACATCTGCAGGCCCCAAAGGCTAGCCGCTTGCCGATGATGATCTCGCCTCCCACCCCCTGCTTTTTATCCTGTCCCTCTCTGACAAAACACCTATTGTCACAGCCTGAGTGAAGAAGAGTCCTTTTTCCTTCACAAAGGCCCTCTGAAGCCAAGTGGTGAGCTGCCAGAGAAGATGCCTATGTCTCCGCAGGGAGCCTATATCTCACTCGCTTTCTCTGTAGTTCATACTTTTTCTCTCTCACGGGGGTCACCCAAAGCCTTTCACTCTGGCTTCATATTCACATAAAGACATCAAGAAAAAGAAAAACCACACCAGAAAGAATTATTAGGCATGGCTGTCAAATGCTTTATGGGGGGGTGGGGGTGGTTCGGGGGGAAAGAACAGTAACTCTTTATGTGCTGGCATTGTTGGGAGAGCTCATGTACTCCTGCCTGAGAGCGGTTTGCAGGAAGACATTACATGCCTTAAGAATTACGGAGAAATATTAAACTAACATATTGTATTTCAGCAAAAGGGCATTTCCTTCTCATTTCTGGGTTTCGGCAGGTTTTCCTAAGTTATAGGAGGCTCTTTCTTGATCCCACTTTCTCAAACTTTTTAAACATTTATTTGAAGAAGTCTTTACTGACTGCCCTTTGCATGCCATTTCTTAACTGCAGAGTGATCTCTAGGAACAAACAGATCAAAATGTCCCAGGTCCGCATTTGCTTTTGAAAGGAGTTAAACATGTCCCCACCAAACCCTTCCCAACCCCTTGGTGTTTCCTCACCAAATGCACTCGAGCAAAGGAGCAGGACCCATGGCAGAGAGGAGCCTCCCTCCACTCTTCCCCAGCAGCACGGAAAGGAGATGGCTTTTGGCTGTATTTGCTGCAAGCACAGCGACCGGCCGGCTGTGCAGATTCACAGGTAGGGAACCACCCGTTTGTGACAGCTTGGGGCGGAAAAGCCCCTGGGAGGCTGCTGCCCATCTCCCTCGGCGTGTTCCCAGGGGACCTGGGAGAGCCACACACCGAAGGCCTCGCACACAGACTGCCTGCCCCACGTTCATCGGGGTGCCACGGAGCCACGTGTGCTTTTACCTCTGCGGAGCCGTGCTCCTTCCTGTGGCTCTCTGAGCAGCGGGTGAGACGAGCGAGGCACTGTTTAGGAAGACCCTGCTGCCTTGGAGAGGAAGATAAATTAAAAACTTCATTTAATCCTTTGGACGGCCGAGACTGTAAAGTTAACAGTCGAGTAACCTATTAAAATTTACAGTGCAAGGCATCAAAACAGAAGAAAAGTGCACATGTATAAAGTTTAAAGCATCCTTATAAAAAGCCGGAAACCTAACACTGCATTCCTACAAATTATTCCCTTAGCAAACATTTTTATTTCCAATTAGTAAAAGAAAAATTGCTAATTTGCTGCAGTTGGACAGGCCTGACGTCTCAATCTGCAAAGTGTCAGTGCTGTGAAAGGAAATGTTTCACACTGTGCTGGAGAGAGAGAGCGGCTCTAAAGAGGGTCAGGGCATTGGGCCCAGAAACCAGATTGACTGGCCATAGTGCTAAATTACTCACACAAGACATACATTGTCTGCAGTGCCAGCTACAGAGTACTCACTTTCTCATTCTTTCCCTTTTTTAGCTGGTGCCTGTGGGGGAGGTGAGGGACGGTCGGGCCCGGGGGATAGGAGAGAGGGGAGGGGGACGCCTTCGGCAGGGACACGGGGTACGGGCTCATCTCCGCTCTCATCTGAAGCCAGCGCTTGTAAATCATCGTGGGGAGGCTGAGCAGCTCTCGGTGACTTTTGGGGGAGCGGCTGGTGGTGCCAGGCAGCCCCGAGATGCCGCGGGGGCATCGGAGAGACCGGGGCTAGCCCTGGCCCAGGAGGTAGAGGCTCAGGCTGTCGAAGAGCTGCCCCTTCCCATCCGTAACAAACAGCTCAGCCGAGAGCAGCAGTAGCTGCTTTTTAAGGGTAGTGCTGTTATTGGCACACGCTGCTTGTGTAAGGGTAATGTGTGTGTGTGTGTGTGTGTGATGCATATCGCTCCACGAGGGGGGCGATCCCGGGAGCCACCGGAGGGTGATGGGGCTGAGCACAGGGCGGTGCTGCGGAGGTACGGGGCAAAAGGTACCTTGTCTGCTGTCCTCTGTTTAAAACACCCGTGCTGTATTTATTTCATGGTCTCATCGAGAGCCCTTGAATCCAAACACTGTTGTGGGTGTGTTTTAATGCATTAACCAGGATGTAAACCTGGATTTTATGAAACTCATATAGGTGAGCTGAAAAAAAACCTCAGGTCTGAGTCCTCCACGCTGACCTCTGAGAGATTCGGGTGGCACCAGCTGTGATCTCATGGCTTCACCTTGGTATTTCCCTGCTGTACAGCTGCCTTGAGCTGAGACCAACAGACTGACAGGGCCCATTTTTATGTTATCGGGGCTGGTACTTTAATTTAAATAATTACCCTAATTGTTTTGTTAATCATATAAGGAAAAAAAAAAAGTCAAGGATCACGTTTCCAAGTAATTGCTGCTTCCTAAATTGCAATCTTCTTATCTGCCTACGAAAAAGCTTCTTATGCCTTTGGTTCCTCCTTCCCCCGGCTGCTCCCACCCCGTAGCAGCACTGTTGGGTGCTCAGCTGGAGATGGAGCAGGGCTGCTGAAGGTGTGAGGTGCTGGTAACCTGCAGACACTCGTTACTCGATTCATCGTGATGGGCAAGGCGTTGCAGCGCTCAGAGGTATCACAGGGGAGAGCTTGGTGTGCTTTCTATTAAGCGGCTTAAAAATAAAATTTTATTTTGCTAAGATACTGCTAGCTCTTGGAGAGGAATGTCAACGTCAGAGACATCTTAATTTCTCTTTCCTTTCTGCAAGGAACCAGCATGAGACAAGAACTGATTTATTTGTGCTGAAAATCTTGCATGTGGGCACAGATTTCCCGTTAATTCTGTGGAGGGGACCAATTACAGAAGTAGCTTTTAGCTGCCTGGGAGGAAGCTGTTGCACCTTGACATAACAATCTCCATAGCCCCTTTCCAACCAGACAGGTTCTGGGTTTCTTTCTGCTGATAATCCCACCAGGACCTTTGTTTTCTGATAAAGCTAGATTCCGCTGGAGAAACCTAAACACATTAGAGGCTCCATTACATCCTCTGCATACTTCTTAAAACCTGCCCTGTGCTTCCTGTGCGTTAAACAGAGCAGATGCCTACTCAGTTCCTGTGGCACAGTCCAGTCCAGCCATCACGGTTATTACTGATAGCTGCGTACAGCTGCCATGATAACGCAGTAACATTCTCAAGGTGTCCCTGTAAGAAAAGAAAAAAAAAAGAAAAAGGAAAAAAAAAAAAAAAAAAAAAAGAGGACCTTGCCTTTGGTGAGATAACTGAAGTAGGACGGTGATGGTTTCTTTCTCCAGGAATGCAGCCGCTGAGCTTTTGGGTCACGTTGCAGCTTCTTCACTGATGGGAATGTCAGCAGGCAGTTTGTGATCCGATACCAAAACAGTTCTTCTCTTGGCTGATATGAGGAAAGGGAGGGAGAAGCAGCACTTTAGTTTGGATTCCAGGTTGGGCTTACAGAACGGAAGGCCAAATGCACGTTTCCTTTCTGAGGCTGCCCTTTTTCTGAGGCTGCCCTTTCACAACGCTCATGGCCAGAGCAGGGAGCTCCAGCACTTCTTGCGTGGAAGCGAACCGTCAGCGCAGCCCAGGGCACATCCTAGCATCTTGTGCAGGAAGGAAAGGGAAGGAGAGAGTGATTGAAGCTTCTGGAAGGATTCAGGAAGTTCTTGTTGAGGCTGGTGGAAAGACCTGTGAGCCACAGTCTGAGCTCAATGAGCAAGTAAAACCACCGTTGTCTCCCTTTCAGTTTTCCTTTTCTTTGCCTTTTCTGGGGCTGATCTTTGCCCCATACAATTTGAAAAATAATTTTCAGAAGAAACTTGTAAGGGAAACAGCAAGAAATGCTCGAGTTCTTCCCTTTTCATGACCCCCCAGTCATTACCCTGCTATCCGAGGAATGCAGAGAGCGAAGTGGAGTTCAGGTCCCGGAGCTGCACGGCTCGCCGTGACCCTGTGCGCACATCACTTTGGTGAGGGGAGCGTTTGTGGACCATCAGTGCTGAAGGGGCGGTTCTCATTCATCCAAACCTTCCCAGGGCGAAGAAGTCTTGTTATTTCTCCAGTCAAATGAAATAAAAACCACCCCGTCCCCTTGAGTCGCTCAGTTTTTGCTTCTTGTTGGCCAGTGGGAGGAAAATGCCCGAAGTGAAGTGAGGAGCGATGTGGGATGTGCTTCCCCACGGGCTCGCAGCCTGTGCCAGCAGCCGGGCCCGGCGGCAGCACGAGCCCGAACACCGTGTTCCTCCTGCATCCGCACGCACTGCTCAGCGCCGTGCGCCTGGAAGCACTCCAGGGACTTTACATATGCAAACACCTTCCCGGCGCTGCCGCCCCACAAAGGGTGCTTTCTGCCAATCGCTCCTTGCACCCGCGCGCTGCCCTCACCCTCGCCACAGAGGTTACTTGGAATTTGTTTCCGTGCATCCGAGAGCTTGTGATGTGTGCTGAGGAGGGAAGTCGCTGCCCTCCGTCCTGAGGTTTCCTGCTTTTTTCTGTTTTTGGTCATCTTTTTCTTTCTTCCAGGCCTTTAGGATCAACCTTCAAGCCGTAAGAACACCCTCGTGCTGTCTACAAGGTGTGGCTGTCATTACAGCTGTGCGTGGCCACACAGAGATCCTTCGGACACCAGATGTCACGTTTTCTAACCTCTACTGCAGGGGCAGGGGCTGGCCACATAAACCTTACAGTGCCTATATTTGTTTTTGGGGAAATGGCCTTGATGTTCAGCAAAGCAAATCGCCCTTGGTCTGGAGCTTCAGGAACTCATCGTACTTCCCAGTTGCTTGTGGCCTTTCTCATGTTCTTTTCCATGAGCTGTGCGGCTCGGTAAGTCAGCACCGGCTGCTGCTGGCGGTGGGACCCGTGTGGCCCAGCAGCAGGATGCTCTGGGTGACTTTTCTGAAGCCCCACCTGCAGCAGCTCGGGCAGGGGCTGCGGCCTACCGGTGTGCTGAGCTGCCATGACCCTCCTTCATGGCCCCAGAATGGTGTTTTGGGAGCCTGAGCTATTCGAGTTGACTTCTCAGTATGTCAGAAACTGGTCCTAGGATGTGCTGCCAACTGGTAGCTGCTGGGAGGGGAGGCCTTCGCTCTGGTTTGACGGCCAAACTTAGGCTTGGGTTATTACATTTGCCTTTTCGTGTGCAGTTGGTATTATCAAATGGAAATATTTCCTTAATGTTTGCCCTTACCTTGTCTGCAGAGTTGCTTTGGGCTGTTAGATTCCCCAGTTAGCTCCTCTCCTATGTTGGTCAGGTAGTGATTAATGCATTCTCCCCCCCCCCCAAGCTATAAAACCCTTTGGGCTTTGCCACGATGGAGGTAGCCCACAGCAAGCACAAGATAGCGATTCCTGCCTGAGCTGCAGGGTTTTGTTTTTCTTTTCTTCTTCCTTGGTAGTTTGTTTTTCCCTCAGCTAGCCCTGTTACAGCGGAGGGGACAGTTACACTAGCGAGAGATAAGCCAGGCTTCAAAGTCTGAATTGATGTGTGTATAATTCTGAGCTTACCGGGGTCAAAGGTGTTTGCATCTGAGGAGGACTGACAGCCTTATTGTTGAGATTAGCTCTGAGGAGCTGGAAACTCAATTTCTGAATGCCAGAGACTGTGTGGTTTTGGCACGTCACCTAATTCTGTGTCTCAGTCCTGTCTGTGAAACGGGGATAGCGATCTTCCTCTTTTTCTTTTCTCACCAATTATCTGCTGTGTTTACTTATTATCAAGGTCTTCTAGGCAGACTCATCGCTGTGTTTTACTCAGCAGCTAGCACAACGGGGCTTCGGCCTTTTTCCTGGGTGCTCCCGATAATAAATGGTGGGAAACTCGGTCAGGGGAGTGCAGCACCAGGAAGTTTAGTCACAGGGTTATCTGACGTGGTGCTTTCCCATTACTTGGGAATACCAGATGTGGGCAATAATGGAGAAAAAATTGTCCCCGTTTCAAATTTGAAGTCAATGGCTTATCAGTACTGGATTTTTTTTCTTTTCCCCCATGGAAATGATGAGTTTTGGTATGGAGATTCTCTAAGTCAACCTGCCTGAAAATGTTTTTACATAGTTTTCTTCATAGCTAGCAAAACCAGCAGATTAGGAGAGTTATCATTTTCTCATGCTTACTTCCTGCATCCCTCGGTGAGTGGATGATAGGCGTTTTTGAGGCAGATCTGCTTTCTGAAACAGGTTGGAGCAAACTGTCCTGTGCTGGGGGGGAACAGCAGCAGCGGAAGCTGGTACGAGGCTGTCCTGCCACGTCCGAGGCGTTTCTTCAAGTAAATTATCAGATAGAGGTCAACTTGTGTCACCTTAACCATGACACAGCTAACAGAAGCCTTGTTTGTGAAGCAGCTGCTGATTATTATTGGTGAGCAAATGTCTTTGAATTTTATAGCTCCTCTTATCTGAAACTAATAAAAACACAATGCCAGTGACGAGTCGAAGGTCATCTCATCCCTCTGTCGAGGTGTATAGTAAGTAGTCAACAAAGCTCAACGTTATACACACTTTTTGTCTGATATAGTCCATAAAAAATAAATGTTTCTGAATGAGGGATATAAGTCAAGGATGTATTCTGCCTTTCCATTAACACCTAAACAAAACTTTTCATTTTATATTTTCACATATTGGATCCTAACCTCCCCTCTGCAGAAGCTAACCAAACAGGTGGCATATTTCAGACTCGATGAGGTGCCATTGCAGTTAAGCAGGCACTCGGATGGTTGCGAGTCCCTTTTAAAAAATCAGATTAATAGAAAATCTATTGAAACAATCAAAATATTCACCTTTCAGGGAAGCCATTGTGCCAAGTGCAACGTAAGGAGACAGCAATAAATCACCATGCTATGCACCTCAAATAGATAATCAATTTAATTGAAAGCATCAATAATCATAGTTTGACATTTATTACCCTGTGGATGGTTTATCTTTTAGGCTAGGGGACAGCAGGGCAATGATGAATACCAGTTCTGCGATGGAACACAATTATATGGTGCAAGGAAAAGGATTTCATATTCTGCAAAAAAAAGAAGCAGTCAAATTCATAATTGAACCGGATTGCATGAAAACTGGGAAATAAATGACTCAAATGCACATTGCTTGAATCCTTGTGTTACGGTTTGTGAGATAAAGTTGCAAATGCTGCTGTGTGCATTCTTTCTAAGTGACTTAGAACAGCGATGCTGCAAGGCCAAATCTGCCAGAATATCATCTTTTTTCACACCTGCCTAGGAGAAAACCCCAAGCACGGCTGGATTGATTCCCACTGCCGTGTTTTATTGTTTGTGCTCACCTGGTCATTTCCTTGTGCATCCTCCGTGGTGAAAAGTACAAGAACAAGCGGCATTGGGTGTGCAGACAGAAGGCTCTGAGAGCAAAAGACGGGTCAAAAAGTAACCTCCTGTTTATTTTCCAGTAAAGGAGGAATGCTCCTTTTCGCCTCAGGAGCTGTTTCCATGTAGTGCGCCCAGTGTCCTGGCCAAGCGAAGCAGTGGAGCAGGAATAGCTGCTGAGCCTGGAGGCAAGTCCCCAGCACGGCCAGCGCTGTGCTGTAGACACCCGGTCCTTGCACGTCCCGGGAGGCTTTCAGGAAGGTGGAAACCTCAGACTTCTAACACTTAGAGCTATAGAATAGATTATTGAAAAAAAAATAATAATAATAATAAAAAATTGTCTGCGTTACTTCGAATGGTGCACTTACTGTGCATCAGTCCAAGCAGCTTATACCTTTTTTGAGGTGTTTTTGAGGCCTCTGTTGAATTGCTCGTACTTTGAGAAGAGTGAAGTACGCTCTTAGTGCTTTCACCAAGTAGAGCAGCCCGTGTAAGTTATTGTAAAGTTCTCTTTTTATGATTTGAACCAAAACACGATTTAGAAACCACACTGACTGGTGCTGTGCTCCTGGCAAAAGGGATTGCACAGCAGTGAACCCCTGGGAAGGGAGGGATTGGTCAAGCTGAAGTCGCGTCCCACCAAATGTCAGCCAGATTATTGCTTTTGCATTTAATCTTAACTTTCATCTAACCAACAGGCTGCACGTCTGAATTAGGGAAGGAGGATAAACAACTGTGAATTATAAATATATGGACAAATTGACAGCCTTGGCTGTAGCAAAGCAGGCAATTGTATAATGTAGTATATTATCTTGCTTTATTCTTGCTTATCCCAATCCCAGAAATCGTTATTTTACTGCTTTAAAAGAGATTCCTTATCTTTAAAAAACAAACCAAAAAAACAGCCTTACAAATTCCTTTCGTATTATAAAAACACACATCTGAAATACGAGGGATGATATTTAGGGAGCCTGGAATGGAAGGATGTGGCGAGGAGACGTCTTTGGAGAAATCCGAGACACCACAAACTCATCCCAAGCCTCAGAGTCCCCTTTGGAATTTTCTAAACTTCAGCACAATCCACAGCACAATGCCAAACATTCAAAGCAGTAAAATAGCCCTCGAAGAAACGTGTGTGAGCGTGCAATCGAGGATGATCCCGTTTTGCTGTGTAAACCCCGCGGTATTCGCCTTCCAGCTGTCGCTGTGTTTGCAGCAGCCGAGGCTTGGGCGGTGTCCAGCCCGGTTAGAGCAGGTGCCACGGGCAAACGTGGGGAAACGGCTGCAGCCTGTGGCTAATGACTTCATCCCTTCCTTCCTTAAGTCAGAGCAGGACCAATTGACCCCGGTGACCCGGCAGCACAGACTGACAAGCACGCGGGAGTTTTGTTGCTTCTGCAGGGCTTGCTTTACTCTTTCTCATTCCCAAGAGGTTTGGGGTGTTGAGGAAGACAAGAGCCAAGTTTCTGAGAGTGTTAAGCTGCTGCTGTGCCGTTTCCACAAAGCAACAGTTTCTTGATGGCACGTTCAGATGATCTGGTAAGGTGAAATCTCTTAGCTATGCTCAAATCGATGGTTATTTACTTTGGGCTGGCAGTTAAAAAACCACTTTACTTCATTAAACCCTCTTCAGTGGCTCCAGTACGTTTAATTTCCAGCATCTGGATACACTGCAGACATTTCTTTGTCTGTGAACCCTTGGTGGTAGTTTTGAAGACATAAACAGGAATGCTGCTTGGCAAGATCGTGTAGGGAGCCATCTTCAAACCTCAATGTTCCTTTTGGCACACGATTAAAAAACCCCTTGCAATCAGTGCTCAGAGCTGGGTCTCCCCGGATTTTCTTCAGAACTGCACTTGGAGCGTTTAACGACGAGGAGGGCTGTGGGTGCTTTTCCAAAGCTTTTAATGAAAAAAGAAAAAGTGTGGGATTTTTTGGTAGCGTTCTGAACGGAGCTCCAAATGAAAAAATCCATTTTCATTTTGGTGGCGAACAACTGGAATTACTAAAGATAACAAAGGCGATTTTTTTTAGAATCTAGAATTACTAAAGATAACAAAGGTAAATTTTTTAGGATCTATTAGCCAGTTTGGTTTACCTCAGGAAAATTTTCTGCGGGGATTTCTGAATTTTCTGAGCAAGCATTCTGAAAGCTGGGCGCCCACGGCCTGAAGCGTGCGGTCAGGAGGGAAGGAGCTTCTGGCAGGTGGCTTTTTGAAGTGGTCGGCCGCGAGGTCTTTTTGCTGGGAAGATGTCTAATCAATAAAATGTGAGCAGACAGGTAATGGTCAAGTTTTCTGACCTCAAGAAATGTAGTGCTCGCTGCATTCATAAGCACATTTCTCTAGTTATTCATTGGCTCTTTTAATCAATGTTCTCTCTAGGTTAGGACTTGCCTCTGTCTCGGGGAATAAAATCCCATTTCTGTCTCGGAGGCCAAAAGCGGTCCTGGCGCAGAGGGTGGGTGTCGCTGCCTCCTGTTCAAATTAACAGATCTCGTTCGCTCCAGCACTCGCACGTCGGTAGCAGGGAGATGGCCCCAGTAGGAGGGGATGTTGGGTGCTGAAGGTGACGTTGGAAGAAGTGTTACGTGGAGAGACCGGAGGGTCTGGGTAGTGCCTTTGTAATTCCCTGACCCATCAGTTCCTGAGGTGTAGCTGGCTTACAGAGGTGAAGCCACACGCTCTCCGGTGGCATTCCCTGCAAAGAGGCGCTGGGCAGGTACCCGGCCCTGTGATGTCAAGGACCTGGACACAGATTCCTACCTGGGGAAGACATCAACAGCCCAAGGAAAAAACAGAAACTGATTTCCGTTCGGACTCCCTGAATTCCTGTCTCAAGAAAATGCATTGAAATTGCCACCCACTCTCTGTCTGGCTGATTAAATAAAATATTGACCTTTTCCAAACACAATATTATCATTCCAAGCATAATATTATCCAGTTCTGTCTGAAACCGTTTCTACAGCTCTTAAAAGGGAACTCACCTGGCACCCCCTATCAGCTCAGAAAAACAACACCGTGTCCCTTTTAAATAGGAGACTGATTGTGCCCGTGTCTGAAGTTAGTCCGCAGAACGATTCCGTATTAAGTTTTCTTTATAGAGAATATAATTTCTTGATATTATTTCTGGAAAAAAGGAAGACAAAGTGCCCTCTTCTGTCCCTCTCCTGTTTTCTTCCTCGCAGAAAGCATTACGACAGGGAGTCCCTCCCCAGGTTAACCAGCCGATTCGGGACAAGTCCCTGTGCTGGGCCTGAGGGGCAGCGAGTCTGGAGGACAAGGGGCAGAGCAGCAGCACAACCTCTTGTGCTGGCCACCATCCTCCCGCTTTTCTTTCAGTAGCTACCTCTGAGATGGGCCCTGCAAAGGAGCTCCGAATATCGGCGTCTTCCCCTAAAATAAACAGGACTTGAACCTCTCACAGACAGCCTTATGTTTCTCTTCCAGTTCTTCTCAGGCTTTAATGGGCCATTTTTCTTACTGCATCGCAGTGCCTGGCTACGACCTTGTCATGTTAAAGTGGCAGTTAGGTTATCCTGCTGATGGGTATCAAACTGACATATCCCATCCTCGCTGTCTGAGTGCCAGGCAGGGATACATTCCCAGACAGCCCGCGCTCCCCCTGGGCGGTACCAGCTATTAGGCAGGCTGCTGTTCTCATTCGTCCCTTTCACAGCGCGAGCAGCAAAACTAAGCTGCTAAATGAGACAGTGCATTTCCCACTTTAAACTTTTGAAATTGGTGGGAACGTTGCATATTGGCTTTATTTTCCTTCAAGTGTGATTAATGATCAAACATCTACGTGTCACAGCCTAGCTATTTAGCTTTGGTGCACTACTATGGTTACAGGGAAGGCCATTATTTTGATGGAACTGAGGATAAGCTCTAGATATAGACACAGTTTATTGAGCAGGATTTTTGGCAAATTCTGTATGCAGCGAGCTGCAAGTTTGCTTTTATGTTTGTGCTTGTGATTTGACATGCTTGCATGTGGGGAGCTAGAGCAGTTCCAGCGAGCTCAGCCACGCCGTGCATTGCTGGGGCAGGGGAAGGACTTGGCAGGAAAGCGTGCCCAAGGAAAAAAATATTAGTTATATACTCTTTAAATGTGGTGAAACAATTCATAATTCTTATCAGTGTCTCTTTAGGCTGTGAGGAAGAGAATGAAATGAGGTCATTTTTCTCTGTTCTTTCTCAAGTCCTCAGCTGTGAGATCACTGCACTTAGGCACAAGCACGCAGGCTGTGGTGCTCGGCGTGGGCAGTGGCAGAAGCCAAGGCTGCCCTGCTCGGGGCTTGAGACCTGGGGCAGAAAATCTCTTACCTGGGTGCTCCTTCTCCTAGCCCCTCTGTTTGGTATCTGCAGACATGTGGAGATTGAAGGGCCGAGACTTTCCTGCTTCCTACAATATTGAGGCCGGTCAGCGTCAGCATCAGTGACAGGACTTCATATGTGATGGAGGGGATTTAGTGAGAAAAAAGGAGTAGTGTCGATGTTGACGCATTGGTTTGAAAGTATTGAACATCTGACACTGAAGGGAAAAGAGCAGGGAGTTTCTGGAAGGCCTGCTATCAGAATTGGAAATGAATTCAGAGATACTTGTACCGAGAATGGGACAAATCAGTCGGTTGGCTGTGTACGAACCTCACCCAAAGGGAGACACAAACAGCTGGTGTGCAGATGGCGAGTTGTTCTGGGGACTAGATGGTGTATTTGTCGAATCCCTTTCAATACACCTCTTCCACGTGAGGGCATTTTGCGAGATGTCCTGGTCTTCACAGGTGTGGTTGGATATTGGGATCTGAGTGCATTGCCTGCATAGATCTGTGTGTCCGTGTGTGTCCTGGATAAAAAGCTGCAGCGTAACATGAAGGATGAGCTGCTCGGCCGAAGCCCAGAGGTCCCCACACGTCAGACCAAGCGCGTGTCAGCACTGCCATTACCAGATGATGTATGGTCTCCCTGTTTACTTATGATATTAGTGATCATCTTAACAAGCAGGTTATCAATATGGGAAGTACAGAGGAAGTTCATTTGTATTATTCTGTCAATATCAAGGTCATTTTTATAACTAAAAAGGGTCGAGAACAAAAGATAGATGGATGGTGTATGACTGAAGCTAACCGCCCAATCTATTTACATTGCTGCAAACAGCAAAGCTGATCTGCTAACCAAAACAGTGCACTTCACTCTTCAAGATGATTTTTTTGCCCAGACAGTAACGAGCTGCAGATCCATTAAGTGATTGTCTTGTGTGATCCTGCGGCAGGCACGATGCTGAGCTGGGGGCCCGACACTTCCATTCCACTGCTATTTTCTATTACTACGGATAGAGTGAAAATGCAAGTGTTTTGCAGTTCAGAAGCACATTCTGTCACAGGATCTCATATTTTCTCAAACTCTGCTAGTTATGGTCCCAGTTTTGACGATGAACAAACTGAGTAAATACAGAAGCAGTTCAATACTGAGGATGTCTGTTTTAATCCTTCGGCTGTACATACTGCTCTTGTAGGCAGAGAGAAGCATCCCTTCTTTTTTCAGGATTCAGTTTTATAATGGAAACATGCACCAAACAATACCGGCTGGTTTATGTTCATAGGAACGGGGGAGGTGAGGGGTAATTCTTCCACCTGCACGCTGCTCACACCTAGTTTCATTCTGGTGAATGCGACTCCTAATGCACACGTCAGGATTAGGAAAGGTTGCACAATTTCTCCCCAAAATGTCAGGCTGTAGTTTATTGTAGTGGGACTTTGACCAGCCTGCACTTTGCTAGCTGGGTATCTAACGCTGTCGTCGCTGCCATATTGAGACACGGACGTGTTCTCAAACCATCCATCCCTCTGGATTTCCTTCAACTCCTGGGTCACTCTGAATCTGAACAGAATCTGGACATTTATTGTTACTGGTTTTGTGGTTTGTCCCAGTCATTTACCATCCCTGGTACTTATTCTTCTTTCCAGAACTGCTCGCCTTGCAAAAGGGAAGGCAGTGGGTGCACACCTGCTGCGTGACTGTGCATCTCCGCGCTGGAGCCCTGAAGGATCCCCTTCTGTTGTTGGCAAAGGCCACTTAATTTAAGCAGTGTAAATAGGTGGTTATTAAAGGTGATGTCAGGTTGCTGAAATGGAGAAGAAGAAAAGATGGAGGTTAGACGTGACGCCCTGTGAAGGGGAAATGCATCTCTAGACTGGATCCAAGGAACACGTGCAATGAATGGAATACATTCTCTTTTACAAAACTGCCAAATTATCAAGTGCATTTCTCATGCTCATTAACGCTGGACTTTTAGAACCTGATAAGAATGCAATATAAAATCAAACAGCCCCTAAAGACTGTGAGATTATATTAAATGCTCTCCTATCACCAGCCCCTGAGTGCTTGGCAAGAGAAATGGTGACATTTACTAATCAGTAGCCTCTCTTATTTGTCTTGGCTGAAAGTCTCAAGTCCTCAGCTTATTGAAGTTATTACAAATGCTCTCCATTAGATTCTGTTTAACTTCCTGGTATTTGCAGTTGAACTTGATCACAATGTCACGGAGGAGTTATGTCTTTAAAAAGTGATACAGAAGTTGTGATACCATGTGTGTAAATTGCCTCTTTATTTCCTTTCTTCCAGCCTCTGTTCCTAAGCATATCCTGAGCATCTGACATTGAGTCTTTTCACCATTAACTACCCCCGACATTTCCCTGCTCCTGTCTGACTGCAGAGAAGTTTATTTCTTGTAATGTGAAGGTGATATTTCTTACTGAAACACAACTTGGGATAGCCCTTTCTTTCGAACGCCCTTCAGGATGACCTGTAATGGTTCACCTCCAAAAACTGCATTCAGCTCTCCTGGAAGTCAGCAAATGGCACAAATTTCTCCGTAAGGCCACCCAGGACATGAGACACGAGCAAGTACAGAGGTGTGCCCTGGGGCAGATTACCAAAAATTTAGGGCTGTGGATCCCTGCTAAGTTTGAACGTTTTTCATGCAGCGCTGGACCACCTTTTTGTTCAGACTCTCAACTGAAAAATAAATAGTTATCAGATGGTCTGTGGAGTGCATACCGTGGCTTTGCAGCCTGTTACTGGTCCACAAACCACAGTTTGGCTGCTCTACACTGTTCCCAATTGTGCTAGGATTGCCCTTACAGTGACTGGTTGGTTTATTCTTTACACTTTGCAGCCCTTGGCTTGTTCCTTGCCAGGCAGGGCAGTGCTCTTCGTCCTCCTTCCCTCACCAGCCAGGAAAGGAAATTCTTCCTCTCAGACAAGAGCTTTCCTCCTTTTCCTCTTAATTCCAGGCTCATTCAGTTCAAATTCACAAGACAGGATATTGAAAATTTCCTCAAGTTAACAGTGCTTTGCCAGTTTATTTACTACAGAAATTGTAAAATTTAGTAAATTTTTGGCCAGAAAAGGCAGTAAAACCATTGTATTTTAAAAATGTGGCTAATAGAAACAAGCGCTGAAGTGCTTCTACAAAACCTTACTGCTTCTTGCACAAGGTGTTGCAGCTCCTGAAGCACTGCTTGGCCATCGTGTGGCATTCAGGCAGAGGAGAGAACTGATATTTCCATTTGTATTTCAGGACTTGATAGCTCTGGCGGCAGTAAATCGGATTAAGAATTATTCCAGTAATAATTGTTCAGTAGGGAGGCTCTACAGTCTGTCCGGGCAGAAGGTTGAGAACTTTGCCTCCTGATTTACCGTATACCTTCAGGCAACTCTGTCTTTGAAACTTGATTTATGGGCTTTTCAAATAGTTATCTGTCTTCTGCAGAATTCAGAGCTTACAAAATTTACTGTTCAGTGTTTTATTTTTATTTAAGGATTGTTTGAAAATTGGTATACGGAGTTCAACAGATTTTGTACTGGTTCTGTGTGCCGTTTTGGAGCCCTGTGGCATCCAGGATAATGCCCATGCTGGGTTCCTGGTCAGCAGCAGCGCGTTGCTGCTGGCCTGGCTCCGTGCTACAGGAGACCTCCGAGCTAATGCCAAACATCTTGGAAGAGCTAGAAAAGCGACAGCTGTTGTGACAGCGTTAGGTTTTGCACAAATCAGCTTTTTGGTTTCGCTTCAAAATTGGCAAATAGATTGTTTTGAGAATTGTTATTAAATAAACAAAGCCTTTCCTGCTTGTGCATTTGCAGTCCCCAGAGCTGCTAATGGCAGAGTAGGTTGGCTCTTCGCTGCAGCAGCAACAGCGTGTGTCAATGCGATGAGCAATGGTCTTCACATCTCAGGCAAATGGTAACAACGAGAAACACATCGCGTGCTGCTTTGTGTGTGTGTGTAAATTGTCCTCGGGCACCACGGGGTGGGAGTTACCGAGATAGCTGCTAAGGCCACGCAGACAGGCATAAGGCTGGGAAGATGCTCAGGGCAGAGCCACACGAGCCAGCGTTAGGAGGAGGATTTGCTGGTCCTGCAGCACACCAGGACAGAGCTTTCAGAGGAGTAGTTCATGGGATTTTGAAGAACAAGAGTTAGGTGTATCAAAGTGCTTGGTTACCTGCGTCTTGCTGACTTGTGATGTGTTGAGGTCTTCCTGAAGTATCAGCCGGGTTATTGACCAAGGTGGTTATCCCCACACCAGCTTTTCAGACCCACTGGGCTTTCTCTTTCCTTTCCAGCGTGGTGTGGACATGGAAATACTTCTCAAAGACCAAGACTCCCAGTGGAAGAGCAGGGGCAGGTCCCAGTTTGTCGTCTTTGCTTTTCATTTTGCTGAACACATCAAGCCATGCCTATTCAAGCTTTTTTTTTTTTTTTTTTTAAATGACAGTTTATCTGAGCTCACGGAATGAATGGATAACGTTACTATTTACATAAGCTCATTGTGATCTGTCTCGGTAATGTAATCAAATTAGGGCTAACTGCAGCTGGAGAATGCCAGCTTGTAAACTGTTTTTCAAAAAGAATCACATGGTGTTACTTGACATGTTTAGTATACATTCAGGAGGCTTTGCAAAAATTATAGCACATCCCTAACTAATGTAAGTAAGGCAGGGTTCTGTTGCCACCAGTTTGCTGAACCCAGGAAATGAAACGCAATGAAATTCATCATCAGCTGGAGGAGAGATACCTCCAACCGGATCCCTCAAACACAACTTCTTCTGACGTGGCTGCTGCTGACATGTTGTCTTTCTTTTGGCTAAAATCAACATATCAGTTGATAGAAAAAGCATATGGTGTAAATTTTGAGTACATTTAAGAACATCTGTGTTAACTGCAAAACTGCAGCCCACTGTACACGTCAAGCACTATATTTAGTATTATGGCATTCACATAAGATGAAGTCCAGCCTGAGCTAAAATTACCCAATGAGTAGATTTTCAAAGTATCTTTTGTTATTCTTATTAATAAACATCACATCTGGTACTTTCTCCCCCTCTCCCTTTCTCTCGTTTAATTAGGAGGTAGTATTTACATCCCAGTGTTGCGTTCATTGAGCTCCCCTTCATCTGCGGAGATCTCCTGTGGAAGTCTTCGCCCCGCGGAGCTTGCAGAGTGCAGACGTACCTGATGTGGCTCTTGAGTTTTCTTCCATCTAGAAAGGCGTTTTCAAACAGTTTTCATTCCAAACTGGGAATGCAGAATAAGGATTTTGTACTTTCCTTCTGAACCCGGGAAGGTTTCTGAAGGCTCTTTCAGATCCCTGGTAAAGGTTTGACAGCTCTGGGCTGTGGCTTGTGTCTTCTGACAGCCTCGCCCCCAAATACCAAAACTGTCAGATTGTTCTGCCGACGTGGGCAGGTAGGAAATTCAGGTGTGTTCAAGAAACACAGAAAGTCTGTGGCAGAACCTAGTCCCGTGCTTTTTCACTGCGGGCATAACCATCTTTCTTTTGTAAAGTCTGGTGTAAAGGAAGGGTGGAAAACGTAACCTAAACAGAGTTTGAAATCTCCCACTTTTGCTAAAGTACCTTTCCCTGCTTGTAAATGCATGTAGCTTGAGTGGGGAGATGGCTCCAGCAGAGTAAAAATTCTTCATGGAATGTTTGTTTCCCTGGAAGTTCTGTAATGGAAGGAAACTGAAAAAATATTTCACTTTGTCAAAAATCAACCATTTTGAAATACCATGAATGAATAAAAAGCCATGATGCATTTCTGCAGAATTGCAATTTTTGAATGTGTCTGAAATACTTTTTACAGAAATTCTGTTCTCTGAGAATTTTAAAATTTGGGATCTGCTATGAATTGAAGGGGAATAAAAATGACCTGAGAAACATAACTTGCCCCTTGAGCAGAGATCTCTCCAAACCAACAAAAGGAAGCTTGTGTTGGCATTTAGATTCAGACTCAGGAATTCCTGACTCTTAAGCCTGTTTATATAGGACTATACCACAGCCCAATTTGCACTTCATTTCAGTTTTTTTTTCCCCTCTACGTTTATGGTCATGTTGAACGGGTGGATTATGCACTCTGAATGCACATACTTAACCAATTGTATTTAAAGGTATTTTACATACAATAATTACAGCGAGGTGTCTTCTTTTGGAAGCAGCAGTGTTTTGTGAAGGCTTTTCAGTCATTTAGCAGCGTCCTATTTATATCACAGCTCTGAAAGTTTCATGGCCTGGTTCTCAAAGGCTCTCACCGGTTCCCAGGGAAAATAATGGGAGCCGGGATGCTCAGTGCCAGCCGATCCCCCGCGACCTGGGGACCCACACTCCCAGCTCTGTGTGACAGATTTTCGTGGTGGTATTTCAGCGTCTGCATGTGCACACACAAGTGCATGAGCACACAGATTTTTATTGCTTGGGTATTCACCTCTTGGTCCTGTTTGCTTTCAGCTACTTTCCAAACCACAATTTCAGTATCTATTAAAGCTGTTGTAAAGTACAGAATGGCTTAGGATTCTTACTATTTAAAACATGGCACGCGGTTATTACAGCTGAGCTTGGAAATATTTGCCAGCATTTCTGAAATTTGTAAATCGGTCGATCTCACCTGGACATGGTCAGGGGCGTCCAAGAACTTTGTGCCAAGTCCTCAGCTGCTGAAATGCAACAGAGCTGCCTTGATTTGGTGAGAGTCAGCTTGGAGTGCACCAGGAGAGGACTTGCCCCTTTCCTTCCTTTCCTTCCTTTTTTTTTTTTTTTTTTTTTTTTCAAATCTTTACAATGTACAACTTGATTCTCTTTGTGTCTTGGGTTTTCTTGCAGTTTGATCTCTGCTCCTTTGAGCTTTTTATTATTTTTTTTTTCTGCTCTTTGGTAGCCAAAATACATTGCCCAGGATTGGAAGTCCTGAGTACCTTGACCCTACCCTAGCACTTGAGCATATGCTTAACCTCAGACATGTGAGATCCCCGCTGAGGTCAGAGAAGGTACTTAAGTACTTGGAGCCGGGCTGCTCCATCGAGCCCTCACATGGGATGTTTATCCTGATGGCGCTCTCCAGCGTTGCACGAAGCTTGGGTACTTGACCTCCCTGAATGCCTGCTGACCTAGATCTAATCTGAGGTGGAACGCAGCCGCTGTCGGATGGTTTGTGTCACCACACCTCTGCTGGAGGAGGAATTAAAGAGTTTCCTGCGCGGCTGCGGGTAGAGCCCAGGTGCCGAAGCGCCACAAGCCCTGACCTCGCGGCCAGTCGCTGGAGTGAGGATGCGGCCGCTCGGTGCCATCTGGGAAAGCTGTGTGCTCACATCAGCCAAACCTGGAGGTGTTTTTAGAAGCCACAGAAAATGTAATGTGTGGGAGAAGAGGAGAATATGTGAATATGTAAGCGCTCTGCTGTACGCCTTCCATCTGACTTTCCAAATGTCTGTGTCGCTCAGTCGCAATTGAGAGTTTTGGCCTTTGTATATTAATAATAACCATCATCTGTATTATTTTATAACATTCTTAGCTGCAATTCATTTTAATTTTTTTTTTCTATTTTCTTCTTTTTCGTAGCAAGTACTGACTGATCCCGAGGTGACCTCCCAGGAGGGCAATATAAAAAAGGTAGGATATGGATTAACCTCATGCAAGTTGTTTTACTGTCTGGCTTTGGAATACACCTGGTTTCTGTGATTCCAGTATTTATGAAAAAGAAAATAGTAGTGTGAAGTGTTTCTTGATTCAGCTACAATATGAAGAACTACCAGTCCAAATCTAAAAACCTCATTTACCTCTCTTCCAGTAAAAGAAAATGTTGGTCCTTTGTTAAAAGTGCTAAATTTTTAGAGGTCACTTCACCATGTAAATGTGGCTTATGTGAAGTCCAAAGGAATAGGAATAGATATATGGAAGGATAAAATTTAACTAGTGTGATGTATTACCAGCACTTTTCATCACGTTGTGATACTTAAACTGTAATACTGACCAGAGAAAAATGTGCTCCAAATACGGCCCAGCTGTATAAATTTCTGCTTGGTAACTGCGAGGCAGCCTCAGCACTACATATTTCAGTAGCCAGGCTGCTGTGTCGGGTGGGCTGCTCTCGTAGCACCGAGGTGGCATTCTTTCCGTGGCTATCTGCTGGTTAACAGCTTTCCTAAGGGAAGGAGTTTCAAGTCGTATTTGATTATAGCCTGTCTGGATGTCTGCAGAGGTAGCGCGTCCTTGTTGAAATAATGATAATTCTTTTCAGATGTGATGGTCTTATCGTAGCTACTCACGGTCCTGTTCAGAAAGGACGAGTTTTTTAAAGTGGAAAATATTTTAAATGGGAGCTTGCAACAACTGCCTTTTTATTCATGCATTTAGGCCATCTTCAGTACTGCTTCTGACTCTGAAAGTTAAAAGGAAACACTTGTGTCACTCTGCCAAACGCAGTGAAATGCAGTACTTGTCAGGCTCCAAAGTTAGTTTGGGAAAAGATATTTCGACACATGTCCGTTGTGGGCCGTTCTATTCTTACCGTCCTGAGAAAAATAAGCTCTTATTTTAGAAACTCAGGCTTCCACTATGCAATGTCCCTTGACCATCCGGTGACCTTGCGAGAGGACCTATCGCAACGCTGCTGAACTTTTTACCTTGTTCATCCCCATAACTCACTTGGTGTTTGCCTCTGCCTCTGTGGGATCCTTTTGTCTGGGCAGACGTGGTGACAAGGTGGCAGGTTCTTATTATCACAACGCGCTTATCACAGCGATGGAGAAAATTCTCCGTGGCTCACGACTGCTCTGCTGTTTCTTTCTCAGTCTTTAAATACAGTATCACGAATAAATTCTGCATCCCTACTTCGCTGAACCTACGTTACCCTGAAGTGAGCACGCTTTGTATGAGACAATGGTGGAAGGAAACATTAAACTGGCAGCTTTATGTGTTGAATACATGTTTTTGTATTTAAACCCCATTACTTTTGTTTCAAAGGAGAATGTTGCAAAAAACTACGGGCCTTTGAAAAATACCATGTCCTTAAATATTTTCCTGGACAGCAGGTATAAAACTGGACAATTATGATATTTGACAAGGGGGGGGGGAGGATTGCCCTTCCACTTCTTTCTTTAAATGCATTGTAGAGAAGCACTAGTGGGAGTTTATGAGGTGATAAATTTATTGAAGGATGGGCAGTAGGGTTTTACAGCTAGGGTAAAAAAGGTCAAAGCAGTAAGGTAAAGAGTTCAAGTCTAAACTTTATGGCTTGTGAAAAGACTACTGCTAGACAGCTTTTCAGTCAGGAAAAATGAAAAATAAAGAATGAAAAATCATTCTGAACAATTTTTGAGGTATCTTAGAATAGTTTGTAAGCACTCTTTGCTATGTAGCATTTTGCTCGGGTGGCACAAACCCTCCTGGGAGAAGATTTCCTTTTCTAGCATCTCTAAATCATTCGGTTGTCATATCCCTAAAGACACAATAGTTGAGATTTGACTTCAGTTTATTCCTGTTCCTTCAGAGATGTGTTGGTGCTGAGAAGGTGACTGAAGACAGATGCAAGTGCAGCGGGTGGGCCGGTGTAAGGCAGGGGAAAGGAAATCGGAGCCCAGCCAAGGTGCCGCGGTCTGCAGCGGCTCGCTTGATGGACTGCTGCATCACGGGCTCAGGACTGGGTGGTTACAAGGACTAGAAAGGGAAAAAATTGCTAGAATGAAGAGAAAAAACTGTAAAACAGTGAAAAATAGATCAGGGAAGGCCAGCTTGGTAGCAGAGAGATGGATGGAAGATGTACAGGAAGCAATTGCTGCTTAAGAACTGACCCCAGTGTTATTTCTGGTGTTAGGTTGCCGGAAAATAACGCTCTATTATGTAACCTTTCATAAATTAAAAGGCAGTGAAAAGTCTGAGGACGCTATTATATTGTATTATAAAGCAGGCCTTTTTTTTGCTTGGAGCAAAATAAAAATGATTTTTCCCACTATTTCCAGTATTTTTCAGTTTGCCCTGCTGCTGTTTCTGCTGGGACCACTAACACCAGAAAGCTGATGTTGTTGTTGTTGTTGTCTCACAAGAATTAAGATTTCTAGCAATGCTATTAAAGGACCTCTGCCCAGGGTCATTTTTCTGTATGCTGAGCCATGGAACAACACGCGGTGTGCTCCTGCCAAGCTCCTCGTCGATCTGCTCTGCTTGCCGATGTTTAGTGTGACTTGTACAAACCTGCATTAACTCCTCACCCTGGTTTTTTCATTTTTAAGTCATTGATCGTGAAAGTCATGCTAACGTAGGAGATTGGCATTTTTTAGCAAACTGAATGTGTTCATTCAGAGAGGTGCACAAACACACAAGCTACACGGTGGGTGTGCTGTCCCATATTCCCCAAAGTCCTTTTTTTTTTCCCAAGCCATCTTCCTTTGCTCTGTTTATTTTGCTTACGGAGCAGCTCGCGCGTTCTTTCACTCCGAATTTTCTAAGCATCTCCACTGCGTCGACTGCATCGAAGCACTGGCCCGTCACCATTATCTCTGTTGTCATTTTGATTTAACGTTGTTAGGGAGATGAAAGATGCGGACTTCCTCCGGCAGGAAGCGAGGCCGGTGCCCGTTACGAGACGTGCTGCCCACGAGGAGCTCGGCGAGGTGTTGGTCTCCCCTCCCAGCGCCGCCGCGTGCGGGTTTGGGAGCCGAGCACGCAAAGCTCCTGGCCAGCCCGGCCCCTCCGTCGGGCTGTTTTTCTGCTGCAGTGACAAGAGACCTCGGGGACTTCTCTCTTCAGTAGACTCTCTATTTAGTTTCTGTTTACTTAGAGGGAATAGCCTGAGGGGCTACTGGAGAGAAAACATCTGTGGGAGATAATCTATAGAGTTATCTATCTATCACTCTTGTCGACCCTGTCTCCCTTGAGAGCAAGCTGAGAGACTTGTAATAAAAAGGCATCGCTGAAGAGGCTTTAGGGACAAATAAAGAGACATGTTAAGGGCCAGCTGAAAAAGGATAGAAGACATTATTAAAGCTCAATAGCCGTCTTATCAAAATCCAATAGGATAGGCGTTTGGCAAAAGGCTTTAAATTTATTCTTTGACTTTCTCGAGAGCTCGAATTTATCCATTAACAAGAATGTACTGCACAGGGAGCAGGAGATGCTATCAGCTTCAAAAGAGTTGGATTCAATCTGGCATTGTTAAAAAACAAAACAAACCCCCAAAACTGAAGACAAAAACAATTTCTTTTTCCTTTGGCTGACTTCATACTTACATTGCAAACTACTAGCAGACTGTAATATAATGCCGATGACATTATAAAGTAAAAGTAATTTATTCAGCACCTTTGCTACTTCCCCCAAATCGCATAGATTTTTTTTGAATAACGTTATGCTTAGAAACTGTGTTAGATTAGAAATCTCGACCTCTGAGAAAGTATCAAGTAGTAAACACGACCGAGGGAGACGGAGAGCTTTTATTCCTAAAAGAAAAGTAAAAAGAAAATAACGAATGTTTTGATTCTGCAGATACGAGGCAGGATAGGTCCATAAATCTCTCTGGGTTTATTATTATATACAAAACGCTACAGGTCACAGGAACCATCTGATACTTCAGGAACACATTGTTCACACAAGATGATTGATTGATAATTATGATAATTTGCAAAATGATTATTTGGGTATTATAACCATAGTTTGTCCCACCGGATTGCTGTGAAGACATTTTCTATATCATGGGCCGTCAGAAATGGCCTCTGGCAACCGGGGATATGGAAAGGTCTGGTCGGTCTCTCCCGGTGGGATCTGTGGGACTGATGAATGATGACCCAGAGGAGTAAGAAATCAGACTTCAATAAGCAGTCAGGAAGGTAGTTAGAGAAGAGCAAGGGAACTGTTAACTGTCTTTGGTGGAGCAATTACGAGCTGGGCCATACACCCTCAGGCCTCGGCACAGTCTGTCAAAATATTACCCATGCAGGGAGAGATCGCCTGCGAGAGTCTCGCTCGAGCTGTTTAAAGTTCCTGGATTTGCAGCACTTCGCACAAAACAGATTCTGTGTTTAACACGTATTATGTGTTACATGATCATTATCTATATCTAATGAAAGATGTTCTAAAACTGTTTCTAAATTTGATATAAGAATCCAAATTTCAGAGATGTTTCTATATCATTTAGTTGTGTATATTGAGGAATCAGACTCAAAATGTTAGTGTCTCAAAACAGTCGTAATGCTTACCAAGTACCACTATTTACCAGCCTGAATTTAATTATTTTGGAAACAGCGTCTGCTGTTGTGTGCCTAGATTGAGCCCAGAGAAGGGGAGCGTGCTCCCGTGGGCTCGAGGGCAGCGAGCGCCACGCGGGGACCGTGCCACAGCACCGCGAGGAGCCGAAATCCAGCTGCAGCGTGACCGCTGCCGTGCAGCTCCCATCTCCCGACGAGCTTCGGTTCGCCTGTTTTATAGGTTGTATCTTTATGAAATAAAGGTATGTTTAGCTGCCACAAACAGGGGCAGCTTTGAGTTGATTTTTATAATCTTTCCGTGAATAGGCTTGCGTCATTCCAGTAAGCCCTGGACAAAAGAGTGGACAGTTGTCTGAGGGTCTTTTTTATAACATTTCTCTCTTTCCATTGTTAGGGGGCTGCTAATAAAAGAACCAGGAGTCCATTAATTCAGTGAATGAACATATAGTAAAGTCAGTTCCCTCTTGAGAACAATAATGTTGCGGTCAGCTTAGGTTTCCATGGAAACTAAGTACTTCTAAGAAGTTTGCATCCTTGATTTTGCTGAAATGAAGCATGTAAAGCAAAAAGAAGGTGTAAAGCAGGCAGGGAAAAGTCGGCGAAGAAACCGATGGTTAAATTACGTTGCAGGAAGAGCACCGTGCGTTTAATTTCTGCGGTGCAGTTGTTTGGGCTCGGTCGCGGAGTGCGTGTGCGTGACAGCTGAGTCCATAAAGGGGCCTGGGGGCCGAGCCCATAAATCAGGCCGACTTAGGGAGACCGGCAGCGGCTCGGCTTGCTCTGCCCCTGCCCACGGTGTGCTGGAGGGAGCTGAGCCGCAGGCAGCACCACGAGACGCACGCAGCGCGCCTCGGCACGGCTCCTGCCCTGCTTGCTTGCCGTGCTCTCGGTTGGCAAGGCAATGCAGAGCACAGGCTGGATGCGAACTCCTCACGTTGTTTTTTGGTAAATTAAGTTGGTTCTTCCTCCTTTCCACTCCAGCTGAGTTCATACTTGAGTCACTACACCTGGCAGTTTTAACCAAAGAGCAGTGATGGGGATTTGTTCTTTTCACACTAATGTATATAAGCTGCTGCCTTATTTTCTTGGGTATGTGAATTAGGGTGATGAGGGGAGAGCGTCTGAGCTCCGTCGCTGAGCTGCTCGTAGACACCTCTGCTGAGCTCTGACAATAAGTGTCCACTGAACCCCAGGCACGGACAGCTACCCGAGGCCACCTCGCCTGCTGAGAGCCCCTCGCAGACACACGGCCTCCAGTTATAACGGAGCCAGCAGCAAGAAGGCAGGAGGCTGCCCCTGCCCCGGGCTCCGACACGGGTCCGGGTCTGGTCCATGGGGCCTCTGCGTGGTCCCGGCCCCACTGCAGGGGCGGAGAACAAAGCCCAGAGCGCACTGTGGGAGGTACCAGGAGTGTCCAAGTTGTATTTCAGCATCGGGGCAGCCTGGGCTAATTAGGGCAGAAATGATAACTCATTAGCTAGCTGGTTGTGTAATTCCTTCTGTTCCTGCCCTGGTAAGCGGTAACAAAACGCCGCACGCTCAGTTGGTCGGCGGCCACGGACCCACGAGCGCCCGCCCGAGCGGCCAAAGTCAGCCGGGGCTGGGGAGCAAGGCGGGCAGAGTGGGCTCCTTGGGACATTTCGGCTGTTTTTCTGCTAAAGACATGCACACGTTTAAGGTTCATAAACATGTTCGTAGCTAAGAGCTTCCTCGATAGCATGAAGCCCACGTGTCCCAAAGAGCGACCCTCTCCTTACTTTTTACTTTCTTTGTTCGCAAAATCATTCGCAAGCACGCACTGACGATCTAACACTTCCCTCAGCCCTGCTTATCAGTCTGAATCTATAATTTCAGTGATTCCCTGCTAAAAAGCCCACATGTGCTATCCTACTGAAATTCCAAAAGCTCCACATACGTGTTTATTCATTTAAATCAAGCTTTGTTTTCAAGGGTTTGCATGTCTTTGAGCACATGCTTTTTTCTTTTTGCTAATGAAACGAACTGCAGAATGAAAGGCTGGCATTTACGTGCCGCCTGTAAGACGATTACCAGTGAAATAATATTCTGGATGATTAGGAGGTATTACAGCCTCCACTCAGTTTAAAAATGCCAGAATGCCCCAGAGAGCCCCATGAATCTGCTGCCAGCCGGCCCCTGTCAGAGCTGAAGGCAGCACTGTCTGGAGCCCAAAATCAACTTCAGGAAGGTCATGTGAAAGAAAATCCTCAGTCATCAGGAAGCCCTTGGCCTCATGGCCTTTCTGACATTTTCTGACAAACCTTAAATCACCAGAGTAGACAAAACATCACAAATTTTGGAATGATAGCCTCTGGGATTTCAGAACTGTATGCTAGCTTCGGAGGGAAACCCCCGCCTGGGCTGCTCCGTGGGTCGGAGGGCGAGCGTGCCGCGGGGGCCGGGATCGGGGCCGGGATCGGGGCCGGGATCGGGATCACCACCAGGTGCCGGGGCAGGAACTGTGGCAGAGCAGGGCATGGGACACACAGTGATGGTGCTGCCGGCATGCCCGGGTGTTGCCACCGGTTATTTGCACCGTGCTGGGAACATAGATCAGAGTTGTGAGAATAGGGTGCGCCGAGCGGGGCAGGTTTCTGCTCCAGAGGGAAATTTGGGGTTGGGGTTTGTTGTGTGTGTTGCATACCCTGCAGAAGCCAGGCGGTTCTGTTAATAGAGTCGGTGAGCTTGAGGTGCGTGCAGTATCCAGTTAATCACATTGTGCAGCTATTAAAGAGAATACCTATCAGGTAGGAGGCCTATTAGGGCTCTCCAGCTAAAAAGAAAAACCTGGACAGAAATCGGGGAGGAAAAGAAAGGCAGGGAAAGAGCAGGGAGCGATGTGGAGTTGCCTCTCAGCAGCTACGGTGCTGCTTGGAAACAGGAAGCCAAAAAGCAGGGAACAGGACGCCAGTGACCTATAATTAAAAAATATATGTATCATAGCAAAACCAGAAAGTGCTTCTGCTTCTATTTGATTTTTTTTGTTCACGTTTTGCTCTAGAAATATATCAAGGGTAAACAGCAGTATAGATATGACTGTTGTCCCGTGCCCATTCCAGGAGCGCAGTATATTTTGATGATGCCAGTTAGATGGCCTTTTAGATTAGATTAGATTTTTATGAGATTATAAAATATGTGTTCTGAAAAAAAGCCCCAATTTATTTTTCACTGGGCAGTTTTGAGAGGAAAATAATTACGGGAAGTCCACTCTGCGGTGATGTTCAGTACTGCCTTCTGTCTTTACCCATGGAAATTTCAACGTGCAGCGGGAGCACATCACAAGCAAATAAATTAATTCCCTGTGCTCTTTGTAGTAGATGAAGGAGTTGGATGGAGGAGCACCCAATGCTAAAACCTGCAGTACAAAACCTGACTTGTTTGAGGGTAAGGATACAATTTTGGCTCCATGTCTTGATGATTGTCCTCAACATTTTTTTACTCCATGTGGATGTTTCTTTTCACAACATAATGAGTTTTCAAAACTTTATTTTATTTTGAGTTGGGCCCCAAACCACTTCACTTAAACCTAATCGAGTTATATTTTCGGATTACTTCCTTTAACTTCAGCTAAATTTTAATCTAGAAATACTTTGCTTAAATAAATTGCTAGTTATCAAAGGAGAGTGTTTCGAGTTGGGAAATCTCCAGTCAATTCCAGTCTTTAGCTGTAATTTACATGTACGATAGCAGTGAGCATTTATGTGGTATTTAAACTGATGAGGACCTTCCAAGTTCGGAGCCCCAAAAACTACTTCAGAGCCACGAGAGCAGGGCTGGCCGTGTCCTTCCACAGCAAGAGATGGAGCCGCAGCTGAGGAAATGCCATCGTGTCCAAGATCCCACTCTGGCACCGTTTGTTTCCAGCTCTGCCAGTTCCAGGCCAGTCCCTGGCTTGCTGGGAATCGCTGGGGCTGCCCCGGGCTGGGAGCTGCGGCCAGGACTGCTCAGCACCGCGCGTAGCCTCTGCAGGCGTGGATCCACTCCGTGGGCTCCTTGTAAAAAAAGTAGCACGGGATGGGAACTTTATCCTCCCATCTTCAGTTATGACTTGAGTAATTTTCACTAAATGTCCAGATTTATCTTGCTCTTGTGTTGAAAATCCCCTGATTAGATTCCTGAGCTGGGAAGAAGGAGCCTTGTCTCTCTGAGTGCCGTGGAGGATTTTGCTGACAATTTCTGTCCACTTGGGCAGCTGTAGGGGTTTCAGATCTAGTTACATTTCTTCAAAATTTACAGTTCTACATGTGCTTTGACCAGCTGTTAATGCATGCAGAAAGGTCTCACATTTAAAAAAAAATGTATAAAATAATAAGAAGAATACAGGAACCTAAATTAAGTGCTTAAATCCTTACTTGGCTACCCAAGCGATTGATCTAATTATTCTGAAATCCTGCATTGGCTACCTGCTCGAGCAGTGGCTTAAATGTAACTGTCAGCATCACAGAAAGGAATCCGGCACCGAGAGCTCCCACGGTACTTCGGGGAACTTTCCTGTACAAGCAAAGCTTGTGTGTGGTTCACGCTGGCAGCGTTTCTGCTGATGGGAGCAACAGAGAGAAGCGGAGGGTGTAAGAGAGAAACAAGAATAGCAATGCTTCTGTCTGCCGACCATGTCTAATGCTGTGTGCTGAGCAGCCGGGAGCTTCCTGCAGAAATAGCGCCGGGCTGAGAGTGGAAGGCGGGCACTGCTGCTCTTCCTTTCCTTTTTTCTTGCCTTTTTAAAAATAGTGTAGAAAGGTACAACGTATACAGAGGTATAGGAAAGAAGTGTAGAAAGCTGTTGAATAGGTTATAAACTAACCAATAAACTTCATGAGTTTTTCTCATGCTTCTGTTTTGAGTTCCTGTAAGCTTTAATGTAGGCTTCATGTTTCCGAAATGAAGAAATCTTTCCTACCAGGGCACCTTATCTCCTCATCTCCATGCGTTAGCCGATCAGTGCGGGGCTTTGTCCTGGTGAACCTCCGAAGAGGAAGCTGAGCTCGCTGCTGAGCGTTTTTCCAAATCATTGGTAACTGCTGTAGAGATAGTCAGGCACATCTGCTGTCAGGACGTTTCAGACCCTGCTCGGTGCCATAATTCCTCCTGCTCCAGGGGAATGAACCCCAAGTCCTGACAGAACTGGTGCTCTTCGTTTCCAGTGGGATTCCAGGCTCAGAAGTCAGCTCATGCCACGGGCAGGCTGGTGGGAGCTCTGGGAGCTGACAGAAATGCGATTCCATCCAAGCAGTTTTTCTGGAAGTGCTGTAGAGGTATAATTCTTCTCAATAATTAAATTTAAAAACTAATCAGGAGGAACCTTCACTTTTTGCATTGTCTGCAGCATCCAACGTGCCCACCCTCACCCTGCGGCTGGCATCGCCTCTTTGTCCTCATCCTATTCACAGACCTGTGGCATGGGTTTTGCTTTCTGAAGGGATTTAAATCCGAGAGACTATGACGTAGTAGTAAAAAGTGGGATTTTATTATCACTATCCAGATAACAAGATTTTCTCAGATTAATGTAATCAGAAAAAAAAAATGTTATTATTAGTGAATCCTGGTAAATGTCTGTTTTTCCTGAATCCCGACCAAAGCTTCAGCCTTTTGCTCTGAATGTTTGTGTTCTTGTGACTTAAAAGTGTTACACAGACGGAGGCTAGTAAAATGACCGTGACCATGAAAGCAGGTTATTCTGAGATGATTTTAAATGGCCCTTTCTGCTGTATGATAGGAAGGTTGGCAAAAAGTCACCGATGAACGTCAGAGTTCGGAGTCTGTTTGGTTTGGATGCTGGCTCAGAAGTTTGGATGCATCTCTGCAATTCAGCCTGAACCCCTCTGGTCTGATAAACATAGATGAAAATCTTGCACATGACATTTTTAAAAATTAATTCCTTCTAATTCCACAAACTAAGTGGACTGGAAATACCCGAGAAATAGATTTCCTTGTTATGTTTCCTCTGTTCTGCTTCTAATTCCAGCCAAAGCCTTAAAGTGTTAGAAGCCTATGTACATAAATAATGAGAAAAGAAGCTAATGGATTTTTTCTTTTCCTCCAAAAGTTCAGAAATGTTTCAGAGCTGGATGAGACTTTGGATGTGTTTTCTTTCTCGTGGGACTTAGTAGAATGAAAGGGCAAGGAGTTTTCTTTTCATATATCTACATGGATTATTCCAGAACCAAGCAGAACCACAACCGTAGATACGGCTGGTATAAAGAGCAGGTTTCGGAGGAGGACTAGAGTACACTGAAGGTCAGAGAGTAAGCGAATGGTAAATATTATGAATAACAAACCCATATGCCAGTGATTTATTTCAAAAAGAAATAGATAAAGTCTAATTGCAGCGCTGGGACGTGTGGCCCGCAGCTCAGACTGCCTGCAGACGGCCGCAGCCTGCGCAGCTCTGCCTGAGGGACCGGGAACGATTGCTCTGCTGTGAGAATGTTGTGCCAAGGGAGGGAGAGGAAAGCCCTTAACGGTTTTAGGTCTTGAAGGGGGAGAACGTATTTCTGATAGGTGGTTGAATTAGTATTTAGTGTCAATCAGAAAATGTGCTGCGCTCTTTGGATAAAAGGCATCTGTTGCCCTCAGTCACTGTACCACCCTGCATCCCCGCCTGTTGGGGTAGTCCTGTGCTTTTCGTACTCTGTTTTCTGTGACGCTTAAATATGTCAAATGCTGAATTAAAACAGTCATGTGTTTGGCAACTATCTGTCCCATTTGTGAATAACCATGCCCATATTTGCTGCATTTGGGCTGTACTGGGGCTGCATTTGCACAGCCGTGATTGATCCTTGTTAGTAGCCGTTCTTCCCCCAGTTTGTTTTCACTCACATAAAGCAGTTCACCTGCCTTTACTGCGCTTACACAGTGCTCCCCCTTGTCATGCTAACACAGCACGTCAAATATTTGTTCAATTTTTCTTTAAATGTCTACCTAAATGAATAACCATTTCCTTAAAAGAAAAAAAAAAAAAAAAAGAGGCGAGAGAGGAAACGCTGAGCATCTTAATTCACAGGTCACAACTGCAAAGCCAAGATGGTGGTGGAGGTAAACCCTGTGTAAAGGAAACAGAAATAGTTAAAATAAATAAATTAGGCCTGATCATGCTTCTAGTGGAGAATTTCCTTAAGATAAGCAGACATCCTTCTGTAAACTAAACAGCCAAAGCCAAAATTCTTGTTCTGCATTAACCTAAAGGGGGATCATCTGCACGATACATCCATCAGAATAAGACAAGAAGTAGCCAGCCTTGTAGCAAGAAAGATTTGTGTTAGATGCTAAGAAAAATGAAATACCAGAACAGTTTAGTACTGGGCGGACTCTAGGGAGGAGATAAAATATCTGCCCCTGAAGGCTCTGCAGAGACAAGCGCCTGTCAGCTGGACTTGTAGTACAGCCCTGCATTGCAGCAAGGGATAACCCGGATGGCTCCTGAGATCCTTCCTATGTTTTCATGGTGCTCATAAGTTTGTCTTGTTAATCAGCACGAGAGAGAGCAGCTGAGTGAGGGAGGTAGGGAGTCAGAACCTGCCCTCTCCGGCTCTAGGTAGCCCACACCTGCAGGTTGGAGCATACTGAAAAAAGCGAGATGCGGAGCAGTGGATGCTTCTCTTCTTACTTTAGGCATTTTGCTTTTCTTTAAAAAGTGGTGCCTGGTAAGTTTTGTGCTCTTTGTTTTGAGCATTCCTTATCAGTCAAACATTCTTCATTTTCAAGTGGGTTTGGTGCTCAGGAGAGCTGGCAGGTTAAGGAGAAGGTTGATCTGAAGGGCTGAAAGTTACCTCCTAAACTTGTACCTAGCCAAGTTCTTAGTATGGAAACTAGTCCATCCAGATTCCAAAACACGTCTTTAGGCACATCTGAACGACAGAAACCCAGAAAAAAAGAAAAGGGGGAAGGGAAGGGAAGGGAAGGAAAAAGAAAAGAAAAGAAAAGAAAAGAAAAGAAAAGAAAAGAAAAGAAAAGAAAAGAAAAAAAAGAAAAGCCTTCATATTTGTAACTGTAAGCCAAGGTTCTGAATTAATGTAATAAGGGAAAAAAAGAGATGATAGAATGTGGAATACCAGATGCAATTAAGGATAGTAAATTAATGCTGAAACGCATTATGCTGTCATAAAAAAGCCTCTATGTGTCAAAACATTTTTCTGCTTCAACATGGAAGTTATTTGTCCTTGCGGCTGACATTGCTTAGTTTCTATGTATCGTTGCAATGGGTGGAAACATCCTTTAACTGCCAGACAGCACTTACCGATAAGCCAGCCAATTAATAATGTTGATTTGAAAAGCCCAAGAATAGGTGAGAAAGCAAAGTCCTTTGGTAAGTCATATTTGCACAGTATTAAGAGTCCCCTTTTACCTGATCTAGTAAACATGGTATTAGGAACTCTGTGCTATTGAAAAGTTGAGAGACTATAATGATATGTGTAACTGATAATTGCCACTCCTAACTATTCAGCACCCACTTATCATGCCTTTTGTACATACATACCTTTGAAATAGACAGCTTATGCTATATGGATTTCTCTTTCCTAAATACTGATGGGGTGAGTTTTTTTATTTTTTTTTTCTGATACATTGACCTGTTTTATCAAAGAAGTAAACGAGGAAGAAGAATCAGCATTTCCTTCCAAGCTGGTGGCCCTCACATGTGGGCTTTGAGACAGGCCTGGATGTACAAACATCTCTGTCTGTTTGCTCAGCTGATGCCATAGTCTTCTCGTGCTGCATTGCTGTGTGCACTCGACAGACAAGATGAATATAGTTTCTGATGAGAACAAAAGGTGATCTGGATCTATAAGCAAATGCAAAAGTGGTTCACTGCGGCAATTCCACTGTCACTAACCCCACACAGCCACAGCTTTTTACTTTTGGTCTCCGGCATGAATCTGCTGAGTCTCAAGCGGCAGAAATCCCGAAGGCGTAGGGCTGTGAAACAGAACGGGGCTTAATCGGGAGGGAGGCTTGAGCAGAACGGTTGTCAGCTGGCAACAGAATGCACTCTATCATCTGTATCTTTGTGTGTTCCTGTACTCTTAAAAAGGTATAGAAATTGAATTAATTAGAAGTAGCTGAAGCTGTTTGATTAAAGGGCTTACTTGTTGCCTAGACGTATGTGTAGGTATAGAAATGCAATTAGTTGAGGAGTGCCATTAGCAGTGTCAGAGACCAGAAGTAATAGAGCTTAACCCTCACAAGAGCCGCGCTGTCGAGTTGTGCGGAGCTCTTTGCAGGACTTTGTTGTGCTGCAGGAGCCACTTTTACCTCCTGGCTCTTTCTGCAGGGTGAGTGCCCGGGGGCCGCCCGCTCCGGGGGTGCGCACACGGTGCCAGCTCTCCCCTCCCTCCGACAGCCAGGGCTGAGAAGGGGCGCACGTCGAGGCTCTCCCGGTGATATGCAGCGTACATAAATGCAGCAGCTTTTGGAAGTCCTGTGGAAGCGTGGCTCTGAGGATGGCACAGGGAAACGAGCTCCTTGCGCCTCTGGTCCTGTGTCGCTGAGCTGTAGCTGTTTGGTGCGAGTCTGATTAGAGCACACACGAGATTAAAAATCAGCCTTTCAGAAGTAATGGTGTTCGGATACCGTACACTGTTGCTGCCTTCAGCAAATTAACTTTATCAGTGGCTGCCTAAGTTCACGTAGATGGTATGAGGACTTATCTGCACTTCTGGTCTGAGCGTGGACTTTGAGTGCTGCTGTGATCTGTTTTAATGAGCGCCGTGTAGCCTTTGTGCTGTTACTGGGCTGTCTTCCTAGACCTGCAGAGTAGGAAGAGGGAACATGGACTGGATTTAGCCGGGGCCAGCATTGTGCTTGGCTGAGTGAGGTGTGATGTTTCTACCCAGTGCATTGCGCCTTGCTGCTCTTTCACGAAGATGCTCTTGACTTAAGCGCAGTGTTCACCCACGCTGTCCTCCATGAACGCATTGATATGGTGTGACCGTCCATGGCTGAGAAATACTCAAACACTCTGGGGGAGAAAGAAATATCAATGTATGTGGTACCCATCATGTGAAGAAACGCCCACGAACATCAGTCAAGGTTGGAACAAACCCACCCTTAATCATCATAAATGTATATTAAATATCTGTTCTTTCCCTTGAGAAAGTGCCTTACTTTAGATGAAAAGAAATGCACTTCATATTTCAGCTGATAATGAGAAGTTAATAAAATTGGGATTTTGTGCAATGCAGGACCTCTGACATCTTAATCTTTATTAAAGAGACTTAAACTACCAGGAACTGCTGGTGCTGACTGGCACAGCCAGACTCAAGAAACACCAGGAGAGACTGGTCAAATGAACTGTTAAACAACTCTTCCTAATCCATCAGGAAGAAACAATAAGTGCTGGAAACATCTATTTACCATGCATCAATCACGCTTACCTAAGCAATTTCTAAGTAATTATACTTCTGTTATGTAGTTCCTGAGATGACTGGTCTGAACAAGACATTTTCTTTATTAAAACACAAAAATTTACTGTACTTGACATATCGAATGTTGTTTCACTTTCTGACAAAGCAGTAATTTTTTTGGACATAGCCTCTGCTAATTGTTGTATTAAAATCCTATCTGGAATTCACTTAGCTCCTTTTACCTTTTAAAAGCTTTACAAAAGGATGGTTTTTAAATGTTTTAATGGTAGAGATTTTGTCTGCTGAGTTTTGCTAAGTCAGTTAAAAAAAGCGTTTGGACTAGCCTAACAAGATGGGCAGTTTCAGCAGACCTATGGGAAGGAAATGTATATTTTTTGGGGGTGGGGAAGGGGTAATTGGTCCTTTCTGAAGTAAAAGCTCATTGCTTTCCTTTTTCCGTATTTTTGTTTCTTTTTTTTTTTCCTGCTTGCTTCCATCCCAAAGCATCCACTAGGTGCAGGGAGAGAGACGCTTCTGTAACAGACTCTGATGGTCTCCAGCACAGAGCAGGTAGCATACATCTAGCTGCTCCTGCTCAGAGTACCAACGATAGGAAAGTTTTGCTTATATTCTTTCTGACCGATACAGCATTCTAGACTACTAGATAAATTAATGAAGAGCAATTTGTGTCTTCACTTTATGCAGCTAGACGAGTGCAGTATGTTGCGTCTTGTTGACCTTTGGTGTTAGAAGCTTGTGGCGTTACAACAACGTATATATATACGTGTGTGTGCGTGTGTGTTTAACAAGCCCATCGTTGTGTGGGGCTTTGAAACGTCGTTTTCTAATCCACTCAGAGAAAGGGGAGGGATAGAGTCTTTGTCAGTATCCAAGCAATTAGGATAATTAAAAAAGAAAGCTTATTGGGTAAACATGCTCTTAGATTGTGACCTCTTAATTAATGGACTACAGGGAGAAATTACAGCAGTGGCAAGATAATTAACACATGCATTTAAAAAGAACTGTTAGACAAGGGTATTATAGGATAGTAAGACACAGATTTGAATCACCGAAGGACCATGGAGGTGAACAAACACAGTTGAACAAGACAAGATTTGCATGTATGAGTGCCCCGGCACACAAGAGGGAACAGATTAGGTTAACTTCGTTATCACATGTGGGCGGCTCTCGCAGTAATAAGGTCCCTTCAGCGAAGTATTTTCAAGTCCATGCTGATTTTTGTACAATCTCCGCTGAGACGAATTCTGCCACAGAACGCGTGCTGCCATTTCTAGCAGTTGTGCGTAGTCCTAGTGAAGCCTTGCCATTTGCCCTGCTCCCCTTGGTAGAAATGTTGACAGCCGTCCATCGCCACCAGCGGTGCGCTCGGTGACTGCGTTCAGGGCTTGGGGTTCCTAACACAGGTCCCCACGCAGGGCAGTTTTGTGGCGTCTTGCACACCGTAATCCATTTCAGTAAATATTTTTAAAACTCTATCAGTCATTAAAAAAGGAAAAAAAAAGGAACCAGATCGTTGTGTTCAGAAGTGTGTTTAGACCCCCAAACAGCCCATGCTTTAAGAACCTTTCAGCTTTGTAACATCCCAGGTACGTGTGTATTTTTCTCTCCTTTCACCTCTGTGGTAAGACAGCCATTTGTTTAAATGGAAACTTTCAGTAGGTTTTTGCAGGCAATATAGAAGGATCTTTTGAAAAGCTGGCTGCAACCAGGCAGAGCTCTGCAATTGGAAAACATCCTGGGAACAAGCGAAGGGTGCTTTGTAGAGTTTGGGTCACATCCATGCTGTCAGGTCCCGCCGCTGATTACAGGGGAACTGGTTCAGCGCCAGCACTGCACGAACCCCAAGCAGCCGTCGTCCCATCCATTTGTCTCTTTTGGCACTAAAACGTTCTTGCACTTTGTGGTTATAAAAGGGGCTGTGCAAGGTGTGGGGGAATTCTCTGTGCCTCTGTACACCAGCAGCTAACCTGCACCAGCACAGCAGGAGGCAGGCTGCACACAAGGTTTGGATGGGCCGTGGAGGTGGTTTGTCTGGGTGGGATGTGTGCCACGTACTCAGTACCCATGACAAAGACATTTTCTGTGCTCTCTAATCATTAAATTCCTAAACTCTAATTTATAAAAGAACAAACTGCAAAAAAAAGTCCAAAACTCAAACTGTTTTTGCAAGGAGATCAAGCCTCGTGTTGTAAACGCGTATGCGAGCCAAACGGAGTGATTACGTACAGTTTAAGGACGTGTGATTTGCATAACTCCCCACTCTTCCCGGTACCGCGGGGAACAAAGAGATGCTCTGCCAAGCCCACGGTGCGCGCCTCCAGCCGTGCACTTGTCCCGGGTCCCACCCACCTCTCGGTAAGTCTTAGCTTTGCTGCTTTTGTCTGAATATAAATGTCCCTGCTCAGTGCTCTCTTCATCCTACCTGGAACATTAGAGATGCAAGCAGACAAAAAAATAAAAAGCTTTATGAATGTTTGATTAGTGACTTGGGCCCCAAATTTTTAACTAATTGAGAACATTAAATAGTATGTCTCTGAAAGACTAATACAAGACACTTTTCAAAGCTTCTTTAATAAAAATTCTATTTGGGATTTGACCATAATGGCTATCCTTGCTTGCCAAAACATGACTTCTTAGCAGGTGACTTTCATCAAGTACATCTGAAATAGTACCTAAATGAATTAGCAATAAAATGGACTTAGGCCTAGCAGTAGGAGCCTCCATTAATCTTGGGTTAATCACTAAAGAGATGCCATTCACTTTTCTTAAGAAGTCACATTTTTCTCCCCTTGCTGGCGACCAGATTTCATAAAGTAACATATTTCTAATGAAAGGGCTCTGCTTGAATTAAAACCCTGAAGGTTTATGCAGATTTTAGTTTTGATTACTGCTGGCATGGGCTCTTAGCAGACTCCGGAAGGTAGGTCCGCAGTGAAAGAGTCCCAGCATGCAGTTCATAATATTCTTTGAAATAAAATAGTGCACTTGTACTTAGTGGCTTTAATCAGCTCTGACTTTTGATAGTCAAACAATAGCTAATTACAGTAACACCTGCCTTCTAAGTCATGTCATGTAGGTTATTGCCAACAAGAGACCTTGTATCTTAGCTGCATGATTATTACAGAGTCTAAAACCTATCTGTTAAAAAAAGGAGGGGGGAGAAGAACTGAGTTTGGTAGCCATTATACGTGTTTTTATTGTCTGATGCATTGCTGGCTTTTCTGTTTGCAGTTCGCTGTGTCTGAAAGGCAAAGAGTTGGTGTTTGTGACCAGGTTAGAGAGCTGAGTTTCAAGGAAAGATACGTGTTTGCGGCTCTCACTTTTGTGTGAAGTCACGATAAACGATGCACGGTCTCCGAGCGTATTTGAATGCCTCTCATTTTACAATGCAAAAGCACAACCCAAAACAAAAACCCCACCATTGCGAGCAGTTCGCATCATCTTGTCGCTGGCATGTAGCCACAGAGCAGAATTTTATTTCTCTGTCATTAAATGTAATCGTACAGTGAGGGGGAGGGGGAAAGGCCCGTTTATTTCAACCTCCATCAAATTTGGAAAGGCTTCATAAAATAAAATGCCTAGCTGAAAACCTGACTTTCAAATAACAGTCAAGATTTCAGAAAATAAATCCACGCTGGTTTTGCTATGGTTCTCCTTCACGTGAAGAACAGGCAGATGAATTTCGCTGTACTCGCCGGCCTCTGTGGAAGCCATAAATTATTGTCTCATTGAAGACTCTCTTTCCTCATTAATTTTGCTAGCAAATAAGTCTTCGTTTTCACAAGCCCAGTCAAGTGAATAATATCAGGTGTTTGCCAGAGGCTGAGCAGCTACCGCAGCAGCTTCAGGAGCCGGAACCACAGATGTGTGCGGACGAGGCGAGGGATGCTCCCTCCTCCAGGCGGAGGGGATGGGGCTGCCCTGGTCCCTGCGCTGCGTGAGCGTGGAGCTAAAAGGGCATTTTAATAACCCGAGCTTTCACTGAAAGCCTGCTGGTCAAAAAGGGACGAAAACGAGCCATGGGTAGATCTTGTTTTATAAAGTGTAATTCCATGTGCAGTTCACAAAAGCCATCGCATTGTGTTTAGGTTGGGCAGAAGTTCACCATCTGCACTTGGGTTTTGCTGAAACTTATTTGTATTGCTTTTCTGGTAGGTTTTTTGTTTGTTTTCCCCCAGCAAACCTCATCTTAAATACTTTGAGGACATATACCTATATAAATGTAAAAGGATTGTTTTTTGTAGAATAATAATTGACAGTGCTGTAGTGGTGCCTTCAGTCCTTGTGCTGCTATTTAAATGCACAGTCCTTCCTCAAATGATATATATATATATTTTAATAATGTGAGATAGGGAATGTTTTTATAGAGAAATAGTCTTTGATGTGATGAAGTTGTATATTTAATGCTTGAATTTAATTCAGCGGCTGTCTAGGAAACCTTAGTGTTTAGCTTTTCCTTTTATTACCTGTTTGACTTGAAAATGCAGTGGCCAGAAGAGCAGTGCTGAACAGCTTGCTCAGTGCCTGCAATTGCAGATGAGCCTAGGATGTGTGTCTGGTTGGGGCTTCCAAGTAACTCCCATAAAAATTCTATTTCATTTATTTTGGATTATGCCATCAGTAAGAGAACCCTGACAGCGCAATTCCTTGTGCAGAGCAGTGGCACAACTGAATTTAATCACTATTTCTCCGTGGTTTTGAAGGCAAACAGATGAAGTTCTGGGAAGGGTATTGTTCTCAGATTGTTTGCTCCGAATGACAACAGAGTATTTTATTTTATTTTTTTGCCTGAGGTCGCATGTGGGTTGCACCTGAGCTGTGGCATCCACATTCCCGGTACCTGGGACAATGGGGAAGGGGCAGAACCTGCTGTAAAAGCGAGGTCCTTCATCTCCACGGGTGGAGAAACTCAAGTGCAAGGTGGGAAAAGCCTGGTCAGGGCTGAACGTCAGGCGATGGCAAAGCAGGGAGCAAACTGCAGAGCTTTCCTTCCCGACTTCCAACCCAGTACTCTGTCATACCACTTCCCTCTGAAAATGAAAGAAAAGACAAATGTGAAGCTGTGTGGGGGATCCTCTGCTGCCTGTCAGCGCCTCAAGGCTCCAAACTTCGGTGCAGGATGCAGCCAGCCCGTAGGGTGGGACAGCTCTCTGTTCTCTAGGGGTGTGGGCTAGGCCACCTTAATACAGATTTTGCTGATGTATTCAGTGGTTTATACAGAACTTGAATGTTAAGCTGCACGTTGGCCTCTCTTTGCATTTTGAAGACCCAAGTTGCAGCCTCACCTGGTGCGGTGCCTGCAACGTGCAGCCTGAAGTGAGTGCTGACACCAGGCATCAGCTGCGCTGTGACCACCGCGTCAGGGCGCTGAAGATGTGCGTCGGTTGTTTAACGTTTCTCTTTAGAATCAGGCTGTGTGCTAGAAACCCATTCCTCTGCGTTACACGAGCTGCTTGCAAGGGAGCACGTTCGGGGTTACCTTGATGAAGAGGGAATGAGTGCATGTTAAAAGGAATTGGTGTTAACTCTGCTTCCCAAAGCTGCTTTGAGTTCACCGTTTAATGGGCTATTTTTTCCCTGTAAGTTATTCTTTCTCACTCTATCATTTGTCACGTTAACCTCAAACCGTGTAGTAAGAAATCTTCTTTATATCAGTTACCATGTTTGCCATATCTGATCAGTTTGATTGATCATGGCCTCAGCCACAGGTTGGTAATAAGCTGTTTTGAGAGAGACACACATTTCCCATAGGACAAAATTGGCATGACAGCATTATAAACTGGCCATTTATCAACCTTCTCCCTGGTGGTCACTGTCTGAGCTCTGCTAGGCAGGCAGGCGAGCGGGGCTTCGGCGGCGCTGCAGGGGGATGGAGTTGGGGCCAGCGGACACCGCGGTGCAGCTAACATGGGGACAGTAACAAATGACGCTGTATTTGAATCAAAATTGTTGGTGCAAATGTCACGCGTAAAGTCGACCGAGTTCCTTCCCTGGCAGCGGCTCGTTAGGTGTGTGTCGGGTCGTGCTGGTCCTGCTGCAGGCGGAGCAGAGCAGCGCTGCCAGCTCCGGGGTGTCCATCCTGCAGCACGAGGCGCCGATACCTGCCGCAGGTCTGTGGGATACTGACGGCAACGAACTGCTCTCTGTTACAGCTGGGTTTTATAGACCCTGCATGTGTAGAAAAGGAAAAAAAGAAAGACACTCACCCTGTTGTGCAGGCATTCTTCAGTTACATTTCCATTGACAACAAATCCGAGGGTGGAGTGAGGTGACACGGGGCCTTTGGTGTCGTGGTCTCGCGTCTCCTCCCTGTGCTCCTGTCCCAGGAGGATCAGCAGGTCCTGTGCGGGAGCAGCAGGAGCCCTGCCGAGCTGGGCCTCCCACCCCTGTGCCACTGCAGGTTTGGGCAGCTCGGCCACAGCGTGATGAGCACGCCTGACCCCATCTCTGCCTTGCAGCAGGCCTTGCTGCAGTCATCAATACGTTTTTTATTATGGAAAATTTGGATTAAAACATTTGCTCCTTCATTATTGCCTTACTTTGCCATACACAGACCAGGTAAACTTCCTAATGAAACAGAAATTCTTGTATCTTGCAGTATCTTTTTCTTGCAGTATCTTCTTGTATCTTACAGTAACAAGTGGGGACTGGTAGAGGTAACGCATGCTTATGTTCCCTGCTGGTTCGAGACCTGAGCTGCCACCGTTAGGTATCATGTCTGCTTTAGTGATGCTTTCATCTCACAGCCCTCTAGAACGCAGGATTTCCAAGTACTTTAAGGAGATCTTCCCATATATCTTTGCTTTCTGAGCACCCTTGACAGTGTGTGTGATGCACGTTAGAGGGAGAAATCCATCTTTGGAGCAGAACCGAGGAAGGTGTGACAAAACTTTTCTTCTTTTAATCTGCTCTCAGGGCGCCGTGTTTTTTCCCAGAGAATTTTGGTAAAGCGATTTCATTTTACAGGCTGAGTGTGAAGTTATTTCCAGACTGCACAAACTGCAAATTTTAATCTTAACGATAGATTTAGTGACCACTGAAGTGTAAAATAAACTACCGTGGCCTAATCAATCAAATCTGCATAGTTCAGAGAAAGCACCTGTATGAGGCTGTTCTATCCGAATGTCTGTAATGGTAATAGATGTTTATTAGCAACCATAAAGCTGTTTGAATTTAATATCTCTCTAAATAACACCAACAGCATTAAAACAAATCTCTAAAGCAAATGCAACCACGCCATAAACAGCCCACAATGTAAGGTTTAAAAGCCATTACAAGAATCCTGCAAGATTCATGGTTTCTGCTGTGGCTTTGGACACTCAACTGTGAATGAAAAAACACTGCAGTTACTGTACAGAGCCCTCGGAATAAAGCATGGCCCGGATATTAATGAATTGGCAGATTTTGTATTTCAGCACAAAATGTACACAGCTATCTTGTTAAATTGCATGGGCAGCAGAAGCTTCTAATGGGGCTGCGTTCACAGCTCAGCTACGTCTGAAATGTCTTCAAAAATCAGCTTGTAAATGGGGTAACATCAGCTTTTAACCCAAGAAACAGCTCCTGGGAAGCGCAGAGGACACTGATGTTGTTCTGAAGCACCGAGGTGGCTGTGAGTACTCCAGGCTTGTTGGATTACTGATCCCTCATGGTTAGAAGTGAACCAGAATTACCTCATGACCGGTGGTTTTGATTTTCTTGGCACCCTCAGCAAGCCATCAGGCCCCGTGTTAATGAACTTCCAAGGATTTTAAAAATGTTCCGGGTTTTGAGAATTAAAAAATAGGTCGGGTTTTCCTCTGCTTAATCAAGACTTCTTCTTTGGCCCCTTATTTTAAGCCATCTCCAAGGATGGCTTAAAAATTCCAGTATTTTTCTGCCGTCCTTGGAAATGGCAGGAAACTTCTTGGGCCAGCGGCTTTTGACTCCTGCCCTGCCTCTGCTCGCTGCCCGGGTCCTTCCCTCGCAACGGGGGCGCAGCGGGGCACGGGGCTGGGGCGCTGCCCCGAGGCCGGAGGCAATGGGCGCCAGTCCTTGTCTGTGTCCGTGTCTCCTCAGCAGAGCAACGCCATGCGATTCATCTCAGCCCATTTTAAAAAATGTAATAAAAATATTTTTTTTTTTCCTGAGAACACAGTTTTGGCTGGAGCGAGGCAGTTTGTGGACCAGGCTCTTAAGTGTTTGAAACGCACCCAGGGCCCCGCAGGAAGGTTGTGCTTGTCCCTCTGTCAAAGGGTCGGAGCTGACCGGGAGCTTCCCGCCGGCTGCTGACCTGCCGGGGATCTTGCTGCGGGGCGCAGCGCTCTCCTCCTCGCACGGCGAGGCCGGCCGCTGCTCCCCCCGACATTTCTGGGGCGGGGAAGCCAATAAAACCTCGTTTTGTGGCACTGACGCAGTCTGAGGTCAGGGCCCCCAAGACGCAGTTGTTTTTTTGGGGGAATGTGGTCGGATCAAAGCGCCCAGGAAGAACAAGACATTCAGATGACAGGAGGTCATGGGCGCACCGGAGGATAAGGGGCGGCAGTGTTCGGCGTGGGCTGTGGTTAGCAGCGGGAGCGCTGCCGGCAGCGCGCTCACCGGAGAGCAGCGAGCCCTGCCCCGGCCCGCGGGGAACATTGGAGGGCTCTGTGCTCGCAGCTCCGACCCTGCAGCGAGGCCGGGGCAGGGATTTCTCAGCACGCGGGAGGAAAGAGAAAGGAAACGGGCAGCCGTTGCAGCGAGGTGACGGGCACCTGATGCTTCACGAGTGGGACCGAAACTCCATCTCTGCCCGGAGGGACTGGAGTAGGAGGAACTCCGTCTTGGGAACGGAAAGTGAAATGTTGGTAAAAACCCAAGTCAGCCTCAGTAGTGCTTTCAGATGGGATGCTCGCGGCTCCTGGTGGCCTGTCTGCCACGGCTGCCGTTTGCAGCCACCGTGCCCCATCCTGAGCTGGTGCCCAGGACCGCGCTGAGCGCTGCGGCAGCGCTCGGGCGGCAGCAGCCTCGCACGCTCCGGGAAGGGCCCCGTCCCCGCCAGGGACACGCAGGGGTCACGGGGGGCTGTGGGAGGAGGAGGCGAGAGACAGGGAAGCCCGGCAGATACCAAGGCCCAAAACAACTGCAAATAGTCAAAGTGAGCGTTACTTATCATTCATAGGAAGTTAAGGATTGACGTGTGGCATATGGAAGGTGTTAAAAAAATAAAATAAAAAGCTGTGTGAGGAGATCTGCTGCCCGCCTCCTCCTGTGCAGGAGCAGTGAACAGCTTTTCCACAGCTTTCTTACTGCAGCTAAGTAAGAACTCTGCGTAATAAGAGAATGGTTTCTCTTGTAAGAAATAATTCTTTTTTTTTTTTTTTGCTATAAATTATAAAACAAAACACCCCCACCACCAAAAAAAAGAGGTCCGGCTGGAGCAGGAACAATTGCAGGAGACAGCTGACGGTGCTGCCATGCTGCGATAACGCGCCATGATCTCAGCCAGGGAAGCCGAGGGTGAGACCGTCCCCGAGCAGCAGAGATTTTCTTTTCCATCATCGGAGAGAGAGAGAAACTCAAACGGAAGGCAAAGGAGGATGAGATTGGATGCTAGAAGCCATAAGTCAGAAAGAGAGCCAGTAATTGTTTAAGGGAATTAAAGTAACGGAACTAGTTCTTGCACCAATACATGTTGTGTTTTATTGGGAAGCCCACAGATAACAGGACCAGCATTCCCCGCGTTTCACATTTCCATCTTCCACACTCTTCACCAGCAGCAAGCTTAAGTTCTGCCCATCTTGTCAAACTGCTGCTCGGTTTGCACTGCATTCATCCCTGCACCCTTTGGCATTTTTTCTGATCTGTTACTTTCTGATCAGTTCTGAAGTCTGTGAGTTTGCCTTGATCCCCAGGAATCCCGATTGTGATGCCCTGTCCCAAAGCTGCCCAAGGAGCTCAGAAATGAACAGCAGGAGCCCAGCGGCCCACAGTGACTGGTTAGGCTCTTCCTTGTTCCTTTGTTGTGTCCAACTTTTATGTCTTGCTTTATTCCTGCCTTACTGATTCCTTGCTACGGGACCTGGTTCTGTTGTCGCTTGACTACTCAGCATTTACTACAAGGTGCCAGTCCTTGACCGAGTTTCCTAGGTGCCGTGACAGGACACCCGGGAATGCTGAAGAGCTTCTCGCTGGAAATACAGTTATTTCTAGTGAGGCAAGCGTGAAGCGCTGAAGACAGAAGCAAGATGTTCTGGGTCTGTTCAGTGGCTCCTCTGCTTGTTGTATAAGCGTTTGCAGTTGGGTGAATAGCTGGGTGCAGAGCACTGTGGCTGCCAGTTTTCATACTCTCTGCGGGATGATAAATGAGTGAACTTAGCTCAGCAGGTAGCAGACTTATCTTGCAGTGCATCGGAACAAGGGAAATAAAGAAAGAAATAGAGAGACTAGTGTCTGGCCTTCCCTACAGGTAGAAGAATTCCGTCATATTTCATTTCTCTCTGCTTTCTGGACTCACCTTTTAATACGATTTACTGGTTTGTATATGTCTTGTCCAGAAACATCTTTACCATATCAAAACAAGTACCATTTACAGACAAGTTCCAATAAGAAATTACAGTGCAGAGTAATTGTTAATAACAGGAGCATCCAACCTTAAGCACGGTGCGTTAGCGTGTTGTTTGATTACAAGAACAATCATTTTACCAGTGCTTCAGTGAGGAGAAGGCTTCTCGGGTTTGGGGGAGTGAGTGCCTGAGAGACCAGGGCTTGGGGTTCACACCTCACCCTACCGCAGGCCAGCTGTGACTGCTCGAGCAGCTTGCTCACCCCTCGGAGCTCATCAGGCCCCGTTCACAGACCGGGGGAAGCTCAGCCGGTGGTGTCGGGAGGCGCGGGGCCGGCAGCTTCCTCAGCAGCGCCGTGCTGCAGCACCTCGGGTCGCCAGCCTGCTGCTCCGAGGGCTCCACTGCGGTACGAAGCAGCAATTCCCCCAGAAATCTTCCCAAGCTGAGTGTCTGCGAGCAAATTCGTGGCAAGTAAGTGCGAGCGTGCTTCAGGATGCCTGCTGTGGTGCTGAGCGTAAACGGCACGGTGCATGCGGTACGGCGTCAGCACACTGCAGTGAGAACTCGGTAATCTGAAAGACTTTATATGAGTTTTGTTAAAAAATAAATGTACTGTCCAACCACAGCACTCGTTTTTCCAAATGAAATAATTTGTATTTAAAATGCATTTTTTTTTTCTATTTCTTCAAGAGAAGCCAAAGGCCTTAGTCTGCCTTCGGGATTAGCAGCCAGTACAATTTCAATTTATAATAGAAGCCCTTTTTGATTTGCAAATAAAAAGCATCTGAAACCACTAACCAACTTGGCTTTCATTTTTATGCCTGTAAAAATGTCTGAACCATTTGTTTTTTAAATTTTCTAACTGTAAAATGTGCTCCGATGACCGAATCTGTCCAAGTTTCAATTGGAAAAGAATTTTGTATTTTTATTTTATTTTTTTTTTTTATGAGAGGAGTTAAAAAATCCTCCCATTTGCAAGGACTTCAGAATGACCGGTCCATTACAAGTAGACTAAGAAAGAATGTCAGGTGAAATAACCTCCCTTATCCTGTTGCTTTACCAGCATGAGTGACACGAAGGCCTAACGGGCTAGCTGCGTTTAGATCCCAACAGCCAGGCAGTGCAAGGAGACCTCCTCCCGTGGCTCTCCGTGCGGCTTGCTGGCCCAGCACGTGGCCGGTGGAAGCCCGGGTGTCCCTCTGGAGAGGCAGCCCTTCCCCAGGAGCCGCCGCATGCCGAGAAAAGCACCGCAGCACCGGGGTTCTTACTGCCTTTCTTTGGCTGCTTTGCCTGGGGAACCCTTGAAAACCACCAGAAATGCTAACCTGTGGCACAGCGACTGCCGTTCGGTTGCAGCTCTACCAACAAAGCCTCGTAGCAGTGTGAGCTGACCACCAGGAGCCAAATGCCACCGAGAGAGAACTGTGCTAGGAAGGCTGAGCCTGTGTTTTGCTAGCCCAGGTATGTCAGTCCTGCTTCACACCTTGACTCTGCCCTGGTCTAGGCAGGTATTGTCGGGATATTTTCATGGCCTTGGTTTCATATGAAAACAGGAAAAGAAAAGGTGCAGAAACCAAAGCAAAATACAGTAACTTCTTAATCCTTTAAAAGTTGGTTTGGGCTTGGAATGTGGCAGAAATGAAGGATGCCTTTGTTTTGTTTTGTTTGTTTTTTGTTTTGCTTCTTTTAGTCTGAACAGTTTCAGCAGTCACACCTTTTCCCAGGTCGTAGTTTTGTAATTTCTTACAGGCCAGTGTAAAACTGTTTTTGTTTTTGTTTTTTTGCTGACAAAAAGTGAACATTGCTCTGCCAGGCAAAACACCTGAAATGGTTCGAGAAGCATTCTCTGGGAGCACAGAGCTGAGGCACAAAAATTGGACAGGTTGCAATGCGGTAGAGGGTGCATTTGTTTTTACTTGTTACTTAACAAACAATTTTTAAAGGAAAAAACAAACCCAAGTCTTTCCTTCCACTTTGTATTTTGCTAGTTTCAGGCAGTTATTTTCACTCTTTTCCCAGCTGGTTCGTCAGTTTCGTTATTGTTTGTGTGCATCCCAGGGAAGTGTTATTGTAAACCCGCAGTAAATTAGCTGGAGGACTCTAAGTGCATATAATCCCTCTAGGCTATTTCAATTCATTTCTTCTTTTGAAACAGTTTAGATTTCATTGTCTCTTAACACTGTTTTAAAATGTTTTTGCTCAGTCTGTACTGCCCTTGCGAACAGTTCTTTGCAATAGATGTGTTCTTAGCCTGTGCTGGAAAAACGGATCTTTAAAGTAAGCCCGAGGGGTGGTGGGGCATCTGCCTGGTGGCGTCTGGATGTGCTGCGGGGCGGCTGCACCCCGGGTGGGCTCCCGGTGTAGGAAGGCCGCAGGTTCTGGTGCAGGAAGGCCCCAGGTTCTGGTGTAAGGTTGCTCCTGGTGCAGGAAGACCACAGGTTCTGGTGCAGGAAGACCACAGGTTCTGGTGTAAGTGAGCTCCTGGTGCAGGAGAGCTCTGGGTACAGGAAAGATCCCAGCTCCTGGTGCAGGAGAGCTCCCTGTGCAGGATAGCTCCCAGCTCCTGTCCCCAGCCTTTGCTGGCTGCCACGCAGAGCTGCAGCCGAACATCCCCGGGCTTGGTGCTTACTGAGCAACGTGTCAGAATTCGGCAGCTTCGGTCTAGGATTAAGTCGAATTTTTTTTCCTGAAAGGAATCGATGCGAACCTCATTAAAATTATACATTCTCAAACCAGAAATTCAATTTCAGCGTGGTGCGTGACACGGAACACGAGCATCTTTCCTGACGGAGCTCCCCCCGCTCCGTGGACGTGGCCCCCTGTGTGGCAGAGCCCGGCGGCAGCGGCACCCCGGGGCGCGGGGCAGTGCCCCCCCCATGGCGCCGGGCCCGGGCCGCAAGGCCTGTGTGAGGGCGCCCCCTCTTGCCTTGGCCCGGGAGTTGTGGCGAAGCTTCCAATACGACGTCCTCCTTCTCTTCCCTTTCTCAGGCTGCTCTGACGCTGCCAACATTTTTGGAGATTAAAAAAACAAACAAACAAACACCACCACCACCAACAAGAGTGAAGCACATGTGTTTTCTGGCCGGGCAATAGATAACAACGCGCACGGGCTGGCAAAGAATGGCGGGGCGCTGCCCTCCCTGACAGCATCACCTGGACACGGCTGCCGGGGGCTACGGCTGCCCCATGGCCCTGTCAGGGGGTCCCACTGCCCTCCTGCTGCCCTCCCGCTGCCGTCCTGGTGGCACCGAGCGGCTGCCCGCTGCTGGCCCCTCCGTGCCCTCAGCCAGGTGCCGTGTCCCAGCACAGGGCCTGGGGCACCCCAGGGTGCTCACAGGCGACCCGGGCTCCCTTACCTGCTGCAGAGCCACTAAACTCAACACATTGTTCCGGATGGGAACTTGGAAGTAACTTTTTTTGTTTAACAGCCCACCCGTAGGTTTAGGCAAAACCATAATAAAATGTAGCTGGTGCCCCCTGGCAAACACAAATGTCAAAGTTCCAAATATTCTGGTCACCGTAACCTTATTTTAATGTTTTTATTTGGAAAAGGAAAAGTCCCTTCTTTTTCTTTTTGCAGGTCAGAGGTACTGTTACTGTTAAAGGATGATTAAATTCTGACCTTGGTTACGCACACAGTTCTGGTGTTGGAAGAGTTGTTCCCGCTTACATTGGTCTGAATGGGAGAATAATTTGTTTCAAATAATACGCTCTTTTGTTTTAAAGTGTCAGCTTCAGGAGGGTTTGGTTTCAAAGGAGCCATGTAGTAGTTTATGTCTCTATCAAGTCCTTAAGGATTGTGGTTCTGTTCCTAATATTGGATCTGTGAACACTACATCAAAAATGACAGCGCTTTTCTGGAGATTATTATTCCAATAATATAAACTGTTCCTGGATACATGACTTCCAGGGCGCTGGGAGTTGGGCTGTGTGGGAAGATTTGTTAGAACAGAGATACAGCTCAGAAATTCATTTGTCCACATTTAAAAACAAATTCTAAAACAAGCTACGCAATAACGACAAAAAAAACCCTGTGCTGCTTTTAGTACTAAAATTTTGTGCCAGAACGGTGATTTTCAATTTTGCCAAAACGGCAAAATATTTAGCTAGCAAATTGCTCTGGAAGTAGCTAGATGTCGCCTTATAAGCCAGTATATTAAATTACTCCAAACACTGCAGAGAAAACACCACCTTTTGCATACAGCACTAAGAAATTGGCAGCCTCGCTCCTGTGGAGCCGTTTGCTTTGCCTGCTGGTCGTCGGCTCCCGATGGTGTTCGGGGGTGCCTCGGAGAGGAGCCGGTCCCGGGGCGGCAGCGGGCACCCCGCTCTGCAGGAGCCCAGCCCCGGCCGCGCTGCGTGCAGCGGGAACGCAGGAGATGCTGCGATACAGGTATCGAGTGGCTGGGGTAGTGACAAAACCTTTCTGAAATTCTAGATTGATTTCTCGAGATATTAGAGCCTGCAGTATTTTGGGCCACGTTCCAGGTTTTGAGAATGTTGAAATGTTGTTAGACATGTTCTGAATTTGTGGTTAACTCGGAGCTGCCTGAACCGTGTTTTAATGCTATGTGGATCCCTTTAACCCCTGAACCATAGGAGAATAAGGCCCTAAGCTAACAAAATAACTGCGTAGTACCCTGTTCCAAATTGTTCAGCTTTATAATGACGCTGGAAATATTTCTATGGCATGTGTGTGTGACATTTGCTAAAATTTTATTGGACCTACACTTGAAAATTAATTCACAAAGGGCAGAGGCAGGAAAATCTTGATGAACCGTTAATCAACCCCTCCTTAACTGCAAAAGCAGCCACATGTTTATATAATAAGTTGAATGTGTTCAATGACAGTTTTCTTTATCTGGAAGTACTGTTTCTATTTCAGAGTAATGGTGAATGCAATTCACTTATTATTACTACTTACACCAATATGTTTATTCAGTCTTTTATTTTTTATAACTGTTACTGTCTGGAAACACTCAGAAGGCCTTCTGTTGTAGTGGTAATACGTCTTTGCCCACACGTGCACCTATGTGGGCAAGTACACAGGTATGCATAGGTGTTTGTAATACTTCCAAGTCATAAACCGTGTCCAGCTCAGTCTCACCCCTCATGTTCGTAATCTCGTATGTTCATGAACCAGAATTAATCTCGTTTAATGTGAGGCACATTTCAGATTTTAGGAGTCATGAGAGGAGGGAAAGGTGCCCGTCTGTGGGTCCGTGTGAGCCCCTTGGTGGGTTTCTGGGCGTAATCCCACAAGCCATCTGCCTTGCACAGGGCTCTGCCAGCCCTGCCCGCCCAGCCTGGAAGGAGCTGGTGGGCCTGGCTCCGCATCTCTGCCGCTGAGCTGGTAGATCACAAAGTGGCTGTCTGCTGCTGGTGATTGCCTTTAACCACTGAATTTTTACATTAATGTGATGGATTTAAGAGTTATTAATGGCTTATATATATTACCTGTATGTCTTCCTAAAAGCAGTAATTTGGGAGTCAGAAAAATCATAAACCGTGAGAAATTTCAACATGGAAGTGTGCGTCGTTACTGGTCACTGTGTGAGCGAAGGGATTCTGAGCTGGCCCGGAAAATCTCACATAAAAAGCCCTTAGTTACTGTACAGTATGTGCAGAAGTGCCACTTCAGTTTTAATCTAAATAACTTGAAGTTTTTTTATGGGCCAACGTGGACTGAGAAGTTGCAAAATGTTGGTCTTTATCCAAGTTTTTTTCCAACTAAAAGTCTCTCTTCAAATGTTACATATATGCTTGTTCTGGTTTGGGTTTATTTTATTATTCTAAACATCATTTGTGTATACCAAGCTTTACAGACAGTTACAGATAACAGGCTCCCAGCGTGAGAGGTTGCATCCAGTGCAATGCAAATACAGCACAACGTATTGCAATACAGCACAGTAAGAGGAATACATCCTCATTTTCATGCCTTTTCCACTTGCTTTCCATTAATTTGTGAGCCACTCTTAGGTTACTGTAGTGCACCTGTAATAGTTGGTTTGAGAGGTGACAAACATCTGGCTGCAGATACCTGCCCCAACTGTACGGACTTACCTGCCTGGGTTCATTGAGAATTGTGCCCAAAGTCTGCTGAGCACAAAGGAGCTCAGCTGTCTCACGGCAGCTTCCAAGCAGCTCAGTGAAACGAGCAGAGTTTGCAAAGACAATTTCAGGTCACTTAATCATCAAAGGGTTAATTCTAATTTTGAACTTCCCAAATGTCAGTGCTCTTCCATCCAAAAGTACAGCAACTGGCTTTATCAACATATGCTTTTCATTACCTACAAGACTTACAATATTTTTGGTGTCTGTATCAACTTGATTCAATTACTGGTACCACTGCGAGGGAACATTACCTCCAGGGAAAAGGGGGTGAATGCATCAGTGCCCATGGATACAGTGTACAGAGCAGATTAATATAACAGATTTACATCAAGACTGCTGACTCCATTACTTTAAAACTCCTGTAATTGACTTTTTTAAAAATGACATTAGCATTTAAATGGTACTATCGTTACAAGGGTGAAGGTTCAGCAGAATATGATCAATTTATTGAGCTCTTCAAATGTTCTTTTGATATTTATTTTTTGTTGTCACGCTGGAGGGGTTTTTTAGTGTTTTGTCAGACATGAGAAAAAGTCTATACCACCGAGCTCCTGGGCTGCACTGCTGCGGAGTGGGGACGCGTGAAAAGCTCCCCTGAAGAGTGCGTGACCTGCTCCAAGTTACCGTCTCACCTCTGCTCCCCCGCAGCTTTTTCTAGTACGTAAAATGCCAGTACGGCAGAAAGAAGGAGTGAACAGAGGCTGCCTTCGGTCAGGACGAAGAGCCTGGGGTTTTTGCTTCTCACGAAGGACGCGGCCGGGGAGGCTGTCCTGCGTGAAGCCCCTTTTCAGCCCTGTACGTGAGCCAAAACTCTTTAAGCTGCATTCAGAACATATACAGCTGAGGTTCGGTCACTGCAGCTCCCCAGAAATTGCACGCTGGCTTGGGAGAGTTGTACGCCCACTGCCCTGCTGCCTTTTGGTAGCAGCTGAGTGCCCGGTGCACCGCTGACCTTGTCGGCACCTCGGCACAGCACCTCTGCTCCCACGATGTTGGCTCTCAGGAAGCTCCGTCCCGGTCTCAGCTCTTCGGATTTCCTGGGGCGAGAAGTCACCGACTGGACAAAGCCACGCTAATAGAAATTTTGGGGAGTTTTGTGACAACAGATGGCTTAAAAATGGGAGTTAATATGAACAGGCAAACAGTGGGCATGTAAGGTGGATTTGCAGTACGTGAACGTTCTTGTGGCTAGAGAGGCGTTAGGTCTCCGTCCTCCCGTGCCCTCATTGCAGAAAGCCAAGCAAAGAAAGCAGCCGTCCATGGGGCTTTGGTGAGCCCACTTTGTTTTCTCCATTTCAGAAAGGAGAATTTCTGAAAGGAGAAGAAAAGAACAACGACACTGTTAATTTGTTTGTGATCGGTGACTCTTGGGCTGATACCTTTGGTGGGTTCCAGTCCCAATCTGCATCAAAAGCGGCTCCTGGGTGCAGAGCCAGAGCTCAGGCTCCGGTGGCAGTCAGGACTCGGTATCCCTCTGCTCGCCTCGCTATAAAAATGCTTGGTAATGACCCGGTTCGACCCTGCCAGCTCTCTCTGACCTCCTCCTTTTCAGGATGCTGCTTAATTTGCACTAATTGCATTCCATTCTGACAGGAACTTGGACATTGTCTCCAGCTTGCAGGTATTTCCACTGCCGTGTTCCAGTACAGAGGACTCCCGAGGCTGAGTAAGAACATGGCAGTAACAAATTTATGAAAATACACCTTAATAGAATAAGTAAATGGTTTATGTGTTCTGTAATCTGCATAAATATGCCTTCAAGTTTGACTTCATATTTTAGTCCTGAACTTTCAGTAGGATTCAGGAAGGTTTGCTAAACCCAGCAGCAGCACTTTTGCAGAACGATACATGTGTTGGCTTTGAGGTTTTTGGTTTTTCTCTAGAGTTCCCAGGTTAAATTCCTAATAGTAAGTCTAGGGTTGATGGCTGCTAGAGGTGGCTCTGCTTCAGGGAGGTCACTGCGACAGGAGTGAGCTGCACGGGGGAAAACTGGCGGACGGATCCAGCCTTGGTGCTTCCGACATCACTGTGTGCGTGGATAGACAGTTGAGAACAATTCACTCAATTTTTCTTTATTGTTTTACAACAGAATGGGTGGAAAACTATCCAGCAAGTTGTTCACAACATTGGTTTGTGTCAGAATGTCTGCTTTGGCCTAAATCTGCCCATGTTACTGGGAGATACTGGGGGGCTGGCACACGTATGTGTGTGGGGGGGTCCTCCTGCCCAGCCCCTGTGCTCCCTGCTCTGCCAACCTGCCTGGAGGTTGCCAGCCCAGGCCCCTCAGCCTCACAGAGAGAAATTCTGTAAATAAAAAGTTCCAAATCCTCCCCTCCTGGCTGGGGCACAGACACTGGGAGCAGCTCAAAAAGCGTGTGTGCTCCTGTGTGCCCATGTCGGCATTCACGGCTCACGGGCAGCAGAACTTTTCTGGGGCCTTTTTTGCAGTGAGACCATTGATCATAGGCTCCAACAAGAGCAGCGGCTGAAAAGGCAGCTTCTGCCGCACAGGAGAGTGTCCGGAGCTGGGAGGAAGGGCCACGCTCCTTATGGAAGCAGATTTCAATGTGAAGCCTCAAAGCAACGGATAAAAAGTATAAAGCGCATGCCAAGGCTTTGTATTACTTTCACAAGAATAAGATACGACCATTGTTGGAGCTCCAGCTAAGGCTTTTAGGCACAGACAGTATCAGTAAAGTAGTTGCATGTTTCAAAATATTGTATCATTTTAAAGTGCAGCGCACATGAGATCACTGAAACGGGATACGCCAATTTGAGCTTGGTCATATAATGCAGCTCTGTGTCTGCAGAGACAGAGGCACCCTGAACCCGAAATCCCTTGAGCTGTCTTTCAAAGAGTGATAGTTACGGAAATTAGCAGTGCAGAAATCCATACGAATCATTCATCGGGAGCCTTATTAACCATCCTGGCCCTGCTCTGGGAGCGGGCCCGGCCGGCAGCGCTGGGCAGGGGCTTCTCCCCGCAGTGTGCGCAGAGCGGGGCTGGCCCCTGCCCCTGCCCCTGCCCCTGCCCCTGCCCCTGCCTGGTGCTGGAGCTCCTCCAGGGCCGCAGCCCTGGGGCTCTGTGGCCGTGTCGTGCCGGGTGCTGGTGACACTGCGCACACGGGGGCTGGCAGCCCTCCTGGTAACGGAGCGGCCCCGTGCAGCGCCCAGCTAGAGGAAGACCTGCAATACCTGGCCCCGCTGCACTTCCCCTAGGGAATTCTGTATCCAGCTTGGCCCTCGGTTTTGTCAAAGATTGCTTTGAATGTCAGCTTGAGACCAGTTTGGTAGGGAAAGGAATGCGTTAGCGTTTCAGAAGTGGGAGTTAGGAGTGTGACCCGTGGCGTTCCCATCTGACGTGAGTTTTGAGTGAAACCAAATTAAATCACACTCCTGGGTTCAAGGATTTCAGTCTGTGGGTCTTACTCCCGCTAATATCTCCACCACAAGGGAAACAAAGGACATAGAGGAGATAAATAATACTTGAAAAAGACAGGATCTTTTTTGTCTGCTGCTTTATCTGTAGCATGACTGTGTTCCTTAAGTGTTGAAAGGGGCACTTTCTTGGCAAGTATGACACAAATAACCTTCACCCTTGACTGCACTGTCTAGAGACAGTTATAAATTTGAGGATAAAGGACGCGAACAAGAGTTACTGTATGTGATCCTTTCTCATGATAGCAGGGAAGGGAGAAAGGAACGGGTATTCCCGACGTGAGGAGGGGATTTGAGGTCTGGCAGCGCATCTGTTCGGCACTAAAAGCTCGCGTTTGCACAACTGAAGTGTTCCTGGGCACGGCTGTGGGGCCAGAGACAGCTCCGCGGAGGTTTGCTTGGGCAGCCCTCGGTGTGGGTCAGGCTGGATTTTTTTTAAGCTCTTTTGCTAAGGGAAAACGCATCGTATAGAACAAGCACTGAAGAGAGATAGATATTGCACGCTAATACTTCAAAATAGTTCTCAACAGATACAGATGTTGATAGTCGTTGCATTTATCAGTTCTATATTCTTAGAAAATTTCAAAATTCTGAACATTTTCTTAACACTACAACAATCCCTACCACATAATTGTATTCTGTATGCTGTGAATAAGCTTGTGAATAGAAAAAATATTGTACAGTTTGGGGGGGGAATTTTAAAGACTGTTATAAGGTTTTTTTAAAGATTTCAAAAATGTCCTTTATAGCTGAAAACACTCAGGGTCTCAGATACGACAATGAGCACACACATTTGCATCTCAGCCTCACACCTACGCCTGGTGTTATAATGAAACCTTCCGGACTCGCCATGGACACTGGTTTTGATAATAGTGTCTGGCTCAAGCGGTACTGATGTCTGCGCGGCGGTTCATCCAGCTATCAACCAGGACGAGGCATTAATGAGAGGCACGGCATTGCCAGGGGCAAAGCTGGAGCGCGGACTTGTCAGAGGTGCTGAATTTTGGTGCTGCGCTTTAAGTACAATTCAGTGATTACTTCATAAATAAAGACATTAAGGCACCCAGGCCGTGAACTGGCGATTATGTGGGGAAGCACTTCAGGTAAATTCACGGGCAGTATTTGGTGTGAGGAACTGTTTGTCTCGAGCAATATTGCAGACCTTTATTTAAAGAATTTGTTGAAAAGGTTTTTGAGGAGTTCTGTGCATGTGGGGCTTGGCATCACGGGTGCCCATTGCTTTAGATTCTCCATCCATCCCTCCATTCATCCATCCCTCCATCCATCCATCGCCTTTCCTCTAAGAGTTGTGATGATTTCTCATGAGCCTTTTTTACTGTCTCTTTGTTATCCATGGTATGGTAGCTTGGGCAGGGAGCTGGGCCATCTGGGACCTTTTGTCAAAACCAACCAAACCAAAACCAAACTACGTTAGATTCTTCAGATAACCCTAAGAAATGATGTTCTTTTCCCAAAATGCAGCAGGAAAAAGTCTCTTTCAGGGACTGCGGAATATAAACGTGTTTTGTGTATGGGCTTTAATAGCAATACTGATGTGAAATAGGCATTCATCTTCATCCTGCTGCGGTCTCGGTAGCTTCGCTGGCAGCCCGTCTGTGTGCCTGCTTCCTTGCAGAGTGGGAGCAGTGCAGAGTTCAGCTCCAAAGCGCTCCCCTAATTGTGCTCCGCAGCTCTCCCTAGGAGGGCGTCTGAGCTCGGAACCAGCCTAGCATGCGTTCACAGCTTACGCGGCTCTGTTGGCGTTGTGTTAAAACAGATTCCTGGGGGAGATGGCTTGAATGAATTTCTCACTTTACAAATGTTTTTAAGGTTGTGGAACTGATGCACTTAGTTCCAAAATGTAAGCCAACGTTTTAATACAAAGATTAATCTTATTTGATATCATCTCCGGCTCAAGTCAGTGCAAATCTGTAAAGCCTGCTGCAACTGCTCAATACAAGTAGGAATTTCTTACCGTGCGTGGCACAGAGCTGCTTTCTAGGCTCGGAGCCGTGGAGCAAAATTAGGGGGGGGGCGTTACAGGGCTGGGGGGATCAAGCAGAGACTTTGTCCAACTTCAGCTCTACGTTCGGTGTCTCTGCACAGCTGCTTGAATGTGACCACATTCAGGCCTTATCCATTAGATTGCTTTCCTACTGGAGGATTATTTTACTAACTTGCTGTTTTAATAGTATTACAGCTGCTGCCTAAGTTTGTTCTGTTGCTGGCACAAGTGTAGCAAGCTCTAGAATAGCTGTGGTAATGTAAAGCCGGTAGCGTATTAAAACACTGTCTGGGGAAGGAATGCCTTCCTATGTGGTCCTCTAACGCATATCGCAGCCTGCTTAACCTTCCAGGCTGAGCCATGAAGGGGGTCCTCTGTTCCTGATGAGCTTCATTTTTTGTAGGATTATCTATAATTAGTGAGGCCCAAAATTTCTGAAGACTCCGATCAGGCAGTGAGAGCCCCGCGTTGCAGGCCAGGACCGCTGGGTCTCCCGACACCCCCGCTGCGTCCTCCTGCTGCTCACTTCGTCATCTGCACAATGGGCACAGCAGCTCCTTGTCTGTGTCAGCAGCAGCGCCGCACTGAATTCTTGCTCCCAGCACTTGGTTCCCTGGAGCATCGAGCGCTCACGTTTCTTCCCTGGCAGCCCCCCGGTCCCTGTGAGCCGTGCTCCGAAGCGCGACGCGGCGCAGGGACCTGGTGTCCTCCAGCGAGCTGTGATACGAGGGAGCTTCTCATCTTCCCCAAGTGGCAAACATCCATCTCTGGTACATACACGCTTGTTCTTATTCTACCCTTCCACACAGTCATAAATTAGACCAATATACCATTGTGGTGGGTTTTTTGTTGGTGGTGGTGGCTTTTTTTTAATCTTCCGTTTTTCCTGTTGTTAATTAAAGCTGAATTTTGATCTGTACATATAGCTGTGTATGGAACCGTATTTTAATATAAAAGAGATACTGCAGCTGAAATTGCAGTCAGAAAACACAGAAACAACCAGAGGCATAGCAGAGATTGTAGTGCTGATTAGGAGTGCAAATTAGATTTAGATTTCCTGAATATCTAACAGCAGCTAAGCATTTTTTGTCCTTTGTGTATGAACATTTCCATTAAAATTTACAAAGGGTTTGAACTGGATTAGACTCCCACAGTCACTTTGAAATAACAAAATACAACTTGGCTGACAGGGGCTGTTTAGAAACCTTTTGCAAAAATTATCTTCAGAAACGTTAGCACTTAGCAGTTACAAAATGTCTACTTTTGTCTTGCCCCCTCTGCCAAGTTCCCTTTTTGTCTTGCCATGAGGAGGATAAATTATCCGACTTGCAGAGATAAACCACAGAGAGGTGAGATTACTGAAGCTGAATACCAGAAACTCCCAGCTCTCTGTCCTTCTATACAGTTTGTATTTAAAGCCCTGTTTCTGGCTGTGTCAATCAGTCACTTAATGAATGCATTACTAAATGCACTTGTTTTTTTCCTTTCTAGAAGATGCAATTAATGTTTTGGCTTAAGACACCTAGTTTGTAATAAATGTATGGAGCGCAGCAAAAGATCTTTGGAGTAATTTGAGGAATTATCTGAACAGAAAACAGGCGCACAATGCGGTGCTTTGAGGAGTCTGAAATGTGTTGGCACAGGGAGAAGAGGGGAAATGCCACCTTGCCGTGAGTACTTCACGGCCTGACACGCTGTGGTTATCCTAAACACTGGCCGAGGACTGGGCTGAGGGCAAGGAGACGAGTGGAAGGCTGTTTTGCTGTTCCAGGCTCGGTGCTTTTAGTGGGGAACGTCCACAAGGATGTGCTCAGTGTAAAAGGGGGCCAGGGCCTTTCCTCCAGTAAAGGGGAGAGCAGGACTCTCCTTCCGAGGTAACGTCCTGCAGAGCCCAACGAAACGCAGTCGTGGTGTTTGTTCACGTTAAGGTTTGTGCTCTGAGGACGCGATCGCGGTCACGTTGTAGGGGTCTGAGGTTTTGGGGGGTTCCTCAGTTTTTCACAGGCAGGACTGGAGCCAAGGGCACTGCGGCAGGGCAGACCAGCTCGGAGCAGGCTGGAGCTGAGCAGAGGTTGGTGTGAGTTCCGCGATGGGCTCGGCCGTGAGAGGAGAGGCCAGGCCGGGCCAGCTCGTTTCGAGCAAACCATCATCCCGGGGCGTGCTGCTTAACTTCTGCATCCCGTGTAACGGGGGAAGCAAACCTAGCGAACAAAGCTTGGACGTTACCTACACATTGTGGCTAATTCTCATATTTAGAGCCAGACACTGACCACGATTTCCTTCTTACTATGTACATGAAGTCTGCGGCATCGGCTCACTCTTATCCCCTTTCCACGCTCACCCCCTTTATCCCACCACGTTTTTTCTCATCTTGAACACATTTCAGCCTTGCGGTGGGATGCTCTGCGTGTGCGCAGGGTGAATTTACTGCAGAACGAGGACCTCTGACTAAATTCCCTCGGCAGGGACCGTGCTTCCCTGCGGGCGGTGGGACCTCGCTGGGGCGCGCGGCTTTGTGGGCTGGTGCTGAGGCAGGCGGCAAGGCGCAGTTACCGCTGCGAGCGGCACCGCAGCTTGCGCTGGCACCCTGCTGGAGCTTGCAAGCTTCTCGGCAGATTTGCGTTGGATTTAAGTCTGTAAAGAAAATGAAACTGCGAGTTTCGTGTTTCAAAACACGAGTTCTGCCCCATTCTGTTGGGAAGGCTGTGGCGTGAGCAGTGCTGTGTGAAGGTAGGAGGTCATTTATAAAACTACCACGAGGAAAGCTTTAGGGCTTTGTAACCAGCTGCAGGTGATACGATTTGCTTACACACTGAAATACGAAAAACATGAGAAAAGTTGCCACATATAACTGCCTTCATTTGGGCTGGTTACTGCGAAAATGGTGCATTTTGAAAAGTCCTTAGGTTCAGAGTGTGCTGGTACCCATTTGCCATTTTTAATGAGGTTTTATACCCCCCTTCAGGGCCTGATGTGTGTTCAGTATGAATTTTGCAGCCCTTGCTGTGTGGTCCCCAGGCTGACTGGCCTTTAACACATTAAAAACAGTGGCAGAACACTTGGGTCCGCATCTTGCAAAGCTTCCCTGAGTGCGCCTAAAAGAATCTCTTTGGTGCTCTGTATGCTAAATGCCTTCAAAATCTGAGTTATACCTTTAAACCTCTTGTGCTGACTGCATTTATACCCATTCATTTATTCTGTTTTTATTAATAATATAAATGTCGTTGCTGATATTGATGAATTGACTCATAAATAGAGAAAATGTCAATACTTGTACTCCTGTGCAAATCTCATGCAGACAGTCGCTTACAGCGAGCCAGCTGTGGGAGCTTTTAGCAGTGCAAGGAATAAGGACTGAAGTGAGATGAACTCCTGGCAAAGCATCTGTGAATCGAGGCGTTCACACACATGCGCAAAGCCAGTAACTGAGCAGTGCGTGCATTTCAGAGCTTGACAGCTAATAGATGGAAATTAGATAATAGGAAAAGCGCGATTAATTAAGCAATTCATTACAGTTGTGTAGCTGAGGGATTTTGTTATGTGTGGGGACTGGGAGAGGGAGCGAGTGCAGAACAGCGGCTGGAGGAAGCCGTGGCGGTGCCAGGACAGCCGCAGGCTCACGGCAGCACCTCCGCGGGGGCTGCGTCCCCGTCCGGAGAAAGGGTTAACTGCCAACACCGAGCACAAACAAGGGATGCGAGCAAACAGTCCTGAGCAGAAATTGGACCCATCACTTCCCCCTAATGAAAACCAGATTCACTCCCGCAACAATAATTCCACTGTTCCTAGATACCGTTCCTGGTTTGAGAGAAGCATTATTGTTGTTTCTATTAAAAAAAAAAAAAAAGAAAAGAAAAGTGAATGCATACATCATTTCTAGAATGGGTCTATTTTATCATCTGCTTTTCCTTCTAGAAAAGGAAAAAAAAATAAAGCAAAAAGTTTTTTTAAAAAAAAATAAAGCAAAAATACGCATAAGGGCTGTTTTCAGGAGCGTCTTTGGCTTTGTTAAGCACACGTCGTTTGCTGTCTGCCCCATCCCTTCCTGCCTGTGAGCTTCCCCCAGAGCTGGCCTGGGGCGAATTTACCTTACAGCGGGCTGTCAGAGCTGGGAGGAAGGATGGGAGGGTCTCTGGACTGGGTCTCAGTGACCAGAACACTTGTTTCCGATCTCATTAAGCAGATGCAAAGTGATTACAACTGTGACAGATATTTTATACTTAGAAAGAAAACAAGTTTAAACCCAATCCTGTTAATAGTTCTAGTGGAACCTTGCAGATACAATTTTCTCTCATGCTTTTGCTTGAATTGCCAATATTTTTGCACGTCCTTGTTAGGATCTCGCGCCTCTCGTGCCTGTGTTTCTTGGATGGCACATGAAGGCTTTTGTGTGCTTTCAGCCAGCTGACCCTGCGAGCAACATAACCGTGGTCTTTAGCAACCCGATCAAAATACGCGGTGCCGAGGCCTTTTTTTAGCTGCTGGTTTGGATTTCATGCTTTGTAACCGACTTGGTTGAGGACAGAAGGGGTCTCTGATCTGACTGCAGAAGAATCAGAATTCAGACTTTTATCTTCCAGAGCATTTCCTTTAAATAGACAAACCAGCTCTGAGGTCTTTATACATTTCTCCTTCTCCTTGCTATCTCTCAACGGCCCGGCTGTTCTTCTGTGCAGGCTAGTATTTCAAACCTACACAAATATTCCAGGGCTTTTTAAACCTGTTCCAAATAGACATTTATTTTGGCTACGACAATATTTTCCTTTTATTGCTGTTATGAGATTCAACATTTCCAGAAATAACTTCTGAAAGGTGCTCAAGGGTCTCGGTGTAGGTGTTGTCAGATACACTGGAGAGGTATTTTGAGATGCCCGATGTATAGTAACAGACGTCGTGAAAAGTAAGGTACATCTGTGGAACCAAAGTGGGTTTTCAAAGTAAGTCTTGGGAGTCACGATGGAACAACATCCCCACGACCTTGTTATTCTGTAAATTCACTACATTTGAGTTCACCCGGTGCATCTGATGGCCGCTGCCTGCTGCTCGGAGATTTGAGTTTCCCCTGAGTATGCTTGGTCGTGTCTCCACGACGAATATGATGCTGCGAGGCTTTCTTTTGGGGTGTGATTTAAGGCATGGCATGACATTTAAATGATGAGCAGTGTAAGAAACAACAGTTTCTTTTCTCTCCTCCACCTGACGGCATATTTGGCCCTTCCACATCCAAGGCGCTGTGCAGACGGCAGCTAACCCCCTAACCCCCACGTTACCCCTGTTGGGACCCACGGGAACTTGGCCTGCGTGCTGTGCCGGTGTTTTAGCAACTAGTTTGGGTCGTCCTTACAGAAGCACGTCACTGGGAGCCAGATGGTGGCACTTCTGTAGGACCGAAAGACAACGTGCAACGGTACGCTGCTCTACGGTAATCGCAGATGTTTTTCAGGGCGTTACGAGGTGTGCAGATGTGTGTGTCTGTGGGTGTGAGGGTACGGCACGCAGAGCATACGTTATGAATATTTGAGTGTGTAACGTAGGTTATGAAGAGCTCCCACTGTTAGCGCCCCGTGTTTGAGGACTGCAGCACTTCCCATTCATTCCTGTAACACTCGGAAATCTGCTGACCCAAGCCAAAACCTCTCCGCTCTCCTCTGCTCTCGGGGAGGAGTTAGGGATTTGTGAATGTGTGAAAGTATTAGCTGCCAGTTAGAACTGGAATCGAGCCTAGAGGAACCCAAATCCTTCAGCGGGAAAGTTTGTAATACATTATCTCTGGAACTGGCCCAGCTTTCAAAACCAGGAAGTATTAATAGGAATAAATGTGAGCACCATTAGCACTTCCAAAGCCGTGATTTATTATCCATTTTGGTTGCAAAATATTGTTTAGCTGCATAACCTTGTTCATTTAAATAGGAAATGTCATTAATGGATTAGCATGTTAAACGCACAGAAGTGAGGAATTCCTCTAACAGGCAGCCCGAGCAGGCTCTTTGCATCCTCAGCGTTCGCAGCTACGCGGTATCTGCTTTGAGAGAGGGGGAGAACATTTCTGTGTTCTGCCTAGAAGAAATCCCTGTGCCGTTTGGAAGCAGTGGGCGCTGTGTGAGCACGCTGAGGGACCAGGAGCCGGGTCCGGGCAGGTGCTGCTGCGGCTGCCCGGGGTTCCCCAGCGAGCTGCAGGGCTCTCGGGTGTGCTGGGCAGCCCGGGCGGTGCAGAGGACACGGTGCCCGCTCCTGCCCCACCTTCAGTCCTCCCGGTACATGAAAAGCAAGTTTTCCAGCACTTGCACGAGACCGGCTGGTAGGACTTCATAGAAAAAAATTACTTAGTGAAACATCCCCGTGTTCTGCTTTACTGGGAATAAGCCGTTGCCCAGCGATCGTTACATTTAGTTGTCTGCTAAGTTTTACTTAGTGTCTGACTGATTCGTGGAGGCAATGCCAATTATCCTGGCTATTTTCTATTGCAAGATGTTTTTCCCTAATGTTCTGCCCCTGTAGTTGGTCTGTTCGCTGTAAAATCCTCTCCTTCCCTCTCCCCCTTTGATCTGCTGGTTAGGGTTCACCTCCTTCATTTTTCGCAATTACCAGTCTGGAGTGAGGATGCCCCTGACCTTTTACCAGCAGTCTGGCAGACACATGGGACAGGAAGCCCGGGTTTTATTTCAGGCTTTTTCTACTATTCATCTTGGATGGATTACAACAGTAGCAGCTCCAACTGTCTTGCAGCCCTTTCTGTGATAAAGTGGGGGTAACATCCCACGCGGAGAAATGTGCAGCCTGCCGCTATCTGCTCTGGGATGGGCTGAATGGGTGCACGGCTCCCGTGGGTAATCAGCTGCAGTAGCCCCTCGGGTTCTGTATGTTGCTATACGGGGAAGAATTTCTTTTATGTCAAGTTCAACAGCAGTTACCCCAGAGCGCGGTCCGGTCTGGAGAAGAATCTACGTGGATGTCAATACGGCAGAGGAGTCATTTGCTCCAAAAAAAGGGCTCGCTTCTGTTCCTCTGCTGCTGCGCTGCATTCTTTTGCTTCGAGAGTTTTGAACCTACAGCAGCAGCAGGACAGGCAGGATCGATCAATCTGCCAGAAATACTTTGCGGAAGATTAGTAGCTTGGGATTTGTGTTTGAGTTTCAAGAAGATGGGTAAATTTGTCATAAAGGCATGCTGCTTCTGCTGCTGTGAAGTATTAGCTCAGCTGTGTTTTTCCCGTGTTGCAGAAGCAGCCGGGAGAGCTGACACTCGATAGCTGACACCTGTGCACCTCCGCAGTAAGGAGCAGCAGTAACTCTTACTTTCCTTCTTCATTTATACGGCTTGAAAATAAAAAGTCAGTTTTCCATAGCTCCTTTTAGCTGACGGATGGTTAAGAAGTCGTGTGTGTGAGGTTGTGTGATCGTTTCGCAGCGCGCTGGGTGAGCACAGGCGGGCATCCCCAGGGAGCGTGGCTCCCTCGCGGCACTGCCCAGTGCTGCGGGCAGAATGCGTGCGGGGACGGGGTGGGAGCCGCGGAGATGGGTCTGTGCAGGGACATTGTACCTTTACCTGCCTGCTGAATGTGTCTGCAGACTTAAATGACATCTCAGGGGACGGTATCAAACTTCTGAATTCCATTCATCCATCAGATGGGAGAACAAGACCTGGCTTTCAGTCGGGCAGGGGCTGGAGTTTTCTCCTGGAGTCAATGAGCTCAGACCACACAGATAAAGGACTTCTTCTGTTCCGCTCTGAAACACTGCAGAGCAGAATCATCTGTCACCGGGCCCCGGCTGAAGCGTGCAGCCCGGCACAACAGTGATGCTTTTCAGACTCCTTCCAGTCCCCCGTTCCGTTCCAACTTCCCGGCCGTGCTGCCCAGCGTCTCGCAGCGGAAAAGAGGCTGCGTGGTGCTGCGGGGCCGCAGGCAACGGCGCTGCCCTGCGAGGGGAGGCTGCGCCCTGCCAGCCGGGAGCTCTGCCCTGCTTCGGGGATTTCGTCCTGCTCACCTTCTTTTCCCTCCAGCAAGCACCTTTCCATCCTAGCCCAAACCCCAGATGAAGAAAACCAAGCAGCACATTAAGTAGATGTTGTGGGGGGAATTAGTTTTCCTGGGTGGAACCTCAGCTGTGTCGTCTCAAGCTTTTATCCAGATTCAAATATAAATTCGTCTTAGTAGAATGAATTAGAGCAAATCTGCCAACTAAGACAAATTTCCATGTAGACAATGACCTGTATTCTTACTGTAGAATTATGTCTAGGGAAGAACCAGAGCCTCGTGTGTTAGCCTACATAAGAGCGTCTGTGATATATTTTTGGAAAGTTTTAGCCCAATTTACTTCACGGCTTGAGCTCACCTAGTCCAGACAGGCCTGCTGCTCCCCCAGACTGTGCCAGCTCTTTTTTCATGTTAAAAACTGTTTACTCACCAGGAAGTTCCATTTCAGGATGTTGATTTGGTCCAATTTAGTGAATATTTTTAAATGAAAGAAAGATGGACGGTAAAACGTCGGAACCCCACAGCTGGTTTCGGAGAAGCGTCTCGAGCGCCATCCCCCCGGGGACTTTCCCTTCCCGGGGGGGCCTGGGGCAGACCTGGGGCAGCCCTCCCAGGCTGCCTCGTTCGTCCTGGTTTTTGGGGAAGATGCTTTTTATTTGGCCGAGGGCAGGAGAGCTCGTACTGGTGGGACAGGGGGAGAAGGGATCCGGGCACCGGGCATGGCGAGGAGGGGAGGGCAGTGAGCTTTTATCTCCCTCCCCTTAGGACTTGGGCGTGAGGGGAAGGGATGCTGAAGACTGAAGAGAAGCCCCTCTAACTGGTAAAGAAGGGGCAGCATCCTCTGCTCCCCACTGCTAACAGCGGCTGGTTTGTCCGTGAGCAATGCCTTCAGCCCCGGCACCTCGCCTGCCCCGGGCACAGGTGAAGCAGGGAAGGTTTGCCCCTACCCTTTGGGAGGGTACAGGTAATAAGGAGCTCAGAGTTGTGGCAGAAAGGAAAAGTAAGCATGGTGCCAGAAAATAAGTTCTTCCAGGACAAAAAAAACAAATACATAAAGATCAACTCTGGTCTCTCTGGTTTCGTACGGGAAGAGAAGGAAAAGCACCAAGTTGTCATGAAGTGCCCCTGCAGTCCCAACCTGTCAAAACCAAGAATCATTGGGAAACTCTCCGTATTTTTGTTAAATATTTCATCTTGATTTCCAGAACAAATGAGTTTGGGTAAACTTGAGATAAGGATCTGAAATGTGAATCACTGGCTCGTTTCATTGAGGGCTGCCATGGAAACATATCCCCCGTTAACTTTACTATCTACAAAGGCTCAATCGGCACATATGATCCTAATGATTTCCACCCAATTCACAGCTATCTGGGTCAGACACGATTTATGTTGTATCACAAAAGAATGTGTGCCTCGTGTTTTTGTAGTGTGTTTTTCCATGCAGAATGAGAAAAATATACGGTGAGGGAGGAAGGGAGGATATTTAAAGCAAAATTTCATTTTAATTAAAATAAAAAGCAACTTTTCAAATATGAAATGTCAGGCTGGTTAACCTTGCATCCTGAGTCTGGAAAGATACATTTTCATCTTTGCAATGCCTTAGTTAGTGGTTCCTGGCACATTACATTAACTAATTTGAGATCGAATTATCAAATTTGCTCATTGCTGCTAGCACTAATTTGAAACCTTACAATAAAGAACAGTTTGAGAGGCAGATGAAAGGTTGCCACCCACAGAGGCTCCAAGACCTGTCCCTGGTGTATCACAGCAAGGTTCGGAAAGATTTGGGGTAATTGCAGTCATGAGCTGGAGTTGATTGAAGAAAATTATACCCCGGTTTTTTACTACAAGCATTTTTTTTCCTTTTTCTTCCCTTTATTGTGTGTGTGGCTTTTCTTAGATTATGCTGTGAAATAGTATTACAAGGAGGACAAAGTATTACATTTTTAATAACTTTATTAAAACTTCACTTACGACTCTTTCTGTTTTAGTACTACTGAACTTTCTGGAGTTTATAGAAATGCTACCTGTATTTTCCAGGGGGTTTTCAAATTTTATTGTGTCCGAGGTTTTTGTTGTTGTTAAACTTTTCAACTTTTAGCCAAAAATACGTTAATGGACTTCAAAACGATGTAAAATGTTTTACATTCTTATTAGAGAAGATCTACTGACTCTTCTGAGCCGTACAACTTTTCCAGAAGAGTTTCGCAACTGCTAGCTCTAAGAATTACAACAGGGAGCTGAGAGCAGTTCTCCAAACATCGGGATCTCCGGATCGTTATAAAAGGGATGCGTCATTTTTTTAGCTGGCTTGCTTGAATTACCATCCTCAAAGAACTTGAATTTTAACAAGTTATAGAGGCTGAAGCAGCAGGGGTCCTGAGAGAGGCATTTTCTTTCTGACCTTCCTGAGATAAATAATTAAGATGGAGCCTAGATAAAGATCACTGTCAAAGGTGAGGGGTCAACCTGGCTGGCTGACCCAAGAGGTAAAATTGCCCTGCTTGCTGCAGCAGCAACTTGAAGGCAGCTGTGTGTCAGCAGGAAACAGAAGTTTTTTGCGCTGTTGAATAGGCAGAGCATTGAAAAAGAAGAGATGGGGGAGCTAAAGGTCTGCTATTTACAGTGTATATCAATCAAGTTGTGTCTATAAAAAAGAATTCCTTCTCTGGTCAAGGTTAAGGGAGCAGATTAGGGGACGGTAACAAGGCTTGAAATTTGAAGAGTGCAAAGGTTAAAATGTTCTTCTAATTTGGAGCCCGTAGGCATACCTGCTTTCAGAGCAGGGTTTTCAGCTGTTCATATTTTGCTCTGTGAAACAAGTCACGATCAAACGCGTGCTCCTGCAGGGAGCTCCCTGGGGTCTGTGCTGCCAGGAGCGTGCGCGGACCCCGCGCCTCCCGGGAGCTCGGCTGAGGGAGCGACGTGCGGTGGGTGCCTGCCTCCTGCCCACGCTTCTCCCTTCTTGAGTCCCTTGAAGTCTCATCATTGTGGGGAGCGTCCTAATGAAACCACGCGGGCCCTGGGGTGGGGATCCCCAGTTGGGATCGCGCTGCTGGGGCTGGGAGAGGACCCAAGAGGGGGGGAGCGCAGCCAAGCCCCCGAGGATGCTCCTGGCCCTGCTCCCGCTGAGCTGTGGGGATGCGGGACTGGGCAGCTCCATGCGGCTGAGGGCTGCTCACCGTCACTGCTGGCAGAAGGAAATGTTATCCAAATGAAGGTGCCTTGGAAGGAAAATCATCCTTCTTTGCCCTGTTTCCAAAGCCACGTTGCCCCTTAGTAGAGACCACTTCGTGAGCCAGTGGGCACTAAGCAGCAGTTAAGCTAAACTGGTGGTTTCGGAGCAGTTTTGAAATTGTTTCTAATGAACCAATCCATTATCATCAGAAAACCAGATGCACGAGGGAAAAATGGGGAAAAATCCACCTCGCCCTTGTATCCCCGCGCACCTTTGTTTCCAGAGCTTGGTCCCGTTCACAGCACCCTGCTTTGGCACGCTTTCTCATCGGACAACTCCAAACGTTATTTTTTACCCTCCTGATGCAACTAAATACTTGTAACCACGTGTGCACGGACTCTCTGCAGCCAAACGTCAGGCTTGCAAGAGCACGAGGTCGGCACAGCTCCGTGCTGTCCAGGAGAGGACGGGGCGCAGCGCTCCCGGGGTGCGGGCTGGTCCCGCGCTCCCCCGGGGCACGCAGGAGCCTCCCGCTGCCGCCGGTGCCGGGCTGCTTCCAGAGCGCAGTGACAGGGAGGAAGCAGGGCCAGGAATAAATGGCCTGTTGATTTACTCAAGTTACATCATTTTCTTCCCCTCAAGAGCCTATAAATCTCACGCTCCTTGTAAAAACAGAATTTAAAAACAATTGAGAGCTTCTGAGACGACCCCATAGCTTCCAGCCGCTGTGGCCTCTGAATATAGAGCTGCCTTTCACAGGCTGGGCCACTTGTTTCATATTAGATACTAGGGGAGCCCTGCTTCCAGCTAAGCAGCAGAAGCTGTTAAGATATTTTATAGTCGTCCTAGTGGTTTAGATAACACTCTCCCCATACATATCACGGGGCTTTAGCTAAATAGCAGGCTTCCTGACTCGGCCACGAAGCTCGGAGAGTCATTAATTCACACATTCAGGTTTCTCCTCTCTCCAATAATATTTCTGATCAAAGACACCCAGGCTGGCAGAGGTGCCTCTGTTACAAAGTGCATTCTTCTGATTATTGTAAAATTTATGGCCTTTTTGCTCTGAGGTTTACATTTTAAGAAAAAAGCTCAATTGTTAAGCTCGCTGCAGCGCTCATTAATTTTGTCTTCGGCCTCCTGTCTGAAGAGATTTTTTAATTCAACAGGGATTTTCCTTTTATTATTTTTTCATCGCTAATGGGATACAACGGGCTTCAGCTCTCTCCACAGCCAGGTTAATCTTTTGGATGGTTATCAGCCCTCGGGAGGGTGAAAAAGGGACTTAGACAAAAAGTGTGTATTTTAATGTTGCAGTGCTCCGAAGGAATGGCAATGTGCCACTTCTCACCTACGAGCTAGATGCTAACCGAGAAAGGCTGGCATTTAATCTCCCTTGATGTTAGAACCCAAGCGCTGGTGATAATTTTTGTAATTATTACTTGGGGACGTGGAGTTTATGGAGAGAGGAGCGTGGTGACTAAAGCCGCGTCCTCATTCGGAAATCCAGGGCCGTAAAAGCTCCGCTCAGAAGCCTTGGAGAAACATAAGGGGCTTTGCTCAGTCTATTTACAGCCTTTTGCCACCGCGTGTAACAATGTGATATCTTATGTAATGATGTCAAAGAGGCATTTCTTAGCCTGATCCAAGCTTTCTGGTGGCTAACATCCAAGTCTTAGCACCGAAGCCCCGAAGTTCTGCTCTCCCTTCTTGGAGCTGATAAGCGCTAAAGTGGCTTCTCTGCTACTGGGTATGCAAACATAGGAAACCCTGCAGTTTAAAAAGACTTTCCCAGGCATGCACCGTGAGCAGATTGTTCTCTCTGTTCAGTACGAGGGCGAGGAGCGCTTCCTGCCCTTGGCCGTGCTGTTGCTTGCTAAGCTTAGAGATGGAAGAGTTCATAGTTAACTTCTCGAGGGGTGCTTTGATAATGGCACTGTGGTTAAGTGCAGGAAAAGCAGAACTAAATAATGAAACCAGCAATTCCTTATAGACTGATTTCTTTTTTTTCCCAGAGAAAAGAAATAAACATACAAGTTGACATAATTCAAAAATGCTAGGATTTGCTCATTTCTGGCTCGCTGCCATCCCAGACTTAGCACAGGGGTGAGGAAGAAGGAATCCCTGCAGGCACAATCCACATAAACTAAGTGGATTTACTTATCATTTATGAAAACAAAAAGAAGGTATCTGATTAATCGCTTTGTGGACTGAGGCCTACGTTTTGATGGCTTAAGCGGCAGTTTATCGTGTGCTGTGTCCACCCCCCGCTCTGATCCCAATTTGCACTTTCTTGTTGGAAGTTTCCAAGTGACTCGTGGCTGCCTTGGGCATCGGTGCTAGAGGTGGTGCTGAGCACGCCCCTGGACTGAGCAGCTGCAGCCCCTGAACCCAGCCATGGGGATCACGCCGGCGTTTCCAGCTCCTGGTGGCAGACGAAGGTGCTTCTGGAGCCCGCAGTAACACACCGCTGCCCCGGGAGGTGGCATTAGGCCGAATAATGTGGGGATTGGTTCCTGACAGCTGCCGCTTTCAGCTTTTGCCAGGGAGGAAGAGATTAGTTTACCTGTTAGTAGCATATAATTACAATAGCATTACGCTGCTTTCCTACGTCGGCCCATACCGTGTGTGATCTTTCCAAGAACACTTGTACAACCCGTGCGCATGCCTCGCTTGCAGTTTGTGTGCCGAGGGCCTGCCTTGCTGCCCTGATGCGCCCAGCGCTGTGAGGCAGGTTGAAAACCCAGCACACTCCTGCAGGAGCTGCCCTCTCTGGGCTCTCTTTCACCGGGGCGTTAAGCAGCGGCTAAAAGGGAGACCTCACAGATGCCAGGAGCTGTTGAGCATTGAGTCGTAGCCTCGACGGTGCTTCAGTTCCTCTGCTCGGTAGATAGGCAGCGTTTTTCATGCCGTTTGACAGTTATCTCCTCGGCAGCATTACCGGGCTTATACATCTCCTTTCAGCAGCTCCAGATAGAGCTGACAGCAGGGGGATTCTGTTTTGTCTCAGCGAAGAAAAAAAAAAAGGTGGTCTTTTGGCAGTAGCCAAGGCCACACTCGAGCACCAAGGGGCACAATGTCTCCTCTGTCTCCGAGAGAAAATAGCTTCTGACAGGAATCAGCTTTCAGTCAACTGCCAGGCATCTCTCATTATGGGAGGCCCGACCTGCAGGCTGCTATGTAGATAACCTGTTATCGCAGGAGATTGAATGCGGAGTTAAATTGCCTCGTGCTGCTGTTTCTGCAGGTTCCGGAAAAAAAAAAAAAAAAAAAAAAAAAAAAAAAAAAAAAGCATAAAATACGTCCTAAGGAAAATTTGTCAAAGTTGAAAAAGTGGAAGTTGAAGGAAGGCAGCAGAAGGTAGCGCCCTGCAGCAGGCGGGCTGGCCCCAGGGGCTGGCCCCTGTCCCTGTGCCGGTGTGTGCAGAGCTCGGGGCTCCTGGCACTGGGGGGACATCTCCTCCACGTGCCCATCGATGCGGGACCTGCAGCCCCCCAGTAACCGCAGCCCTTCACATCACACATCGGGCATCCGAAGTAGCCAGGCACTGAAAAAATCCCAACCCCAAAAAACAAAACAGAGAAGGAAAAACTTATTGTGACTTCTGCGAGATCAGTGGCAAATGCAGCAGTGCCTCGTGACCGGTAGCTTTAGGCCGGCTTTCCATAAATCTGCGCTAGTCTGAAGCCATGCCCTTCCTTTACTCCACATCTCTGCACCTGGTAGGAAAGGCATCGGCTGCTGCAGGCCTTCCCTGGAGCCTCACCCACACACCCGTCTGCGCACTGGGAATCATTTTCCTTGAGGCCATGTACAAGCAGGGCCAACGAAGTTAGACGGGCCTATTGTAGCAATTCTGTTTGTGCTGACAATAAGTTATTTGACCTCCAGGCTGATCATGTTTCCGAGAGGGATCGCATCAGCTCACGGGCTCCCTGCTGAGAACTGAAGTCCATTGCAGCAATACCAGGGATGCTGCAGCCGGGCTGTGTTTATGGGCAGAGAGGGAGCGTGGAGGAAGAATATCCCACCTTTACAGAGCTTTTCCCTTCCTCTAGTGAGCGTGCCTCGAGTTAGGGCATTTGTCTTTCCCCCGGCTGGGAGGAAGGTCTTCTGAATAATTCATTCCAGATTAACTGTAGTAGCTGTTTGCTCAGGCTGCCTGGAAAGGGGATAAACCAATTAAGAGAGGATGAAAGTGAAGCTGAAAACCTCTGCTAATCACCTGTAGGTGCAGTTGAACATTCTGAAGAACTGGGATGCTTTAATTACAGCAGCATTTTGAAAAATTAATGTGTTAATCTCACCAAACATGTCCAAACTCTCCCATCAGAGGCTCTGATCCTTCCCAGGTGTTTTATGCCAAAGGGATGCCCACTTACAATTTGTGTACGTCTGCTTGAGTGAGCATGTGGAGGGAGGATTTGGGGTTTGGAACTGACTGCAGGGTTTTGTTGGTGCAGCGAGTGATGCCCCACGACCTGCAGCTTGGGGCTCCGGCGTTCTCCTGTGCTCCTGATTTCAGGCGAGGAGCTTCCCTTTACTCTCTGTTCCTGTGCACAAATTGCTGCAGGATTCTCAGGGAAGGGCAGATGCTTTTGAAGTGGTATTTATGTTTTCCTGTCTTCGTGTTGAAGTAAATGAAGTAATTGAGCAGGCAAAAAAGTTCTGTCCTCTGCCATGCATCCAAAAGGACCTGTCCAAAATCCTCACGTCGTGGGACCGTACTGGTGTCAGTGGCAATACCGTGTGCCTGCTCGGCGCTGTTTGCCCTCAGACCAAGGGGCTGTTGCTCCTTGCAACCCTGTCTCGATTTTTTTTTCACCACCTGCCTCAGGCTCCAGAGCAGTTACAAAAATAAAGAGGAGAAAACATTCACGGCTCATCACGAGTTCAAAGGAGCAGAGACACTTTGTTAGATGCAGGCTCTTCGTGCTATCTTGTACATGACATAGTTTGCTGAACAATTTGGTGGCCACTGTGCACTGTCAGCTCTCACTGCTCTGCCATGGGACGCGAAGGAGCCCCGAATGCGGCAAGGAGAAATGCTTTCATGTCACTTTTATCTGACACTGGACGCCTGAGACAAGTTTACGGAGGTAGCGCTGAATTCTTTTGAGTGAATCGTTGGGACCCACACGGCTTCCCTCCAGCGTCCCCCTCCTGGGGTGCCCATCTGCCCATGGGTTATTCCCTGGGAGCCTGCTGCACTGCCGAGGGTTTTCCCTGGCACCCGAGTGGCTACAGGCCACATACTTGTTAAGTAGAGGTTGGGAAAAAATAAAAAAAAAAAAATTAAAAAAAGACTTTTGAAGGCTAATAGTTAATTTTGCGGGGTAGAAGTTTCAATGTTGCCTCACAAGGAAACGGCTTTTCTTCTCCCCCATCACGAGCGTAACGCATCCATTCCTGCCACTTCGCAGTTTTGTTGGCACTCACCTTGCAGTTGCCTCAATTGTCTCGTGTCCTTTCCCCACCAGAGCTCCTCAGCTCAAGTGGCATGGCTGTGAGACCTGATAAAGCATTTCAAAGCCAGGCCAAGTATGAAAGTGCGCTGTGATAAGGGCTGCTCCCTAGTGCGTCTTCAGGGAGGGACAGGGAAACGCTTCTAATTCCTTTATTCCTAAAAGAATAAAACAATATGGGATATTTCCAGCAAAGCTTTAACTCTTACAGGATTGTGCAATAGGGAACTGTTTATTTTAGAAATGCCATAGATTTTCCTGATATTTTCTTAAAATCTTGTTGTTAGAAAAAAAGCACTAGAAGGCTCTTGCTAAGCTAATGGCAGCTTCTGTGTTCAGCATCTCGCTGCTGCCAGGTGGGTGCTTCACTGTCCTTGGGATTTTGACGCTTTGTACTTATTTTGCCTTTTAAAATGCAGCATCACGTCACTTGCTTGAGTGCTTAAAGTGTTCCTTGTACTATTCTTTGTAAAATAGGAGTTTTTCTAACAAGTAACAAATCATTCTTCTACAGAAAAATGAATATTTCTCTGAAACATAAGCAACTATATATATTTACAAATTATTTCATTTATTTCATTTTTTCCACTAGTCACCTCATAGTGACTTTGAATTTTAGGATCCATGAAAGAGAAAATTCAGTAAAACCATCCATTTTTATTGCTGAAAATTCTCAGAATTCAAGGTGATTCTGATGAGGGAGATGTAAATACCTTCCTAATTTCTGTTTATAAAAGGTAGAAGGTCTCAAAAGGATTTTGCAGACCTAGACTTAATGTATTCAACACAACAAAAATAGATTTAAAGACGATATTCCTTTTGTTCTGTAAAGGCAGAGCCAAAGGACTTTGTCACCTGCTGGCTGCCTGGTAGGAACAAAATCCTGTACCAGATTCAGGGTCAAGAGGTGTGGAGATAAGGCATGCCTGATACACGCGGGAGCTTGGCTTTCGGCGAGCACGAAGTCAGCGTGAGCGCAGGGAGGACGGCAGGAGCCGGGTAAAAACCCAGGCTGCCCTCGTCCAACAAGGATGAGACACCAAGATAGGCGCTGCTGGATGGATGGGGCCTGATGGAGTTCGTGTGGTGCATCCAGAATCCAGGCATTGATAGCATATAGTGCTCATCATGAGGAGGGACAGTGAGACCTGCTCCACTCCTCCTGCCCTCCTGTTCCGTTTATTGCTCACTTTGCTCCAAAAGATTTGCTTGTGCTCAGACAGGAGCTGCTCCGGTGAAAAGAGCCCAACGTTACTTCAAAATCTATAATGGGCTCTCAGTTTTTTCCTAGGCTGCAAATGTAATTAGAATTTGCCCGCATCAAGCAGCAGCTCCCAAGAAAATCATCAATTAATTGATTCCAATTACTCGTAATTGTTTCTCATACATTTCAATTAGTCTGCTGTGTTGTTACCAGTACCAGTCAATTATACAAGTAATCAACATGCCTTTAATAACTGTCATGAAAAGAAGTTGTGAAAAAGAGTTTGGGGAGGGAAGACAACATTCTGGGTGTCAGAAAGTGCCTGTTGCACTGATGTGTCGTACAACTGCAGTGACTTCTAGGGACAAGCAAAGAACCGAACCGTATGAGCCCAATGCTATTTGTAGGGAAGGGGCTCAGACCCTGAGCTAGAGGCAGGCAGCCCTTATCCCCATCACTCCACCAGCAGTGGAAGTGGTTGAGGATAGAAAACAAACCTGCTTAACAGTAATCAACATTAATATAGTCTCTCATCACCCATGAAGGGCAATCACATTTATTTTATATATTTTTAAAAGTAACTCAGGTTTGCGTGGGGAGCTTCGGAGCCGGAGTTTTGGATGTGTCAGAAAGTGTTGTATTTCCCCCTGTGCCTATCACACCAGTCACAGTGACCTATCTGAAGTGGAAAAATAAGCAAATGACAGCTCCACAGACCTCCCAGTAAGTTAAAAAGCTGCAACACAAACCTAGTTGAATGGAAAACGTTTCTACCCACCGGCTTGCAGCACTGCCTGTCCCTCCCAGCCCCGTGCCGCACAGGCCTCCCTGTGCACCCAGTGTCACCATGCAGCCGGGCAGAGGCTCCTGCCTCCGCATACGTGAGGCTCTACAAACTGTGAAGTGTTGAGTAGGGAATAGTTTTGCTAAAGTCCCCCCATGATAAGATGGTATTGCGTCCTGCGGGTACGCCTCGTGGTCTGTGGGGCCCTTTGGGAACAGGGACAGCACGTCTTAAAGTTGTGTTGTGCCATTCTTGCCACAAAATTCTGTGACCTTGTAGTTTGCAGTCTTTGTGCCTCAGCAGCAGCACACAAAGTGACATTCGAGGCCTGGCCAAGCCTGCATGCAGGTGCCCCATGCGCCAGAGGCCTTTCCCTGCACGGCTGTGGAGCTCCAGCCTCCAGGAGGCCAGGGCAAGCAAAGCCAAGGTGAAAGCCAGAAGGTACAGTGTCCTTCTGAGGACCATTTTGGCCTTGTCTGGGCCACATTTTTGGTTCCCCAAGGGCACTGCTTTGCGAGAGGCCTTGGGGTCTGTGTCAAAGCGCGACAGAGGCCTTGCAGGAGATACTCATGGTGAGCCCCAGCAGGTGTTGGTGGCAGCGGCCTCGCACTGCCGCACCACCACTCGTCAGGGCTCAGGTGTTTCTCTGCGATTTCACTGAGGAGCCCAAAACCTCCTGTGTTTTTTGGTGCTGTTTCCCCCACCACCAGTTTTTTTTGGTTAGCGTGAGGACGGCTGGTGCCCACAAACCGAGCACCGGGGAAGCACGGTGTCAGCTCCCCGCATCTGGCGGAGGGCCGGGGCTGGGGCCTGCGGCATTTTGGTGGCTGCCGCTGCGAGCTGACGTGTGGCAGAAGTGTTCAACATCCAGGCGCCCCTCAGAAGCGGAGAACATGTCTGAGGATCGTATTAACTCTCCTAGGCTAAATTATTCTCGTGTTTGTGCCAAGTCCTTTGAATATGTAAAGTGATCCTTCAGGTTTACTGAAAACCTGTCGGTGAGAAAGGTGGTTTCACAGTCACATCACCATGCATGAGCAAATTGCTTAAAAATTATTCGACAACAAAACCAAATGCGTCTTCAGAGAAGCCTAGCAGCTCTGCAGACCTGTGGAATTTAACCTTTAAGTTTGGACATGTTAATCTAAGAGGAAATTCCAGTGGAAAACCATGCACATTGCTGAATGTGTCACATTAGGTTATTTGGCTGCTTATTTACAGTAGGTGCTTCTCAGAAAAGGGAAATGCAGATCAGTGCTAAAGATTAAAAGAATATTCTTAAACATCTGCCTCATCTGAAGTAACCTTTGTTAGCCTCTAATCTCACTCCAAATCTTCTCAAATATAACTCAATTTATTGGACTCAAGCTCTTCCAGATTGTACCAAAGCAAAATAAGACATCCTGCCTGGGCGGCTCTGTGCCAAAAAATGGCAAACATCTCTCAGCTTTGTCCCAGCCTCTGATCCATCGAGAAATCCAAAGGACTGAAAATGCAGGGATTTATCAAACCTGTAAAAGCAATGAAATAATTAAGAGGAGCACTATAGAAAGTCATTGCAGTAGATATTTTCATATTGATTAGAGATACAGTTTTATGACGGATATTTAAAAATCGATTCTTAGCTACAGCAGCAGTTTCTGATCTCAGATGTTCTTGGAGAGTTCTTGGGACTTGGGTCTCCAGTTCCAGAGAGCATTCCTGGTTTTGTGCCTTGCTGCTGGGGCGAGCGTGGGACCGCATGCACTGGTTGCTGTTGCTGGAGGGCGGTGTTCTGCCTCTATAACCAGCCATGTGCAGGAGACATTTCCAGCAGAGGGGAAATGAGTTTCTACAAAGTCAGGAGGTATTTTCCATCTTCAGGATGTGTTTGAGAAATGGCAAACCCAGACTGGTTCCTCTCACAAATTGGTTAGGCCCTAGAAATCCAGCAGAAATTTTACTACGCCTATGCTGAAATAACACTGAATTCTTTGTTTTGTGCATTAGCCTTTAACTAAGATGCTTTGTTCATGCCTGCAAACTGTTCCTCTGGCTTCCCTTGCCTGGGATTGCCGAGCGGTGGAAATGAAGCAGATCACCTGGAGACCTTCCCTCAGTCCCCGGTCAGAGTCTGCGCTCCCCACCCAGTGCAGCAGGCATGCGAGGTTCCCAACCACAGTGATGGTGCAGCCACCGTGAATCCCAGCAAGAGGGAGTTGCTCTGTGTCGGGGATCCTCTGCTAATGTGACCCTTGAAGGATAGGCAGGTGAGAAGGAGTCTGTTCGAGAGCCCAGACTCGCCAAGTTTGAAGGCTTCTGGTCCCCCAGGCAGCAAAGGAGCAATCCAGCGTAGTGAAACCACAGCACTGGGCTTTGCATGCTCGTGGACAAATCCGTACTGTGAGTGAACAGAAACCCCTGGGTGTTATCTTCAGCCAACAGAGGGCTGAACTCTGCTCTTAGGAATCCTTACTTCTGGGGTTCTCGTTCCTTGAGCAGTGCCCGCATTCACATTCAGCACACGCAGAGGACGCTGAAGCTCCCAGCTCTGGTTTCCACGCATCAGAAGTCACAGTGAGCAGCGGCACTTGTCTTTTCCATTTCTTCTGTTTCATTTTGTATTTCAATCTAGTTTATTGATTCTTTTTTAAAAGTATTTTAGTTAACCACAGTTTAGATGTTTATGATAAATAACATCTACGAAGAAAACCAGTAATAGTTTTTTGAAGTAAATTACTGAGGTCAGGCTCTCTGCTAACACTGAATTAGTCAAGTGTTTGCTTTCTTTAGGGTTTGCTGCATTTATGTCACTTTGTACCTTTACTAGCTCATCATACTCCCCCCACCCCACAAGTGACTCTAATGCTGGCCAAAAGTCTTATTTCAGGCTTTTTTTTCCATGCCAGATACTTGAGAGATCAGTGAGTTACATAGAAGCTTACAAGTGCCCAGAGAATGATTTTTCACAATGTGTCACCTGTGTGCGAAGTGAACCTGCTTTCCATTATATCCTTCCAGGTGAGAAGACAAGTCAAAATTACCCCAAAGGCTCCTTTACTGGCCATAAAGTTCATGTTTTTGGGGTTGTTAGCATTGCATTGTCGTGCTGCTGGTTGTGCCTGCTGACAAACACCGAGGTGTCTCTGCTCCGATGGTGCTGGGCTCTCGGAACAAGGCTTTACCGTAGCCCATTTTCTATTACTGAATTTTTATGTTTGAGTTTCTTCTCTCTTTCACCATTCTTGCTTTTGGAGTGGAGGTAGGTAAGGGAGCTGCATTTAATTATTTTTATTATTATTATTAATGTTTACCCATTTACAGTAATTTTCTGTCTCCATAGATGGAGTTGGCTGGCATTGGCTGATCCTCTTCTGAGTAATTGCCAAATTTCACAGAGCAGTCATCAGTGGAAAGCAAGCCAGATAGCTCTCACTGCTGTGTCAGTGAGACCTGGCTGTGAAGTTTTGGAAGGAAATGTCTTCATTCTGGATATACGCTCTAGATTTGAACAGCACTGAAAAAAAATCATACATCACACTTTAAAAATTCACTCTTAAAGGTATTCTGCCTTAGCTATAGAAACTATAATACCTGTGCCACAAAAGGCTCCTACAGGTGCCTAATTCTGATGTCATGCTTGAAAAAGCCACCCCAGAATGAAGCCACATTCCCAGATTCTGCTCCATTTTCTTCCATTGTATGGGCAGAGACTGTACAAGTCCTCTGCCTCCATGGGCACCCTGCTCTGTCTGGCTTTAGGGAATTCCAGGACTGGGTGTTTGTGCTGTGCTGAGGTATCCCTTCTGAAAAGTATCACCGATCCATGGTTACACTGTTACTTGCATTATATGCACTTAAAAACTCCAAATTCTGATATTCTGAGTCTGTTATGCCAGACATCACCCAAATACCCACACTGCCAGAATGTATAAAGTGGCCAGAATATCCATTTTGTGGTCAGACTGCTGATACTTACGTACCTAGTCATTACTTTTTTTCCCATTATGAAAGGAATCTCTATATATGTCTGTAAAGTATGTATTGCATTTAGACAGAGTTTTAACAGGTTTCTGAGCACTGTAATGTAATAGACACTCATTCAAATAGGTTGTGGGTAAGATGAAAAATTATTGGAAATCTAACATTATGAACATTGTCAGTAGCAAAGCACTGCTGAGGCTACTTGGTACTGCTCGGAAAAGCCCATTATTCAGTGGAGTGATAATGGCATCTGTGATTTAATTAATATTGGTGATGTTTTTGATGTGTATGGAGCCCGTTCTCGGCAGAGTAAAGATGTAGCACCGCACAAAGCCTGGGGTCCTGAGGTCAGGGACTGTCACTATGGAGCTGATATCAGTTACAGAACAGACAGGAACAGATTTCGTTTATCTGACACTGCGCATTGTGTTGGGAAAGTTGGCAGTGCTAATAATTGGAGATGTGAGTGCTTGCTAAAGAAACCCTGCTTAGCATGTAATCAATCTTTAAGGGAAAAAAATGAATCAACCCACACCTGCAAGGTTACAGTGAACTTAACAGGAATGGAGAAAGGCAGATCCCATCTTACGCAAACATCGAAAGCTCTCTGAGCATTCAAAGCCCAGCTCTGAGTATTTGAGAGAAAACAACCTGATTCATGTTTTTGGGTCAATTTCCCGTACTGGTTGTTGCTGTCATTACTGGAGGGCTTTTTTGGTGATTCCTGCTCACTTCAGGAACACTCTGTGGCATGACAGCTCAGTGTTCAGGCACTTAGAGGATTCAACACGGTGAGGTCTACATTTTGTCATGCTTTGGTCCTTAGGACAGCAGGAGGTAAAGGTGTCTGCTCTGCGGGCGAGGTGCAGGTGTTAGAATTTGTGACCACCTCTGTGAGAGGTAGCTCAGCAGCTCACCTGCTGGTGGGACTCGCTGTGTGTTGGAGGCATTGCTGCGGTGCTGGGCTCACCTGCGTGCTGCGGGCTCGCTTTCACCTCTGGCTGTGCACCTTCTCCCTCCCCGGGCTGCTGCCTGCCCGTGTTCCTGCTCGGTGCTGACAGGCACTCAGCGCCAAGGGGGCACCCCAAGTAGGGCTCCTCCTGTTGCAGATAGGGCCGCCTCAGCGCCTTCAGTTTATTTGGAAGAGAGAAGGAGAGGTTCTGGGCCTTTCTGCTTCTGCCAGCGCTATGTTTGCTCACTTGGTTTTTTGTGTGTTCTACCTTCCAGACACGTCCTTTTCAACCAAAAACATAAAAATTAAAAGTAGGCTAATGAAGCATGGATGTTTATTGGTGCTAAGAAAACACCAGGACAAGCAAAATTCCTTGCGCTTCCCAAGATCCAGCTTCAAGAGGTTTCAAGCATTTCAGAGAATGTCTTGAACATTCCCTGAGAGAATAATTATTTTTGGCAAACTTGCATCGATCGAGTGTAACTTTTCAGCAGTGTGCTCTACACAGCAGGCATCCTTTGCACTCTCTTCCATGTCTTCGGGAAATAAAACTGACAGAAAGCTCAATAACCCAACTGCTTTCCCATTGATCATACTTTGATTCAGAAAATTCGGCAGGCAGCGTGGTGCTAAATTATTAACCGAATGTCATCCTTCACAGGGGACGCGTTCTTTGGCATGGTCTTTAGAAAAAAAACAAAGCGATCCCTTGCATGTAATAGTGAGCGATGACACTGGATGAGTCCAGCGGGCCGCGGGGTGCAGCTGCAGCCCCCCAGGTCAGGCATTTCCTCACCGAGGGCCGCAAAGTGCCGTACGTTCGTGTAGGGGGGGAACACATCCAGGCTCGCTCCCACAGGCCGAGCAGTGGCATCCCTGTGCACGGAGGGGCAGAGCCAGGCCTCTGGGCACAGCCTCCCGAAAGCTCACCGAGGTGGCCTCCTGCTCGGCCTCCCAGCTCCACGCTCGCCTGTCGGGTAGTGCTGCACGCGGTTTGGCTTCTCCAGAAGGCTGTATTAGGCCCTGGAGACATTTGACATCATGTGAGAAATATGACTTAAAGAAATTCCATAACTGTTCCGAGGCCAGGAAGCCCACGTACCTTCGGCAGTAATGTAGGTGACAAGAAAAAGAAAAAATTCCTCCGCGTTGAGGTAATGCTTTAAATGTGATAGCCGTGCAAAAGTTATGATCAGATATTCTTTTCTGGTCCCTTCTGTTTTTCTTTCTGGGTAAACAGAAAAGTTTAAAGAAGAAGGAATTGGAACAACAACAACAATCATTTGATGTGAAGAGAAATGCCGTTTGGGGCTCGGGTTTTCCCGGAGGAGGCCTGGCCACAGCCTGGTGCTGCAGCTCGCAGCGATCCTTCCTGGGGGCAGTCGGTGCCAGCGGTGGGCTGCTGCGACGCAGTGAGCTGACACAGCTCACAAAGCAGTCGTGGCTCAGTTTGACAAACATATGGTGCCAGGAGGTCTGGGGGACCACGGCACGGACCCGCCGAGGCTTCCACGTGCTCCTGCAGCATCCCTCGTCATCCCGGAACGCTCCAAGGATGGCAGCTGCCGGTGACGGCACGGCCCGAAGGAGGTGGGTGGCGATGAGCGGCCCCTTCCAAAAAACCACCGAGGCTGAGATGTGGAGGGGTGAAGTGAAGCAAAGTGCCTGGAGGTGCTGGGAAAGCCGGGTCACCTCCTGGCTGCTGCCTGCATCCCTCAGACAATGCTGCCTCTAGAGTACACAAAGGTGCATTGAGTGCGCGCAGACCCCAAACAATATGGGCTTTGTGGCACACTTAGCTACTTCTGCTCAAGTGGAACCTCCTTAGAGCAGCGTGATTTTATTGGAGTTTTCAAAAACGACTTTTCCTGGCGTGTTAGGTATGGAAAATGTTTATCGGGTTTTGCTTTGTTTATACCATTTGAGAAAAGTCATAATGATGTTCCTGGTCAGTTTAATCCACACAAAATATGTCAGCCCGATGTGTTTATGTTTTCTGTTCTGTGCATTTAGTCAGCCTCTTTTACAGCTTTCAGCAGGACACTGAGTTTTTCTGGCAGCTCATGTTCTGACATGGTGTTACCCAGCAGGGGAGAAATAAAGGGAGGATGTTTAGGTTAATGTGGTTTAATAAAAGATCTGGTTTTAAGTCTGGAAAAGGCGTAGTGAAGAGTCTTTATCCCAGTGTTGATTGTAGGGGATCTTTTAGTCTCCAGACTCAGTAACAGTTTTTGGATATGAGAAAGTAATACGGAGGACCGAGTGCTTTTTCCTAGTTTAGGCACTGGGAACTGAATTGTCGGACTCATGAGTTTTGCAACCATTAGATCCCACAAGCTGCACTTTCCTAGTTCTGCTGTTAAATCAGGTACAAAGTAAAAAACGTAGCTGAGAACAAGGTGCTCTTTCTAAAAGCAGAGAATGGAAAACAATTAGAAAGAAGGGAACATCAGAGCTGGTATGCAAATGACACTTTAGGACTACAGATCATACAGAAGCAAGAAAAGCTTCCCGAGCCATTTAAGATAAGCCGTACCTGACCGGCAGAGCCGCAGACACAATATGCTCCCTACGAGATTTCAGCTGTCCAATTCTGTGACCATTTCTGATGAACTTACTTAGCTCAGCTCCGCTACTGGACAGAAATTGGGCAACATTAGATGTGTTTTACAATGTAATGCCAGATTTCAGGGTGTTTTTTTTGCCTGTTTGTTTGTTTTTAACTCTAAGTGGTAAATTCGTTTAGCAAAATTTGGCTTTTGTCTGTGCAAGCTGATGATGTGGTCTGTGGCTTGCATCAACTCTGCGTGTCCCAGGTGCCCGGTGGGAAGGCTTTCTGCATCTCACGAGGCTGCCCCGCGGGAGCTGCGGGTCTCACCGTGAAGTGCTGCTGGTTCCGAAATCTTCACCTCCTTGGAAAACCGGGAGAGCGGTCTCATGAACACCGCATGCCCGTGGCTTGCACTTGGCCCTGTCTGTCGATCGTGTTGCAGTAAGCTCTGAGGTGCCATCAGGATCCTCGTGTGCTGGCACCAGGAAGGTAGGGGCATGGGAGAGGGAGCGCTGCTGCGAGCACGTGGTCGAGTCAGAGCCCAGATGGAAGAAAGAAATTATTATGAACACGATTTTATAGCTGAGGCATGAAGGAAAAAAATCACAGAGCTTCCCCGAAGTTGCACAGAAAGGCGGTGACACATCAGGGAACTCGCCCTGGGTTTTTGTCCTGGCAGGCCGATGCCCTGAGCGGCAGATCGCCTTTCCTATTCATGGCTGTAAATAGCGCGGCTCGCCAGCTGCGCGCCGGGTAGCGAAGAACGCGGGGCATTGTTCCTGCGAGCTCTGGGAGGAGGCCTGGTCTTTTCTGTGGCCGCTGCCTATTTTGGTCTGCTTTGCACTCCTGATTCAATCAGTAGGGACCAGCATGCTTGCTCTGTATGTCGTGTTAGTTTCACTTTGATTTAAGTCCGAGGACTTTTTTTTCATGTCTTCTCTTTTTTTTTTCTTCTTTTTTTTTTCCCCATACCATTTCACAGGTCCATTTGAGTTGCTCTCAGTACGTGTGCCCTCTGTCTTTTGTTTTAACCACAAAGCAAAGCGTGTAGCAGGTTTCCTGTGACTCTCAATACACGTGCTGGTGGCTGGAAACATCCCCATCCCTGCGCTTCTCTCTTTGCCATGCTGGGTGCTCCTTGGACCTCAGTACAGCATACAGAGCTTCTGCCCCTTAAGTCTGCCATTTGCCCGGCAAAATACACCTTTAAAAACCATCCCTAGAAAAGTAATGCTTGGTAAAACAAGGCAGCACCTTGTGGCATCATTTTAATCTCCACTGCAGCTGTTTGGGAGCTGCTGTACGTTGGGTGTGCTGCTTTTTTCCCACTGGTATCTAACTTGTGAGATGCAAAAGAAAGATTTTTACATGAAGAAAACACCACTGCTGTGTTCAGGTACGAGAAGAGAACTCCACTGCCCAGGAATAAGTCTGTATTTCTGTAAATGCTAGAAGCTCTGGTGGTGGTGATGCTGGGAGAGTCGAGCAGCTCTGTTCTGGATGCAGTGACGGAAGTGTCCCAGAAGCTTCGGCCTGAAATTGCAGTAATAATTCTTAAATTATAGCAGTCAGAAGTTAATGTATTTCTGCTCAGTATTGTCAGTGGCAAACCCAAGCCCATTAATTTCCCACTCAGTGTTTGTTTGAGAAATCATCCCCTGTCAGCTGCCGCTGGTGAACTTGTCTCCTCGCCGCATTCCTAGACATGCTCTCTGTCTCCCAGCGAGGGTCCTATCCCTGCAGGAGATAAGATACAACCGGTATTCACTAGGAGGTGTCAACGGGCTGCTTTATGACACATGATGAGCGATAAGGGCCGTGGAGAGGTGCTGATGTGGCCACATTAGTTAATGAGGTCATAGCCCAAGTTGCTGCCCCACTGATAACCTGCAAATCCAAATAATGCCAAGATAGCAGTGGGGCGCTCGGTCTGTCCCCGTATTCTCTTGCTGTCCGTCACACTCGAGCCCCCGATCACACGAAATGAGGATGCTTCCCAGGGTCCCGGCCGTGGGGAGGCAGCGGGACCCGAGGTGGTGCTGGGGCTCGGCGGGGCCCTTTCCCGTCTCCTGAGAGCACCGCTACGCCGAATCAGCAGTAATAATAACAAGAAATGCTAGGAATTTGGAAATCTGTGAAATCTGCTGGTTTTCCCCCTTTTTCTCTTCGTAAACAAGCCGAGACCTGGCAACGTCTCGTCGTGCTGGCAGTGAACTCTCTGTCCTTCCCTGCTTAGAAGCTCAGGTCTAATTTATTTAATTATTGCAGCAAACTTTCAAAGTGCTCCGTGCCTCCTCTTTTGTTTCTCAGGTTCAGATGTATTTTTAGCGCTTGTTACTGAACTGGTTCTGTGCATTGGAGAAGAATTAATTATTGTTTTGGGTTTGTTGTTATTCAGACATTCAGAAAAAAGAGGATTTTCAGACTTTGAACACCTCAGGGGCTTTGTTATATGCCGTTTGTATGTTGTTGGCTTTTTAATGATGATTTGGTTTCTAATGCAAGTTCAGCACTGTTGGAAGGTGGCGGCCCCAGCACACAAAGCCCTCTGCTGCCCACGGCCCTTCCAGCCCAGCAGCGCCCCGAGGCCGCCCCCAAGGGTGGCAGGAGCTCGCCCTTGCTCTCCTCAGGTGGCAGAGGCGGGCACGGGGACCTCGTCTTCCTCCAGGCACTGCAGAGGTTGCTGAAGCTCCCCCTTTTCTGCAAAGAAAAGCGAGAGATCCTCCAAGCTGTTGGTGCACGTTGGCGTTGCTAGAAGCAACGTTTGTCCATTGATCGATGTGCTGTCAACCTCTCCTATCAAATCTTCTGATTATGCTTTGGTTGGATGGCCCAAACTGTACGGATTCATGAAGGCACTGGATAAGATGTATCTAATCTCAGCTGTGTTCCTTCGATTTTTTTGTTCCATAGTTGAGTGACTGTTAATAGGCCATTCACACGCGAATGCAGCGTGCTTTTTCCAAATTTGAATGCAGATTCATACGTAGTTCTTGCAATTAGAAGTTGGTTTTGTAAAAAGTCCACTTGGAAGACTGGAGAATGGTGTAAAAAAAATGTATAGGGAGAAATTGATTAAAATGATTGGAAAAATAAAGAAAACATACTTCCAGTATTCAGCAAATTGTGATTTCTACTTTGTTTTCTCTGCGTGCCTGAACAGTGAACAGCGGGCGCATCTTTATGGGCCTTAGAACAGGGAAGAATCCAGGTGCCTGTGCGAGGTTTGGGGCTGCTGGGTCAGGCTGGGAAGGTGGCAGGAGCCTCTGGGATTTTAATTGTGCTGATGGCTTTATTCTGTCGGAATCATTATGTTTCTTGTGAGACAGGCATGTAACCTGCTACGTAGTGCTCTATAAAGGTTGGGCTAGGTAGTCATAGAAGTCTTTTCCAACCTAAGTGATTCTATAGGACTGTTTTCTGAATAATAGGGTAAAAACTCAGCCCTTGCTGAAGTCCAAGGCTCTTCAGTAAGACCAGCTTGACATCTCCATGGGGTTGGGTTGGTTTTCCTCCCGTGGTGGAGGGAGATTCTTCAGTAGCCCCCAGCCCTGCCAGAGCCATCAGGAGCACAGGGAGCGTGGTGCGGTATTGCAAGGATCACCAGTACTGGAGACCTCCGAATTCTGGAGAAAGGGATGAGAGGAGAAGCTCACACAAGGGGACCACCAGGATCTGGGGGGACCAGCACCAGGCGAGGTGTCACCCACCGACCACCCCCTGTGCTCCCTCACCTCCCGGTCTGAACAAAACGAGGTCTCAGCCCGGTTCCCCGGGGTTAAGCCGTGCTCGGAGCTCACAACTTGTTCCTGGCACCTCCAGCCACCTCCAGCCACCTGGCAGCAGGAGGGACCTGGGGTGCCTTCCTCTGGGTGGCTCGATGGCTCTGATTCCTCTCCTCTAACAGCTCTGACACGTTTCTCCAGGGCCCATGGCCATACCAAGCGTTAGTGTTACCTGTTCTGCTGTTGGGCTGTGGTTTTTGCTGTTAGACCATAAGTAATTCTCACCCTCAGCTCTTTGGTGTTTTCGTGTGCCGTCGCCTGACCGTACCTGCTTCGGCTTTGCGAGGAGGTTTTGTGTTTAAGTGACTTTTTGGGCACGGATTTTATAAAAACCTCTCCCAGCTCCTCTTTGCGTTAAGCCGTGCTCTCGGCACCTCTGCTCTATCAGTCTATTCATTCTCTCTTTTTTTTTATCTCGCTCTTCCTCCCGCCATGGGCCCAGCCTCTGTGATTAAGTCTGCAGCTCTCCTGCTGTTTTTAATAGGCCTGTAGACCTGACCATCTGATGAGAACCAAACTGCACAGCGTGCTCCTGAATACTTTCACTGGAATCTCCTAATGCAGGGTATTAATCATGACTGTCAAACCATTCAGGCCCTAAATATGTCCACCCAGTATAAAATCATACTAAACGGGGGGGAAGGACTTGGCCCGTATTAAAACCAGGCATTAGACGGTCCCCTGACTTCCCAGGCGCGATGGCCCAAGGCACTGTCCACTTGGACAAACAACGGCATATTCAGAAGGGGCCAGTGGTGATTGACATTCATAAAAGTTTGAGAAAATAAGCATAATGAGTTAAAGGAAATGCAGAAAGGTGTGGCTTCCTCCTCCTTTACCAACACGTATTCCTGGGAAATAGTTTGCTGGGGTATGTAGTTCAGATGCATCTGCCTCGGTGATCTCAATAAATATTTTGTTGGGTCTTCTGCTGCCGCAATTAAAAAACAATAAGTGCCAAGCCAGTCACGGTCGTACTGAGTTATTGTGCATACAGAGCCTGGGGATTTCTTGCTCCGGTGTATCACTTGAATTTGATCCTGGGAAGTGCAGAGCCCAGCGTGGTAGGAAAGCATGGGGTTGCTTGACAAGTCACGAGAAAGGTAAGGCTGTTTCTCTGTTAGCCGTGAATTAGACGTGCATGTTTTAAACTGTGTTTGTTCTCGATGTTTCTAAGCTGCCAGGGAATGCAGCCCCTGATATGAGAATGCACCTTCCTCCCCTCCCCAAAAGGCTGTTTCTAATTCTCTGCAGTAAGAATGCCTTTATTCTTTGGAGTCGGCAATAAAACTTAATCGAGTGTAAAATAAAAGTTACATAAGGTGAGTGGTAAAATTTTACTATTCCCGATGTTGGATTTATTGGAGCCTCCTCTCGGCGCTGGGAGCCACGCACCTCCTGCCCGGGAAGGCAGCGCGGTGCGGCGCGGCCCTGGGAGCGCTCGGCAGCCTCTGGTGCTCCTAGGGCAGCGCAGGGGCCGTGCCGACACGAGGAGGACCCGCTGCTCATCCCGGTAAGGCTGCTCCTTGTGTGCTTCGACTGACAGCAAGAGCAGGAAAGGGCAGTGGGGGTGAGCCTGCAGCCGATCCGGGCGCGAGCTGCTGCTGGCACCACTCCCGTGCCCTCCATGGATCCTTCCAGGCCAAGCCGGGCTGCAGCACCCAGTGAGCATCCTGCACTGGGCTCTCTGCCCTCTGCACAGCTGCCTTTCACTTGCCCTGCACACATGGCTCAGGTCTTCGCTTGCCTTCCTCTTGCCTTGCTCTATGCCTGGTGTAAGAATACTTAAAACCAGTAAAAATAAAGCATCCAGGGGTGTTACTGTATGCATAGTAAGGAAGGTGGCTTCCCTTTATGCCTGTCACTGGCTGCATTAATTTGTTGGAATGGCTAACGTGATAACATGACGCTTAGAGGTCTCACTTACACACCTAATGCACTGATTTAAAGTTCTTTTTCCCATTCTGGTGTGTCTTTGGTAAATATGGCTTAAAACATCGGGCTATTTGGCACTTCTGGAAACATAGCAAAGTTTTTCTTTATTTAATAGCTTTTGCATTTGTTCTAAAACCCAATTTGCATTTGCTCTAAAACCCAATTGAAGCAACAATGACAAATAAGGCAGCTGAGCCTTGCGAGAACAGTAACAGTGCAGAGTTTCCTACCCTGACTTGTATTTCGTATTTCCCATGCTGTGAAAGAAAAATCCTCCTAGAACTGTGGAGCAGTAGGTTTGTTGTCATTGATCTTGGCAGGAAGGCTTCAAACTGCCAACTGTGTTAGACGCTTGAAGTCTAGACTAGGATGTAGCAACCAGCCGTGTTTCAGCTGGATTTGGCTTTTGAAACAAAGCGGAGAGTCCAGAAACGGGGGCGGAGGGCAGTGCTCAGAGCGAGAACTTCGCAGCTCTCCCGGAGAAGATGCGGTCTGTTTGCTTCTCTGAGAGGTCCCAGCTGCCAGAGCAAGGAATTTATGGAGGAAATCAGAGGAGCATCGGCCCTCCCCGTCACCTCCAAGTGATATCACCGAGAGCCGGGGCAAGGCACCTCTGCGGTGGCCATGGGCAGTTCCCAGAGAAGCAGGACTGCGGGGTTTGGGCGATCGTGGGCACAGCTTGGGTAGCCGTGCCTGCAGTGGCAGTCAGCTTTCAGCCCCCCATGCGACAGAGCACAAGTTAGAGCACCCGGTGAGCAGAGCAGTGCACGGCCAAATTCCTTTATGGGAGCGGACTGAGCTGCCCCTGCAGCACGGGTGGCTGCAGGGATGTTGGAACGGGCCGGCCCAGGCAGCGCTCCCAGGGTCACTGGCTGGAAAGCACAGGGCGCCAGAAGCTTTGAGCGTCGCTGTCTCGGTGTGTTCTTCCCAGGGGTAGTTTTTGGGTGCACTTTGCTAAGAATTGCCACAGCACAATGGGTAAGAAGAAGGGCCCCGTGTTGTCAGATGTCGCGTTGGTACTCATCGCTTTGGGCTTATTGTGTGACCTTGGCACTCTGCCCCTCCGCAGAGCTCCAGGTCGGGCTCCTGCTGGCCCCAGTGCTCCAGTGAGCACTTGTTGTGGCACCATGCACCTCTCCAGCACGTCTCTGCCCTTCGTTGCAACACCAAGCTCTGCTCTTGGTGCTCTCCAGACCTTTCTAAAGGTTCACAGGTTTGCGTTGCTCCAGCATTTTAAGAAAGCAAACGGTGCTCCTGATGAGGGGAACCAGGCGGGGTTCATGCGAAACAAAACCTTGCTGTATTTGGGCGATTGTTCGAGCAGTTATGGGAGATAATTTGACCTTACAAAGGGGAATTATGTATGATTTTGCCTTATTTCTTTCTTCTGCAAACTGACTTACGGCACGCGTGATGATTCATGCCAAGAGAACGGACAGGATTTCACACAATTCAAACCGCTTCGAAGGAAATGGACTCTTGGTGCCCTGAATAAAATAGAAAATTGTTAATAGCTGAAAAATGGCCAAATGTTCCCCTCTGAAAAGTCATTGTGGAACAATTAGAGGCGCTACTGCTAATATTGCTGGCTTACGCTTTCTTTTAGCAAAGGTGAAGGGGGGGGAATTGCCAAATGCAGCCTTTAGAAAATAGAGAATTATTATTTTTCAGGATGAAAAGATCGGTGGCACAAGTTAAACGCATGCCAGGACCAAACATTTCCCTTACACGCCCCCACATACGCACACACGTGTGAAGGGCGATGCTTTTCCAACCGGGTCTGTGTGTGCAGCGCTCGCGTGCTGGTCCCCGCTGAAATGCGCGTGGGTGCTTGCTCCAGCTTTGTGTCTCTTTAGCAACATTTTATTGATCCTGTCTGGCTCTCTTAGGGGGATAACACATGTATATTAGAGGCCATTTATTCCTTATGTATCTGTACTTGTGAAACATGTTTCTATAACTGTATTATTAGTTTTGTCCAGCCTACAGGAAAAAGTGATACCGTAGCTGGCATCCCAGTGTTAGGTCATATTAAAACCATCTGTAACAAATCTTTATTTGCAGTTACTTTAGAGTTCAAATTTCAGCTTCTACTCCACCTGTCATCAGTGTTTATCCTCATAAACTTTCACAGCTTCTTTTATTCTGTTTCTTTTTTTAGTTCTGAGAGACCTTTTCAGCATTTTTAGCAATCTTGCGCTTAACTTTGCTTAGCAGAACTTCACTCCTTTTGATTCAGAAAATACATAGCTTTAATACATCTAGAGTATTTTTAGGAGAAGAAAATGAGTTTTAATGTGATTTCCAAGAATAGCACTGTTGTAACTGTGATCTCCATGTAGACTTTGGCATAGGAAAATAAAATGCTCAGGGATGCTGTCTGCGAACCGTTGCAGCAGAAGCACGCCGTTGTTTTGGTGGGGGTAAATAATTCTGCTCCCTCTCTGAGCGGCCGTGCAGAGGGGATGCTGACATGAAAACGGTGTGCTCATTCAGACCTTTTGGCTTGCTGATTAACAGTATAGCCAGTTGTTTTCCATATTGTCTAAAAAAAGGCAGCAACAAGTCTAATGAAGGGTATTGTCAATTAAGCATGCAGCTTGCATTTTAGAGTACCGCCACATCGGAAATTGTCAAGAAAAAGACTTCGACCTCTTGATTGCACGCATTAAAAAAACTCTGCTTGGCATCATCCAGGACCCCTTATCTCCAAGGCTAGGCACATCTCTGAAATGGCAAACATAAAACCTAACTTGTGTCTGTGGCTTCAAAGTGTGGCTCACCAGGGAGGAGGTCTGCTCTAGCAACTGCTTGGTCTGTAGGAACCTTTGTGGGCTGGGCTCACGTGCTGGAAGAGAAAAGTTTTAAAGCCCTTTTTTTCCTAATTTATGTTTTTTAATCAACCTACTTGGTCTTCCAAGCAGAACCATTTGTTGATGTTGAACATTTCTGATGTAGTTTATGCTGTCAGATTGCTGTGGTGAGCAAAGATGGGCATGCCAAGGAAAACAGACGTTCTACTGTATGGGAAGAGCTGTGGTTCCAATAATTCTCTATAAAGTGTGTTTTCCACTGTGATATCTGCTGTTGTTCTTTCAAGTGGGATCTGGGGAGCAGTTAATAAGCACATGTTTTCTCTCAGCGTTTCCAGAGCTGCCCAGAGAAGTAGAGCCAGTAACTGAGGTTCCTGCATCAGCGTGGTAAGGTCTCGAAGGAAATAGGACACCCTCACAACTGCTGGCATCCTTACCAAGTTCTCAGTAGTACCGTAAACATGCTGTGAATCAAGTGATTGATTTGAGGATCTTACAAGACCATAAATGAATGAACCCTTGGAAAGAAAGCAAAACAAAAGTCATTTATTCTAGAGAAAATTGCACTTGAAATAGCCGATGATCGCAGCCATTGAGATGCTCGTTATGCACACTTGTGTAAATACTTTGTCATGTTGACACGTTGCAGCCAAAGGAAGAGGACCTTGCTCGGGCTCTTACTGAATTGGGTCTGCCCAGTGCCCGGGGCGAGTGTCCTGGTCCTTTCCTCCTCTCTCCTGGTCTTTTCCTCCTCCACCTCTTATTTGTGCGATGCAGAGGACATGTGAGTCTCGAGGTGATGGGGAAGTCTTTCGGGATTTCATCCCACCTGCCACAGGAGCAGTGCATTTTCCACCTTGGGACATACTGTATTTTCCCATGCATAGCTGCATATGATCTTTTCATTATTTTTTGTGATGCTTTCTGCCCCTTATCCCATGACTATGGTTCCTAAGCACTCAGAACGTCCAAATTCAGCTGACACTGAATCTCCTCATCTTTTTAGATGGTTGGCATAGCAGTACCTCATCCTCAGGCCAAACAGAAACATGTTTTTCTTGGACTTGCTGTTTAATACAAGCAAAAGGAAGCAGAAGACCAAATTGTTAAAGAAACCACTGGGTAAATAGTGCATAGCTGAGCTCAACAGTGTGTGCAGAGCTATTTGTGGAGATAAGAGCCTTCCAAAAATTTGACATGAGAGCAGTGGGGTTCGGAACACAGAGCAGGCAGGTTGTTCACATGGTGTTCAGTGCACTGCAGCTGGGTAAAAGAAATACCATTTGCATCGTAAGAAATCCTATACAGGTGTCCTTTGTCTCAACTGCCCTGCTACGTGCTGGGCACAGAGAGAAGACCAAACACTGGATGCAGAGTGAGGCCAGTCAGTGCATGCGTACATATTTTAGAAGAACGTGAAGATGTGAACAAGTCTGGATGATGGCTGACATGCCTACCTCGGGTGGTGCAGATTTGGGTCACTTTTAGCTTCAGCTGCAGGGTACCTGATAGGGTGTTTTTGTCTCCAGTGGGAGACAAAACTGGCAAAACAAAGAAATTGCACAAGAAGTTGTTTAAGATGTAAATTAAGCAATCTGTATTTAAATGGATTTCTGTGAAGCTTATAAAAGCCTAACAGCTTCTAAGAAGTTTTGCTCATCTGTGCATTTCTGGGTACCACCCGGAGGAAGGGAACACGGGCTGTGCCGCTCAGGACAGCGACAGGGACCTGCAGACACCAGCAGAGGAGCTCTGCTCCTGTCCGCACCTCGCCGCTTGGTTTCCAGCTGGGCTCGGTACCAACAGCCGTGTTTGGGGTGTTTAAGCAGAGCTCCGGAGCCTCTTCTGTCACCACTCCATCTGTGCTGGCTTTCTTTTGGCTTGCTTCTATCTGAGCGTATAAGTATATAAAGTACACGCGTGTGTGTCGTTGCTCTTGTCTTTCTTGGAGGATTTGGTTTCTTTTTTAATGATCCCATTTGGGGTGAGAGCAGGGAGGCAGGGGAGCTGCCGCAGCCATAAAGCGGGCAGAAAACAAGCTTCATCTTTATAGCACAGAAGAGCACATTATGGATGTTTTTAATCTCTTTGACCTTGTGGTGGAGAAGGAGGGAAGTGAAGAAATTGTGACAAACACCAGCCCTTTAATGCCAGGTTTGTTACTGCTCGGAGTGCCCTAAGGGTTAATGTAACAGTTTTAAGTCCTTCAATCACACCCACCCCCACCTACAGAACACTTCCAAATAATCCCTTTATAATAGACCCTTTTCCACAGATTGTATCTAACCCATGCATTAATGGGGCCCGTTGGTGTCAAGCATTTCAACAAATACGGGCCAGCAGCCTGCTCGGGGAGCCCCTCTTTCTGGCTCCATACGTTAATGATCTTTTGCCCCTCTGACTTAGCTCCCCTGCTGCAGGGACAAAATTAAACTACTGCGGATGGCAAAATAGTTATTTGCTGCCCAGGCAATTACATACTTCCAAAACTCTCCATCGCGGAAGGCCAGATGGACTTTATAGAAACCAGACCCAGGCCGCAGTTTTAATTATCATAGTCCTGTCAGAAATGAGTGAAATTCTGAATGACCGCATGAAACGAACCAAAAGCCTTACACATGGATTTTTTCCTCAATAAAATTTTATGGCTTCTTAAAGAAACAGCATTCATATATTTTACGAGGCCTAATCATTCACTAATGCCTATATTAGTGCACCTGTGGCACTCGGCCCCATGGAAATTGCAGCGCCGGGCCCGGCTATGTTCTTGTGCGTGTTATTGCAAACCCCTTGTCAGAAAGGCAGCACATGCTCCAGGGAGAAGCCGGGCTCGTTTCTGTTAGCCAGCAGCCGGTGTAATAAGGCAGAGAGATTTATGGACATTTATCTGCTGAAAATTTCGTTTCATCGCGTGAATAAGACTTGCAGAAATGAAACGATGCTCCGTAAGAGGAGCATTTTTAACATTCATCTCAGGGCAGCATGGTTATTTGGAGGGGTTGGAGACGTTGTGTTCCTGTGCTGATTCAGTATGAGGAAGGATTTCCCCTGAATGCTTTCCCCTGAATGCCTTCCCCTGAATGCTTTCCCCTCTCCTCACAGCATTTGCCCAGTAAGTGCCCGGGAGCTGCGTGTGGTGGTCCGAGGTGACCGGGGTGCATGAAAACGCAGGTCTGTGTTATCAGGCTGCCGGTGCAGCTCCCACAGCCTTGAGCTCGTGTTCGAATCACTCCGGGGCTCTGAGGGGCAGTTTTGCACTTTTCTGTCCTCTTCTCCCCGAACTTGGCTGGGTTTTGGGCCTGGAGCAGCAGGCGTGTTCCCAGGCCTGGGCTCTCGGTGCCGGCCGGCGCCTCCTGCGGTGTCCTCTGCTGTGTCCTGAGGGATCTTGTGTATGTGCACTAAATCTAATGGCTTAAGATTTTCCCCTGTTGATAATGAGTCTGGGTCCTGTGAAAGCCCTAGTGTAATCAGTTCTTGTTCATTCAAAGCAGGTGGCCCAGCTGATTTATTTACCTCAATGTATTTAATCACACCGTCTCTAGATGCCATCGGTCCCTCTCCCAGCCAGCTCAGGATCTCCAGGGTATTTGGGCAGATATTTCTCTGACCTCTTCTTCACAGAGACTCCACAATCTCAGTAGCTGCTCTTTCCTTTCCGCATCGCTCTCCTGACTGTCAGATGGTGTCCTAATGTCTGAACTGGAGCCTGTTACCAAATCCCAACACCCAGTCCTAAGGCTGGACAACTCCAGATCCTTCCAGCTTTCCTCGTGCACCACGTTTCTAGTCCTCAGCATGTTCCCATAGCTTCGTACTGGGCTCTCACTGTTTGCCTGCCGCTCTCTTGGCACGTGCTGCCCAGCCCAGGCCGTCCCAGCCCTGCCGTGTGTCTCCTGATGGCTGCGGTGTGTTTGCATGCCCCGACTGCGGAGCAGCCGTGCGGTGCCCGCTGCCGAGCTGAGGGGAGGATGAGCAGGTTGGAGCTAGCTGGCAGCAGAGGAAAGGTGGCCCGGAGGAATGCATCTCGTCTGGTTGTTAAAGTCAAATTTGCTAATGAGGTCCACTTCAGCAACGTGCTGACAGCCGCAGAACATACTGGGTGTGTTAGCCGCAGCGCGGCTGGAATGAAGTCAGCTTTCTCTCCCTATGCTTTCTCATTACTTCATGCGCTTGGCAGCTGCTAACAGACTGGACGGGCTTAGCCAAAATAAGACCCGATGTAGAAACATGGAAAAGACTATTTAGCATTTCCAATCGGTCGTGCCGGGGGGCGACGGGGCTGCCCCGTGCGCGGATGCTCTGCCCGCGGCGCCGCCAGGTGGGAGCGGGGCAGGCGGGGGCTGAGCCCTGCGCCACGTCCTGCCGGGGGGACAAGTGTCCTCTGATGGAGCCGGTCGCTTCCAGGGGGGGCTGGGAGGAAACTGAGAGTATTTGGATAAACTCGGCGGCCCTTCGGACTAGAAAAGGACTTTTGTTCGCATAAAGAAAAAGACTGTTACATTACCATAGGATAACTGGACCCCAGCCAGTAAAAACTGTGCTTGAAATATAAAGACTGATCGGGAGTGTCAAACGAAGGATCTTTTCCTTGAGGTCAGATATTTATTTTTATTGATTAGAACGTGAGATCTACATCTATGGCGTGGCCTGGCCCGGAGCACAGTCTCTGTGGAGGATTGTCCATCCACAAAGGGCGCGTTGTGCCCGGGAGGGCCGCGGGTCTGCAGCACCCTCCTCGTTGCTGTGCCTCTGGCTTCCCCGGCATGGTCACTGCCTGGCCACCTGGCCATAGGTGCCAAGCACGGCACTGCCAAGCTTCGTGCCATCCCCAGAGGCATTTCCAAGCATGCCTGTGGCCGCTGACAGGCTCCTTGCTGCTCAAGGACCATGCCAGGGATGGTGAGCTCAGTGGTGCCCGCTGGACATCCCCAGTACAGGGTAGGTGAAGCCCCATCCTATTGGGAAGCTCCCTCGGGAAGGACCAGATCCAGGGGCACTGGGGGGCACCTTCAGAGCATCGTGCTCCCCGCCTTCCCCAAGCAGAGGGTAAGGCTCGTGTCCATGTCCTGGCTGCTCTTCTGAAGCTCTCGCGATGCAGCAGAGCGGTTTGGGGCAGAAGAGGTGGCTTTGTTAATCCAAACGGAGTGAAAGAGAAGAACTGAGAGCTGGAGCCGTACAAAAATCTCCCTCGAGGGTTCCAGCCAACAGATTATTGGGTCCGTGCTCCTGCTTAGGTCTTTTTTACGATAATACGATACACTTTGGTATAAAATGTAAAAGACATATTTGGTGCAAACCAAAATTTTCCTAGGATTTATTTGTATGTAATCACTTATGAAAGTTTACTGACTTTAAAGAACAGATTTGCTAACCACCCATAAACCACATTTTTCTGCTTTAATTAAACCATTTTTGTCCATGAGGTTTTATTCACACACTGACAGCATCAATATAAATATATCTCTGCCAGAGTAATTAATAGGCATTAATATAGGCAGCGCAAGGGAGAAAAGCATGTGTGTCGTATCATCCTGGTAGGCTCTACTGTTGTACAGTTCTTCCAAAAAAGTTAAGAATAGCCCCAATTAAAATGTTATGTGGCTTATGTGTGGTCAGATTTAATTTGGTATAATTGAATCTATGTTCATCCTTGGAGAACTCACGGGGCTGCCAGATAGAGACAGAAATCATTTATACCGTGGAAATACTGCACTATTCGATTTTTTTAAGGCTGTAGGATTAGGTCTTAATAAACTGTTTCAACAGCATTTCAAGGCTTGTGGAGTGGCTTGGACGTACTGTGTGGGTATTTGCAAAAGGAATGAAGACAATATTCTTGTTTTCACCATATATTTCAATGGTTTTACGTGCTAAAGAACTGCTTGGAAATGTGACACGGTGCTTCCTACTTAGCATTAAATCAGTAATTTTTGTTGCAGTTTGAAGGAGTTTTTGCAGCCTACATGCTATAATCTATGATTTATAGCTTCAGAATAAGAAGCTGCCTCAAAAAAGTGTCTCCATCTGTTAATGAAGAAGACTTTCAGATCATTTTCACGTGGATTTCCTAATACCTGAAGTCTTTGTTTTCCCAACAGTATGTCACTGGAGGAAAGGTGTTAGTTTTGGAAAGAAGGGGAAACCATCCTCACGGTTAGAGTGACTGAGAGCTGACTTGAGAAAACAATATCCTTTTCTGTCCCGCCCATCCCATTAACAAAAATCCTGCTCTCTTTTTGCAGGCACTCAGCCTTGTGTACTGTCTCGTGTTTGACTGACACGAGTGGGATTTTTTGCAAGCCTTTTGGGAAGGTGCTCACTTGCTGCAGTAATAGTGGCAATGCCAAAACCCTAATAACAAGCAAACCCTGTACAAGGAGCAAACATTTTCCTGCTTAGCAGGTGGGAAGGAGTGGCCCAGGTAGGATTTGGGATCCCTTCCCTGGCCTGAGGCTGCTGATGCAGTCCTATTCCAACAGCAGAGGCACGTTCCCATGCTGTATGGGGCCGTTTTGGTGAGCAGATGCTTGATGGTTACCATCCTCAGCTCTGTCTTCTGGATGGCCCTCTGACTTCCTGATAGTTGAGAAAGTCCCTGTACAAGGTTGATATTAGTCTTCTTTATTTATTTATTTTTTTCTCTTCCTATTTGGCTTCAAAAAACTCCCTTTAAAGCCAGCAGAAGTCTTTTCCTGTTGGGTTGTTGGGCAGATCAAAATGCAAAAGGTTGGCTTTAGTTGTTCAGCAGTGCCTCTAGGAGTTGTGAAAATTGTCCGCAGAAGATAAGCCGTTCTGTGTGAGGGTATCAGAACCTCCCTAACTCAAACCTGACGTGCTCAGGCTGCAAGATACGTGGTATGTCAGATCGTGTTTTGTTTTGAGACCCTCTGTTAGAGAACCAGATGTGCTGGTTCCCTGAGTAAAATAATCCGAGCGGAGGCATCTGCGGACCTTCCGCCGGGCACCGCCGTGCCTCCAGCCGAGCATCGTTGTGCTCCGCTGTCTCCTGACCCAGAGCCGGTCTGAGGTCTGAGCTGGGGGTTTTGAAACGGAGTTGCTCAGCATATTCAAAGGGCAGATTTATCATTAGAATAAATTCCCTGGAAGATATCATTTCATAAGTCGGTGAATTGGCTCGGGGTAAAGTTCATCCGGGCGGCACTTGGGACTGTGCAATTTACCCTTGTACTTCCTTATACTGAGGGTTTCAGTTCATGGTGGCAGACAAGATATTGTCTGGCTGCAGCTGCGGAGAGGTCTGGTCACCAAGATTTAGAGGGCAATAATTGGATCAGCCCCTCGTTACGTGTCACTTTGAAAGGAGCAACAAGTTGAGGCCTGAAGAATTCTAGAGCTTGCTTGAAAAAAAAGAACAGATTTCCACATGTTTGTGTGAGAGAGGGTAACAACAAATTTCTTTGAAGGATGCAATGCCAAAAGGAAGGCAATTGCCAAGAGGACGGCGAGCAGCGGGACGAGCCCGGGCTGTGCCAGGAGCCCAGCAGGGACAGGCAGAAGTGGGGGGACAAGACCGGGCTGTGGCCCCCAGCACAGTGGGGACCCGGGGCTGGGGCCATTTGGAAGTCTCTCGGAGAAGGGCTGGAGGATAATCACAGATGTGTTGGAGGTGCTGGGGTCTGTGGGCAGCTCCAGCTCAGCCTCCTGGATTGTGCAGCCCATTACAAGGGCACACGTCCTGAAACACCAGGGCCACACAGACCGGCCCCAATACCTTTCGGCCCTTACACCTCTCTCCTTCATGCACTTAAAGCGTACCCGAGCAGGCTTTGGGGCCTCTGCTGGCTGCCAGGTTGTGAAGCGAGTGGGATGCTCTCGGTCCCGAGCTGCTGCTGAAAAACGAGCACCCCAGAATCCTGCTACAGCTTGAGTCCCTGTGTCAGAGGGCAGAGTCACTGTGCTCGGTGTGTGAAGTCGAAGGGAAATGGCTTTGCTCATTTTGTTTATATGCATCTGATGAGTGAGACTGATGCTGACCCAAAGGCAGCTGCCAGAGGGCTGCTCCCTCCTGTAAGAGACCTTTGATATCGTCAGGCAGGAAGGGACTCCAAAAATGTGATTTTTTTCTGGTGCGGAAACAGCTCACTTGGTGCAAAGATGTCCAGCGCTGGTGTCCCAGGTTCTCCTTCCAGTGACGCTGGTGTTACAGACGAGCTGCGCGTAAGAGTTATGAAGGGAAGAAGTTCTCCGTTAAGATGCTGAGCATATGAACGATCTCATCCCCCTCGGGAGGCGAGCTGGCCTGCAAGCAGATGCTCTAGAAGCGCTCTGAGATTCCCCTTCTCTACCTTGCTTTTATAATTCAACAAATACTCCTGCTGCCCGCGCTGCAGGGCAGAGAGATGGGATGAGCCCGGCTGCTTCCCTGCTCGCTGCCCTGAGCCCAGAGCAGTGAGCACCTCCTGCTTCGTGCAGGGCTGTCCATGTGCACTCGGCATAAATCAGCAGCAGCGTGTGTGCAGGATGGCGCTCAGCAGGGCCGGAGCCCCCCGAGCTGCTGTGGGACGGGTGCGCGGGCTGCGGCGCCTCATTTTTACACCTTCTTTTGGTAATGTTTTCGGTAAATATCAGCTCTAAAGAAATCACATGTTTTGGCTTTGCAAGAGGTGAGCAGGACGTTGTTACTACATCAAGAGGAAATTTCTCGTTGGCTCGGCGTGAGATGGCTGCTTTGTTTTCAGAGCCGTTTAAACAGGGCTCTGCTGTTCCTGTTTTTGATCAGCTGCGTTCAGGAGGGAAACCTATAATATCCTTTCATTCTTTTGCTCAGTGCCAACCCGGTTCACAAACTCATCTATTTCACACCTTCTAAAGAGCACGAGAATAGTCTGCAAAGCAGCTGCCTTGCTCATTTCTGATAAGAAAGGTTCTGAGGACTGTGCTTCCTCGCGCGATTGTGGCACCTCTGGGGGGGTTTCCTGTGTAAATGAAACCTCGGTGCAGCTGCGCTCACGGCAGCCCGGGGACGGGAGGGCTTTGCTCTGGGTCTTTGCTTTTAAAATCTCTGCTCGGAACGTGTAAGGTCACGGCCAAAGCGCTGGTAACGTGCACCCTTTTGGCCTGTAAATTCAGGGCATTTAAAGCTAATATGCGAACAGGAATGCGCTTCCAGATGAGTATTCCTGGGCTGCTTGGCTGCCGTTACATGCGATGATGTGAGACGTGAGGGAGGATAATGACCCTGCATCGGGTATGTTGCTGCTGGTAAATCTGGGCCTTCGTCTAATTTAATATTTAGAAATCTAAGGGTACGGCTGGTGAGAAGTCGGGAAGAGGCAGGTGAGAGCCCCCAGGACGGCATTGTTCTGTATGGGCCTTCCCATGCCAGGTCCTTCAGGGGACTTCGGTAGGGCTGGAAGGAGGCTGGCACTCTGTAATTGATACTAGCAGTATGAATGGGCATTTGAAGTCTCTGCTACTTTTTTGGCCAGCGTGTAAAATGCGGCAAATGGTTTTGGCACCCAGCGCCTTCAGTAAATCACTCTGAAGAGGCCTACATGTTAGTGGTGTTCCACAGCTCCGTTCCCAAAACATTACTAAAATAAAGTCGTAGCAATAAGAAATGATTTAAAACAAGTGGCAGGAACCTCCGTGCATAGCGGCCCAGCCAGGCACCCAGCGCACACCTGAAGAAGCCGATCGGAAACTGTTCCTAAGGCCGGCAGCATGCTCCTGCCAGCGGCAGCACCTCTGGGGAACAAGGAAGGGGAAGGAGCCGGTTCCTTTGGTTTGATTTCAGATGTGATGCACGTCTTGCCACGTCCAGTGTTCAGCATACGGCCCCCGCTCCTGGAGGCAGTGATCAGGACAGGACCTGAGGATGTGCAACGTTCGCCTCAGCTCCATCAGAAAGGGGTCTCTGTGACTTCTGAAGACAAACATTCATTTTTGGCCCTCAGCAGCACCGCTGTGGGTACCTCAACCAAAAAACTTCATGGGACTGGCATCTCCACTGTGCCATCACACTCAGCCTTGTGAATACCGGGCAGGCAACGAGGGGAGGTGATCTGGGAGGGCAGACTCACCTTCGTATTTTGGCACCTTGCAGCAGGCGGGGGCTGTTTGTAGGACATTTACCATTTCCAAAAAACACGGGCGCTTGTCCGAAAACAGCAACATTCCCCAAGGCTGTGCATCCCTGAGATGCCTACAACCAGCTCGTAGAGCAACAAGGTTAAAACGTGATGTCCTACGGATGTGTTCAGGGCGATGACAAACCAGATGTTCTGCTTAGCGAGCATTCTGGAGTCGTCAGCCCCCTCACCACGCTGCGGGCGGAGGCGGCTGAGATTTTTTCCGGTATGACGGAGCAGTGCGCTGCGTCGGGAAGTGCACGAAGAAGCCCTGACGTGTCGGGTTGTGCAGTGCCTTCGGCGGGGCTTTGGGAGTTGTTCGCTCCTGGAAAGCAGCAAAGCTCACGTAGCTGGGGTGCTGGGAGAGAAGGCGGAGGAGAGCTCAAGTGGTGAGGGGCCTCCTGGAGAAACTGGGATCAGGAATTGTTCCGGCCTGGCTGCAGGCAGGTTCTGCTCGGCTTCTGGGCTTGCGTGTTGCTGCCAGCAATGCTGCCCTGGTCCTCCTTGCCCGTGGCTAGTGGCCCTCCTTCCTTGGAGGGAGCCGTTTTAGTGCCAGATCTCCGATTTCAATCAGCTCCAGGCCAATCGTACCCTACAGCACTTTGTACATCCGCAGAAGCTGCGAGGTGCTAGCAAGCCAAGTCTGTTTCGGTGGAAATTCAGCGCTGCTGGACCTCCTGCTTCTGCTCAATCTTCCCAATTAAAGCAAAATTAAATGTCCTGGAAAGCCTCATCTGCCTGCAAGTAGTCTGCCTTTTGTTTATCGGATCCAGACTTCTCTCAGTTTCCTATTTATTTTTATCTACTAAGCTTTTAGAACTTCATTAATTTTTTTTTTTGAATGGATCGAAATGAAGTATAATACGAAAGTGTGATGTCTTGAGCTCTTTCTGCAGGGAGGAAAACTTCAAAGTTTTAGTGTGTATATATTACAAAGAACTGGAAATCCCTTTCTTGACTTGTGTGTACAATATCTGAGGCAACCCTGTGATTTGATTCAAGCATAATTTTTTACGGTTTACTGTTTAATTTAAATCAGTGTGGTATGAATTACGTTACTGGTGAAAAATGAGCTTTTGTTGAGATAAATGCTTGCCATCATCTTGAAAGTCTTCTTCTGTTTTGACATCTTTACTTCATGTTTCTCTGCGCGGGGATCCAGCGCTGTGCGAGCGCGGGGCCGGGGGCTGCATGGAGGGGAGCACCAGGGAGTGGGGCTGGTTCCGTGCACCGCAGGGAGCAGTGGTGCTGGCACCTTCCTTGTCGTCCTGCGTCAGCCTCAAGGCTCCCAGCCCCCGCGGTGCCCGCTGCACGCCGCTTTGTGGAGCACGAGGTGCTTTCGTGGAGATCACATCCATGAGCGCAGCGAGTGGTGTAACAGCACCACATCGCTGCTGTGGCTGCGGGGCTCCGTGCGTGCGGACGGGTGCGTGGCCGGCTCCGATCCACGTGCACCTGGGGCTCGGCTGCCCTCAAATGTGCCGAATGCAGCTCTGCACAGCTCGCATCCTCCCGCAGAGCTGGCTGGCAGGTAGGAAACACTCGCTGGCGGTGCTGGGCTGGTTCCTACAGCAGCAGTTAGCTATGGGCAGGCCTTCTGGAAGCTCTGTGTGGTTCAGATATGCTCCCAAAATTCAGACATGCAAAGCCTGTGCCACTATACAGGCTCCTTGGCTTTGGAAATGGAGTGGGGCGTTTTGGGGGAGCAGCCTCGTTCCGTGCCATCTCTTGTGCTCTTTGGAAGCGGTGTCATGCTCTCCATCTGGGTCACGCCGCACGTGGCACCCTGGGTGCTGGCAGGGCTTCAGGGTGCTTCTTTCACAGGAGGAGATCCCAAAAGGTTCTTCTTTGGCTCCTCCGAGCTGCCCCCATGTCTGAGCAGCTCGGGCTCTCAGCACCTGAGGATGTCGCAGGGGCAGCGTGCGGAGCCGGAAAGCCGGCCACTGGTGAATTACGTCTTCTGATCCTGCAGTCATTTAATAGCACCACGAAATCAAAGCACAGGCTTTAAAGGAGCAGAATTTTTTCCAGTCCCCGCTCCCTTACCACCAGTTTGCTCTGGCAGGGGAACTGGCCGTGAGCTGAAGGACCTGGTGCTTGCCGTGCCGGCGCTGGGCGCTGCGTAGCGCGGCTCCCGCTGAGCCCGCGGGGCTGCTGCTGTGGCCCCATCCCGGCCGGGTTTGGCTTGGCTGCTCGTCCCATCAGTTCCCTGTGCTGTGACCTGGTTTTGTCTGGCACGTTTCTCATTAACTCTTTGTCAAATCACCAGGAAGCCTGGTTAATTGCAGGCAGAGTGCTGAATTTATGAGTTCATCTAGGCTTCGTGTCTACACATTGACAGAGGTGTTTCTCTGGATGAAATCTTTTTCTCTTCATTTTGAGGCAAGAATGGACTTTCTGTTTCACTTACTTCTGAAAGTCATAAATTGTAGCGATCCCTCCCTCCCCGTTATTTGAAAGAAACACAACAAAACTTCATGGCAACAGTTTATTGCTCTAAATCAGCTTGTGGGTCATTAAAGCAAAAAGCAAAAAAAAAAAAAAAAAAAAAAAAAAAAAAAAAACGGGGGGGGAAAATCTCCCTCTAACTCCTGCCAAATAAAATGCGTACATCAGCCAAACTGTCAAAGGCAGATCCTGCAACTATGGGATGAGAAGGTTTATTACACTTTCAGCTTCTGGGGAGGGATGTTATAGCAACAGGACGCTGGGTCACTGATGGCAAACTCATGGTTGCTTCGTTTCTTCATGCACACTAGGAATCCATTAAGCTAACTGACGACAGATCCCTAGGCATTCCAGTCCTACAGCACACCTCTGCGGAGGCCAAATGTTGGACTCTGCCCATTAAAACGTGAAAGAAACAACCCAACAGAGAGCCCACAAACTAGAGAAGCAGGAAACCTCAAATGATGTGCAAAAAAAATGGTTAATGTTCAAGAGAATTTTTCCATAACTTTTGCTTCATAACTCAGCATCTGTGATCTTAATAAATTATGAGACAGAGCCTTTGCAAGATCAATGAGCCCTTTGGATTCGAGTCCTGAAGGCTGTTCAGCAGAAAGCAGATGAAGCTGCAGAGCGAGTCCTGGACCATGACAGCCATTTCCTCTTGGCTGGATCGAGATGAGCCTGAACCACAACCACAGCCAGCGTTCGGGTCTGGGTCCAAACTTCGTGTCTCTGCAACGGGCCAGGTTAAAAACCTGTCATCCAAACAGGCACGAAGGTGCATTTGTTTGAACCAAGTCAGCTGAAGAGGAGAAGGATGGGGGCTTTGGGGTGGGAAAGGAGACAGTGCTCCCTGAAAAGATGGCAAATGTCTTAGCAAAACATAATCGTGGCACCGTTACCAGCTGAGAATTCTTGGATGAAGACAAAAGAGCAGGGAGGCGCTTGGGTTAATAAATCCAGCGTACGCCCTGAGCTTGCCATCTGCAGCAGAGGGAAGGGGGAAAAGATGAACTTGGTTTGATACGGTCAAGGAAAAAAAAAAAAAAGTGATGAGAAATCCACAGCAAGGTATGGGATGGATGGGATGGGATGGATGTATGCATGGGTAAGGCTGAGCAGGGGGCGGCGAGGCAGTGGAAGTGCTCTCGCAGGGACGAATTTGATGGGAGTGCCCACAGGCTGCAATCCAGATGAAAGCTGAGTTTTCCAGCAGGTCTACGAGTGCCTGGACTGCCTGGAGATTAGCTCAGGGAAAAGGCGAGACAGCCTAATGTGTTCCTGCCCCGAGCACGGCTCTGGGGCCGTGATGGCGCAGTTCAGGCTGTAGATAATGAAGATGGTAACGTGCGTTGTCCTGAAACTGACTGCAACACCAACAGAGAATGGGCTTGGGTATTAAAAATATTACCAATTACTAATTTTAAATTTCTTTTCCCTTCCCTTTCCTTACTCTCCCTGCTTTATTCTCTTTTTCCTCTTCTCTGATAATGTCTTTTAATGTCTGAGCCAAATGAGTCCTCCGAGATGCCTCAGTACAACCTCACTGATGTCAGAGCTGGGCTGAGCACAAAGAGCAAGCAGCAGTACAGCAAACATTTCAACGCCACCAGCTCCGATTCCTGCGAATTACACGTGTGATTTTCTGGCTTTGTTTTGGTTTTCTGTAGCTTTTTTTTTTTTTTTTATCCCTTTGCCTTCTGCATTTGGACTTCTTTGGAGCATCAGTTACCTCTTAGTGCTGGTCGTTCTTCTAAAAGACACGACTGAATCTCCCACGTGCGCTCCAAAAACAAGCCTTCAGACAGAAAATCTTTTTTTGTTACTGACAGTGACTTGTAAACCGTTGGTTTGAAGAATTTCAGCAGAGGAAATTTCTGATTTCCTTCTGGTCTGAACTGGAAGAAGATGTGGTAAAAGGTTTCGGTTTGTTTTTCTGGAGTTTTTTTAGGGCAGAGGAAAGAGGGGCTTAGGAAATTATTTGTGTGGACACGCGTTTGACAGAGGTAAAGTGACATCACGGATAATAACTTGCAATTACTGTTGGGTTTTTTAGTATTTTTAAAATTATGATGTACATTTCATCTAGAACCTCAGAAAAGTGTGTGTATGTGATCTTTATCTTGCTCGAGGTGTCAACCACAAAGAGCTGGACCGGCAGCCCTCGGAGCAGGTGCTCACCCGGGCCGAATCTCACCACGCCTGAGAAAAAGCGTCCTTTTCTGACAGCTTGACTTTTTGTTGGACACATACTGAAACATCCTAGAAAACTAACAGTTAAGGTATCATGCAGGTTCATGGGTGCAAAGGAAAAAAAAATGCTGTTAATCATGCAGATAACGTTCCTTGAAAATTAGAAAGCTGGATGAATCTCAACTTGGAAGACTCCCATGCTGTAGGGCTGTCTGCTGTTTCAGTTGCACTTGCAAAGTAAAGGTGTCTTAGCGTAAGTCCTAGGAAATTCACATGGAAAAAAGAATGCCTTTTCCCTCTATACCCAATGGGAAAGGAGAACTTTTACACCTATTTCACTGCGGTCAGCCAGCAAGTGATGACTTACTGCTGCTTGGCAGGTGCATTGCTGCCAATGATCTGCCTCTTCTGCCTCTGTCGCAGCCCTTTTATTTTCCAGTTTTTGTTTTTCCCGAGGTTCTTTACCAAAAACAAGGAAGGCATGCCGTAGCGTAAGGGACAGCATCATGCCAAATGCCTTCCAGTGACAGTGCCGGGCCTCGGCTCGTGAGACTTTGTTTTATTTACAGAGTACAGTGAGGGTGTGAGAAAAACGGGGGCTTGAGTTCTCAGGGTTTGAACAGACTCGTTCTTTCTCATTCTGATCTGTGAGATGTCACACCCCCAGTTTGGGTGCTAAAGCTCCACTCAGATGAAACCACAGAGTTTTGGGTGATTTTTAGCTAAGACAGGACCTCACTTGGGCAGGGCTGGCAAGCCCTGTGCGGGAGGCCTGCAAAGCAGTTGGTGAATTTGAGCTGAATTCTTCTTTCTCCAGAGCTATCTGGAGTATCTGCACCTAAATAACTCCAGAATATGAAAGAGGACGCCTGCAACATATGGCTGTAAACCAAAATGGGATTTGCCATCTTGCTGATTGCTGCTGTACAAACTAACGGTACTGGGAGGTTATTTGGGTGCTGCTTGTTCAACTGTTAAAACCTATGGGCTGTACACCCACACCGCTTGATGGCTTCCAACCAGCAGCCGAACATGGACAATTGGTCTCGCTTTTGCTTTCCAGGCGATTTCCCTGGGAGCCGTTAGCCCTTCGCGGTGAGGTGTCCCCGCAGGTGCCGCCTGGCTGCCCAGCGCCCGTCGCTAATTTGGGGTCAGCAAGGCCAGGGCGAGAGCTTTCATCTCAGCAACAGTCAGCAGCGTTAGGCAACCTCCATGTTCCTAGAGGTTCCCTGAGATAAAACAGAAGTTACTGTTATTTCAGCTTGAGTAAACTCAGTAGAGTTGTTCAACACACATTAGGAACACTTTTATTTTTTTTCATTTTTTCTTGCAAAGTCCACACTCCCCTCATCAGCTTCCTCTGACCGTACTGCCTTGTATCAGGCCTGAACAACTGGGAGCAGAGCTACAAGGTGTCGGGCATTGAGAGAGCCGTGCTAGGGCAGCCCAGGGGCTTTCGTGTGGTCTGACTTCCCCTCGGAGTCACGGGAGAGCAGGTGGTTCTCCTGGAAAGCGGAGGTCCCTGAGCAAATGCAGCCAGTTTTGAGGAAAGCACCTATGTAAAAATAAAAACCAAACAGCAATGAAACACGCTGGTAAAAGCCTTTTGCACGGGATGCTCTTTCAATTTGGCTTTGATGTATGTTTAACACTGGACATAAATTCCAAACCTGGAACAAACCCATGGCACCGGGTGACATTTTGGGAAATGGTGAAAGATTTGTGCTTGCTCTCCGGGAGGTGTCCCTTACCCCTTCCTCTGCCCCAGAACCTCCGAGGCCCCGGCAGAGCCCGAGAGCTGCAGGAGCGGCGGCTGCGTGTGCGCGGTGTGCGGGCACGAGGACGGGCTGGCGGCCGCTGCCTGCTCTGACAGCGAAGCGGAACGAGGCGAAAGTGAAACCAGCAGCTGAGAACTTGCTCACATAAACCAGAATTTGCTCATAGGACGTTTACACGGCTGCCAGCAGGAAGCGTCTTGCGATGCAGCCGCTGCTTTCAGCGGGGAGCGCGCTTCCATTTGCTCTAGGAGCGAACCGGGGCACTGTGGCAAAGGACGTTGCCTCTGCAACTCCTGTTTTATTTATTCTGGAAGCTGGAATGTGAGGAATGAACAAGGCAGGGCTTTCTGGAAGGGGAAGGATGATGTTTTGTGGCCAAGACAGTTGAATTGAAAGCTAGACTCAGTCGCTGCTTCTGCTGCTGTGTCCTGAGGAAGTAATTGAAGCTAAATTTGCCTGAAATGGCCACTGATGGCATGCTCCTCGCTGCCTGCATGCCCAGCTCTCAGCTCCCCGCTCCGCAGCCGTGTGCTCACCTCTCCCCCAGCACCAGGTGGGGCTCGGCTCGAGTGCAGAACATGGGAATTAGCCTGAGAAATGGGCCGGGGGCAGCTCCTGAGGGACATGCAAAAATACCTGGGGTGTCCAGCGTTCAGCTCTGCGTCTTACTCCTTGGGCTAAAAACGGGCTTGTTGGAACCCCTCACGGGTGTGCTACAAGCAGTGGCTGTGAAGCACTCGGGTATTTTAACAAGCAACCCAGAAAAACCAGTGCCAGGACTGACATGCTAAGTAAAGCACAGTATCAGCCCCTCAGCAGTACGGAGGAAGACCTCAGTATGCCTGGGCTGAATACACGGGAACGATGCCTGCGAAGCTCTGGGTGCAAGCCGGGCTTTGCAGCCTGAGCCCAGAGCGTGCGAAGCAGGGAGCTGAGCGGAAGCACATGGGCAGCCTGTGTGCTTGGTGCTGAAACTCATCGCACTGGGATGAAATAATCCTGGGCATTTTCTTTACTGTTAGCAAAGACAGGGCCCATCAGTTTAGCTAAATCTCCTAGGTCTGGCTGGTAAGCAGCAGCCAGAGCATTCCCAGGCAGGGTATGAATGAGGCTGAACACAGGGAGGGTTGTTCCTCCCACCAGTTCTACCCCATGCAAGCACTAATTCTGGGAGAAAATGCAGGATTTCCCTGAAGCTTCAGTGCCATGATGTAAATTGGGAGGAATAAGCCAAGAACTGCTGACGTGATTTTCCCTTCGTCCAGTTTAATGCAAGTAGCTTGAGATCAGTGGTTAGTGCTGGAGGTGGCAGAGCCAGGCACGTCTGATGGGCAGGGTGGGGACCTCCAGGTGTGCTCAGGGACCTCCATGTGGTGCTCGGGGACCTCTGGGTGATGTTAAGGGACCTATGGGAGGGCTCAGAGCCGCAGGTGCTGGCAGCATGGAGCAGTTTGAGGGCCTTGTCATTAAAAAGAATGCAGTTCAGAGAAGCTGATCTGTTTTGATTATTTAAGCTGATGTGAATACTAGAAGAGTGCTTTTGTCTCCATAACAAGTGTAGTCCTGGGCCTGTTACTCATGGAGAACTCGGATAGAGGTCCTTGGAGGTTCTTCTAACCGGGAACTTGTGATCATGGCTGAAGAGCTTTTAGCCCTGCCATATGTATTAGTTTTATGTGCCATCCAACTCACGCCTTGCTATTTCTTGCTGGGAAACCTGCACTGCAAATAATTCTCCTTCCTGCGTCTACCATTTGATGTCAGATGACCCATGTGTTTCTTCCTCCTGTTCCTCCGCAGATTGCTGATGATCTGGGAAATGAGAAATTCTGCATTGATGCTAGCCAGAGCGGAGCTGGGAACTGGCTGAAATACATCCGCGTGGCCTGTTCCTGTGACGAGCAGAACCTCGCCGTGTGTCACATTAACGACCAGGTAATGACCTTGGCAATTAGCCAAATTAGTTGCTGCATTCACCCGTGCGGGCTGCGCAGAGGACGGAGCGCGGTGGCAGCGCCGAGTTGAAGCGGCTGCGGTGCTCGGCCGTGCGGCAGCTCTGCTGCCGTGCCACAGCCCGAGCTTTCCAAAACCCCAGGCCCATGTCATCTTTCAGGCCTTGGCTCCTCTCGTGGTGGGGAAGGTTGTGTGAAATGTTAGCACCTGCTGGGAAGTGTAGGTAATGTAACTGAAACACACATGAGGCAAATGGAAACCAGTGCTGGTTTTCGTTGCCACCAAACCTGTAAAAAGTTCATGACCTAAGTTGTCAGTGCTGGGCACAGCACGTGGCTCCAGGCTGTGAACGCAGGTTTTGTCTGTATTTCAGAGGGGATGAGAGTGGGAGATGGTTTGGGAGTCTGCAGAGCAAAAAGTAAACGCCCTGTCGGCACACTGGAGAAATGCTGGTGGAGCAGGCGGGGGCAAGGAACGGCACAGGGGTTGAATGGTTTTGATAATGTTAGTCCCAAAGATGCAATAACCTTTCCTCTCTGCAGATGACAGGGTATTCCAGGGATTAAATAGCTATTGTTTCTAGCGTTGTTTGAAACATAAAACCAAAAATGGATTCAAGATGAGCAATCCAAGTTGGGAATTTTCACAAACCTCAAATTGAGTACAATTCAAATATAAGTTACTGGTTCAGACCTAACTTAAATGAGAAATGCAGACATGTTATTGCCAGCTCGCAAACAGGAGGCATATTTGGATGCACACAAAAAAAGACTTGAGGATGGAAAACTAAACTTCTAAAAAACACGGTAAGAAATCTGTAGCTGAGAGGGACGCTGGAGTGAATCTGAAGTAAGCCAGCTCATGTCAAATGAGAACAGCTCGGGCTGTGCCGAAGTGTCAGCCCACTTTGTGAACTTAGTTCCTGTTTTAAAATGTTTTTACATCATTTAACTTTGGATGCAGAAAGAAAAATACAAAAATACCGCAAATGTTCCTAACTCAGGCAACCTAGAGGAGATCAAGGCACAAAGCTCTAAATTTCAGCCCGCCTTGTTGAAATGAGCTGCTGATTGCTTCAGTGCCCACTCACCACTGCTCACAAGTGCTCTTACGGCAAGGAGCCCTCCAACCAAGAGCCAACATTTATCATCAGCTCCTCGTCTTACACCGCGAGCGCCGAGGGGCTCTCCGTGGCGCGCGGGGCTGGCTCCTGCCTCTCGGTTTCAGGGAATGACAGGGTCGGTGTCTCAGCGGCCCTTACGCTTCCCCTCGCCTGTTAGCGAGGTCTCGTGCAGTGCAGGAGGCTGCGAGGACCCAGCCTCTTTGCCTGGCCTCCTGCAGGTCCCCGGGACAGAAGTCTGGGACTGCACGGTCCCGTTGGGGTTGCTGTAAGTCAGCACTGCTGTGCTGCGATCGCTGTCTCGTGCTTTCCAGCACTGGTTGTATCCAGTCAGATACAGGCACTTTTTTCTGCTCAGTGTGAGTTCCGAGGACTTTTTGCCCAGCGTTCATCCTGGTGAAAGGATGAAGCTGTTACTGGGAATTTTTACCAGCAGCAGCAGAAAGGCACAAATATTAAAGGGCAGAGTAAAGAAAAAAAAATCCTTTTAATTTGGGTTTCTTAAAACAATTTTAGAGCGGGGAAGGAAAATAAGTAGATACGTTCTTTTGACATGAATTAACATTTATTTTTAAAATGTTAACTTGTAGGCTGCTGGCTTATCCCAGTTTCTTATAAATTAAGGGCTGCATACACATGTATAAATTTTGCCAGGAACCTGAAGGCTGTATCATGTTTTATTCTCAGTCCCATCCCCTGCATGTCCTTCTGTCCTTGTCCCTCATCTGGAGATGTTTGGTGGTGCATATTTTTAGTGCATGCAGCGAGCTGATTGGAAAGAACAGCTGTTTATCATCCACACTCATCTTCTGTCCTTTACTTTTTCTTTGTACTGACCATTCTTTTATATCGTCGCAAAAAATAAACTCAATGAAACTTAGATAAAATGGGGTAGGCAGCAACCAAATGTTTTTCTGAGAAGGAATAAAAAAGGCGAAGAATGTAAAGAAATGGTAGCAAAGCAAAATGTTTTTTCCACCTCAGCTTTCTTCCCTGGAAGACTGGGGAGTCTTAGGTCAGGGCAGCTGGTGGGAACGAGAGAATCCAGAGTACAAAACGCGGTGGGTGGTGGTGGTGATAACTGGAGGCACTGGGTGCCTAGCTGGGCGAGGAGGAAAGGCCAAGTACGGACGTACTTCTTCCTAAGCAATTGATTTTGAGAGCCTATGGACTCAATTGAATGGCAGCAGTACTTGGAGCAATCAGCAGCATGTTGAAGTCAGGGTAGATTTTTCTATTTTCTTTATGGAGGAGATGATTTAGCCGTGTTGGTTCTGGAATTTCCTATTCATTCATCGTTTCCCTCACTGCTACACAAAACCAAGTCTCATGACTTCCCTGCAAACCTTCTGGTGTTAGCTGATGGTTGCTTCTTTTAGTGAAACTGATAACAATTCTTCTGCGTGATGCTCCAAAGGATAGAGATGCCTGTGGGTGTACCTGGTTGTCACGAAAACCAGGAGTGTCAGGTGCCAATACCACTAGAAAAGAGAAATGCCGAACACTCCTAAGTCGGGGTGTCTGTGAGCTGATCCATACTTCCATCAAACCCTGTCACAATTTGCAAGTGGCCCTGGTGCCCTGTGGATACCAGGCCCTGTATTTGAAACTTCAGACACTTAAAATAAAATTAATGTATTGTAAAACCAAACTCTTCATCCTGGCCATAAGAGGCATACATTTTCAAAGGTACTGTAGCTGGTAGAACCGCTGTGGCTGGATCTAGCTGGAGATACAGAACGTTTTCACACAATATCACTTTTTATTTAGCTGATACCAATGTGAGTTTCCTCCTAACAAAAACGGGGGAGAGCTCTGTTGTGGCAAGGGCTGCTGTGAGCTTTAAAAATAAATGCCCACGTTCTACCTGCACGATCTATTTAGAGCACTGGCCTCAGCCGTGCTCCCTGTGCACAGAAACGCAGGGCACAGCGGCGCTGCGAGCATCCCGCGGGTGCGAGAGCGGAGGGCTGCGGCCCTTCAAGGGGGCTCCCGGAGCAGGAAACCTGCTGCGAGCGCTGAGCGGCGTGACTAAGCACTGCTGGTTCCTACCTAGTGTTATCGCCTGGTGCTGTTCCTTCAAACCCTCCTTCATTTCACGTTGGTAGCAGGGTGCTTTTTTTTTGCTTTATTTTTTTTTTCCCCCCATAACGGGGACTCGAAAAAATAGGTAGAAAGGGTTTATCTTTGCTGGTCAGGAAGCATAAAGATTTATTTTCTGTTTGTACATGTGCAAGGAAAAGAAAAGCCTTGCAATAAAAGATTACCCACAAAATAACTAAGCAGCATTGTGTTGATGAGAGCCAGGACAAGCTTTTAATCGAAACCATTTGCTTTTCAGGAAAAAAATAAACATGTTTACACGGGGAGAAGGTCCTCTGCGCCTTCTTTTTTTTTTTTTCTTTTCACAAATAGACCACATTCTGTTCTTCTTTACATTCCTGTAACTCAGGAACAATCCCAGGAATATCCAGAGATATTTTTTTCTGGATTTTTAATGAAGTAATTGACAACAGAATCTGGACCTCTGAATGTTTTTTTCAATCAATATATTAAAATGCTGAGAGGTTAGTTTGAGACATTTCATTAACCATTTTTCAGTTATGAAATGATTTTCAAATGCAAAATAATGTTAGCCAGTTTTCTTTATATTTATTCTCATTTGATAGGTATTTGAAAAGAACAGAAGATCCTTGTTTGACTGAGATGCTTGTGTTTCTAAAGGAGGGCTGGAAAAGGATGGTAGAAAAATGAAACGATTTGGTGAATGCATCTGGAAAATGATACATGACTTCTGTTTTATTTTTTCGTGTCACTACTGCTGCCTTCATTGGGCAAATACTTCAGCAGTTTAGCTGTACTTATTCAGGAGACGGTAATATTAAACAGAGTATATGTAATAAATATAATAGCCACGAGCTTGCTTTCAGTATGATAGCTGCTGCTTTTGTTTGTGTTACATATATTTTTCAAAAGGGCTAGCAGGAGTTACAGTGCTGGAAAAAAATGAGCCTCTGTTTAATAAATCAATCTTATATGTGTGTGTATATAATACAGATTTTTTAAAATATATTTTTACATACATAACCTCATACCGTGAGTCTGTGTTCAGGATTCCTTGCTATGTAATACAATGACTTAAAAAGAGGAAATAAAAAGCAATGTGGTGTAGTGGAAACAAAGGGAAGGCTACTCCAAAGGAGGAAAACGGCTGAACAAAAGCAAAATGTGCAGTCCCGTTCTGGCCAGAAATGCACGAGGCCAAACTTTTACGTATTTACTCCTCCTTGAGCCAGCCAGCCGCATAGATAGGTCTGAGCGTGGTCTTAGACGAACAGTAGGTAGAAACATTTGCCTTGTTATTTTACTGAATTTTCGGATAGTTAACTACTTGCCAGGCCAGCAAAGCAGCAGCTTTTTAGCTCGTTTTAAATTGTCTTTGTGCATCCCTTCCATGGCACGCTGATGCAATTAGTGGGTGTGTTTTTTGATCTTTAGGTAAACACTGCAGCTGTTCTCTCAGTTCTCTAATGCTCTTTTCGCCTGAAGTACAAACGTGTTACCGCGCTGAAGCTAAGATAAATAGTAGACATAACTCATGCAGCAGGTAAACAGTGCTGTTTCTTATGAAAGATACTTAAATAATGAGGTAATATGCGGGCGTACTTTTCTCACTTCATGTATTTCATCTCCATCTCTTGCCCTGGCACTGGAACCAGTTAAACAATTACCACATCGCTTCTGAGCTGTGGCCGCCTGTCTCAGGAACACTTTTTCTCAGAGAAAAGATGTTCAGCTTGGGTTACTTTGTGCTCTGCTCCGAGGAGATCGGCGTGCTGCGGTTCTGCGTTATCACTACTTTCAGTAATTGTTCCAAATTGCTTTGTTTTGTGCTGTGAAATGTTGGAGCCAGAGCCAGCTTTCTGTGACACCAACTTTACGTCTGCAGAAGTAGTTACAGGGCAGATCCGTGGATCGAGCCCAGGCTAGGAAGAGATTCCCCTGTTCTTTCCTTTCCTTTTTTCTTCTGTCTTTAATTCTCCATGCCTAAAAAACAGAATAATTTTTATAAAAATAAAGAAATGTCGTATTTTCAAACCTCTGCTAGAGTATTACCCAAAACTGAGTTATATTATTAACTGTTTAATGTTTAACTAAAACTTACTGATAATTATGAGATTTCTGATTTAGTATTTATTTGGTGCCCTTTTAGTGAGAAACAAGAAATGATAATGGGTGGAATTTTTATAAAAATGATGAATATAAATGATATGAATGTAAATGTTCTGTTGGATTAGTAAATATGATCTTTTTCAGTGCACAACAAATAAAAAAGGAAACAAAGCAATAGTTTTAATTAATTCAGACTATCACTAACATGATTGCGAGATGAAGTTAATTATTATAATGAAATGTTTGATGAAATTAATGTGACTTCAGCAGAATTCAACGTTTTCCTAATAATTAATGAAGCTTGCACTGTATTTTGTGAAAGACTGTTTGCAGCAATGTGTTTATATACAATAAGCTACTTTGTTCTAAAAACAAACAGGAGGGATGAAGGAGTTAAGATTATGATATAGAGGTAATATTAACCATTTAGTATTATGATTCTGACGGATTTTTCCCAGGTACAATTCATGAATGTATTTGTGAAGAACTAGGTAGAACTTTTAGATTGTTGTTTGTATTTCAGTGCTGATTAGGTTTGGGATTACTAGCTGAAAGAGAAATGTTCATTAATAGCTATATTGAGTTATTTTCTTACTTCTCTTAGGTAGCTCCAACTGATAGTGTATTATGAGTTCTGTTTTACTGAGCCAAGCCCTAAGGTCAGTGTTTATTCCTAGTCTTTTTTTCTTTTTTTGTTTCCCTTTTTTTTTTTTTTTTTTTTTTTTTTTTCCAGGCATATTTACCATTAAACTAAGTGTGGTTTGGTCCTGAGAAAAGCTTGTCTTGTTGAACAAGCAGGCAAGAAAAAGTCTTTTATCAAATTTCTTGTTTGCAGTGGAATCTGCAGAAGTGTAACTACACAATCAGTGCTAAACAAGTTGAGTGCCGTCTTTCAGAAGCACTTTCAGCTCCTCACATCTGTACGAGAGCACCCATCTGCTGTCGGGTTTGCTCTGTTTGAGGGGTGCCGGCCGGGGCTCGCGGTGGCGCCTCCAAGCCCAGGTTCTGTGATCGTGCCCGGCTGGAGTAGGTGCATGTGTGTTTGGCAGATGAGTTAGTTATAGAGCAGGGGAATATTGTGCTGACAATTGTGCTAAGGACTCCGGCAAGTGCAGGGAAGGGTTTCTGTTTGGTTTGGGACATGTTGGAGTCACAAGCAGTTGCCTTTCCATTCTCAAATGCGTGGCATGGTGGCCGTTCCACTGCACGGTTTGAGGCAGAGATTTTCGGTCCTCTTCTGTTGGGTTATCTCGCTCTGCTTGTACACAAGCCATTCATATTTCAATCAGCCGGCAATTGAAAGCTCAGGGTTTTCAGAGCGCGTTTTAGAGAGGATCAACGCAGGCAGCCGGCGCGATCAAACGCTGAACTTCGGCTATCAGAAAGCGGCTTTGCCAAGCGGCATCGGCCAGGGCCGCCTCAGGGCCGCCGTTCTGCCTCGGCTCCCCTCCTCGGGGCCGGGCCGTGCCGCCAGGCCGCGCTCCCCGGGCCTCACCCGGCGGCGGGGCCGGGCTGAGGGGAGCCGGGGCCGAGGGGAGCCCGGCGGGCCGGGGCCGTGCGCGGGCGGAGCCTGCCCCCTGGCGGGCCGGGCCGGGCCGGGCCGGGAGAGTCGTGCTCGGGTTTCGCCGCGGAGAAGCTGGAAGAGCTCGGCTGCAGCCTCGGTCCCGGACCCGGCAGCGGGAGCTGGGGGGAAAAAGGGCTCGGGGTCCTTCCCCAGAGCTGCCCTCCCCGGATAGCGCCGCTGGCTGGAGGACAGAAGTATTTATGGAGAGGTGTGTGCGTGTGCTCCAGGAGCGGAGCATCGGGGGCAGCCTGCTGGCTCGTGGGGAAGGGATAGCTGTAGGTGTGGGCTGCTAATCCGCTGGGGGCTTTCTGAACTCGGGCCGGAGAGAAGAGCCCGAGGAGCAGCCGGCGTCGCCTTCGGCCCGGCAGCGGGCACCTGCTGCGGCGGCAGGCGAAGGAGCCTGGGACTCGTGGAGAGCAGCCACGGAGCCATGCGATCAATGCACGGGGCACTGAGCAGGTTTCTGCCTTTGTTCCCCACAAGATGACTTGCAGCTAATTCAGGGAGTAGCTCTGGGTGAACTCTAGTTGATGTCCCGGAAAATAATTTGATGCGTTGCTACTAAAGGGAGTGCAAATAAAACTTTGCAGTTAGTGACTAGTATCTGTTGAATTCTCGTGGTGTTATTTGGAAGAAGACAGGGTGCAGCATGCTCTGAATGTTTGTAAGACTCCTGTGGCAGGGTGGCTCGGGACACATGTAGTTGCGATCCTCCCCCTTGTCAGGTATGCAGAGCTCACATCCTGCCGCAGAACTCCCGCTGCTGCCGCTTTTCAGGGTTTTTTGTGCCAAGGATTCTCACGAAGGCGCCTCCCAGCTCCAGTTACTGAGCGCTTGCACCCTGGACACCCACGAGGCGCAGAGATGTGGGTGTCCGGCAGCACCAGGAGCCAGCGAGCACTCTGCTGGCCAGCACAGGCGGGCTGCAGTCAGCACACGCTCCTTCCCCGCGTACTTTGCTGTTTTCTCTCAAGACACAAGGCCAATGGGGGCTGCTCGCGTGTCACCCATCGGTCACTGGACATGCTGCCCTGGTCGCTGTTTGTTCTGGGTGTAGGATAGTGTAGATGAATGCATAATGTGTGTATGTATGTATAAGAACAGGAGCTATGAAAACATGCACTGAAGAATTGATGCCTTGCAACCTTACACCGTGTTGCACCTTGGATAATGTTGATTTCTCTACTGTATTTTTTTTTTCCCAAAGAAGTGCGTCCTTGGAGTGGAATACATTGTGGTTCAGGACACCTACGTAAGGCCTAGATATCATTTAAACCTAGATATCACTTAACCTGTGCAGGTTAAATGGGTATTTAAATGTTGTACACAGCTGGTGTGAGGTCTCTGCCCATGTCTGAGTTCTGTTTCCATTCCGGGTTTGTTCTGCAGTGCAGTAGCAGAGATGCAGGAGGCGAGCACTGTGTCCTCATCACACCTCAGAGCCCACAGGTTCCCTCATTAGGCAGTGGATGTGAGCAAGGATAAACTGCTCGTGTGGAACTGCTCAGGTGCTGTCATTGGGAGTCAGGTCCTCAGGTTGTAGGTGGGAGTTATCCACAAAATAACGGTGTGAGGGATGCTAATTCCACTCGTTAATCATTAGACCAGTTTCAGCTTAGAGAAGCAGAGACTTAGCTGCGTCAATTCCTTCATCTTAATTTTCCTTTTGCTTTAACAAATACAAGAAGCTTAGAGGAGGTAGGAAAAACAATTGGAAGATTTTTGTGTAATATAAATGAGAGAGGCTGTTACTGTAAATACTACTTTATGGTCCGAACTGCATGAAACTCTGACATGCACAGAGTAAAATAAAGGCAGGAAAAGAGAGCTCTCAGCAGCAATTATGCAAATCAAGTGACAGCCTCCCCTATTAGCTGGAATAATTTGAGTTATTGGTTAAAAATGTAAAATGCAAGTCTTTGCATATTTAACATGTCTCTCAATTTTTTTTTTGTTTCTGATTCCCAGATCTATTATAAAGTTATTAAAGAAATTGAGCCAGGAGAAGAGCTCTTGGTGTATTTGAAGGAAGGTGGTTATTCACTTGGGAACATGGCGCCCAGCATGGAAGGTAAGGCCTTGTTTTGCGAGCTAGGACCTTTCTGCACCCCTCACCAGCCAACCTAGGAATGTTCAAGAACCTCAATTAGTGCTGAACTGGGACAAAAACCTGACTGGTGCCCGCCCCTCGTGCAGCTGTTCATATTTTCTGCTTATTTCCACTCTTTCTGACTGGTGAGAGTAGTTATCTTAGTCAATGACAGCAAACAAGCTTTTATTACCTTCAAAGCATGCAACTGATTCATTTAATTCTTGTCGAGGAACGTTGTGCCATAAAAATGTGCCAAACCATTCCAAGGCTTGCAGAACGCTGGTCATTAGAGCTTTAGATTAAGTGAAGAAGGGGGCCAGGCAGGAGATGGAGGAGTCATTGCTAGAATTATTATTACTACAACAAACACCTCTGAAACCATGAACTGATGCGATAAAGGGGAAAAGAATGATTATTTTTAAAAGAAAGCTCCCATTTTTATTACCGCAGTGTCTGTCCTGCTGTGCAGCAAGTTGGTATTGCCGGACAAGGTGCACAGCTCAGGTAGGCTCACTCAGGGAGAAGTTTCCTTGACTGCACATCTCGTGTGGAGCAATGTGACAGACTAAGCATTATTTACTTCTTCATGTATTTTCCTTTAAATTTTCCTGCTTATTACTGAATTTCAGTAATCACACAGACTATGTAAAAGACCTTTATGCTCTTCATATTAGAAGTTTTCTAGCAAGCTAGGGCAAAGATCAACGTGCTAAATTTTGAGATTCTCTTTTTACACGAAAACTGTGCTATGTAAAATCGAGAGGATGTGTAGAGAGGGATGGGGAAGTACAAAAGTTTGAGTCCTTCTTCCTTTTTCATGGTGCATAAAGATGGTTATAAAATATTTACCTTTTTAATAAAAAGAAAGAAGCACAAAGCTTTCTGCTTGCTTTGAGTTCAAATGTAGTTTCACAAAGAAGAGAAATGTGTTATTGCAGAGTAAGAGTAGGCAGAATGCTCACGATAAGATTAACTGGCAAACTGAGGGCTTTGGGAAGGAAGAACAGACGGCGCAGGTTCCATGAGAGGCTGTCCTGAGGCAGCCAGGAGGAGCTCCCTGGGGACAGGTTGCTGCTCACCTCTCTTCGAGGGGCCTTGTGCATTTCTCTGCAGTAGCTGGTGCTGGCATTATTCAGCAGCGGGAGAGCTGGCAGGACACATGGCCTGAAGCGATCTGGCAGTCTGAAAGTGTCTCTTGGATATTTTTTGCTGGTTAAAGTGCTTTTATCAGTATCCATCTGACTCTGATTAATGTTTGGTGTCCCACCTCTTTCACTTCAAGTGACAGAGCTTCTCCATATAAACACTCTGCAGTGGAAATGATCTCTTAGAAAAACGAGGAAAGAGTTGCTACACCGTGCCCAAAAATGTTACAGAAACAAGGCAACAGCATAGGCATGTCTAAAGTAATAGAAAACTGTACAAATTCTTAAATTGTTCATTTGAAAATCCAAATCTTTTCCTGAAGTGAGTGCAAAACTATCATACTAGAGCAGTCCTCAGGCCTAACCTAATGTGAAGTACATAGGGATCCGTAAATGAAAATCAGCCCAGACTTGCATAGTTCTGCTGTGTTTTATGAAGTTCTTGGTTTTCTTGGCATTTGGTAGCAGCGAACATTGGGGAGCAGTGTAGAAGGTGCAGGAATTAACTCAAGTGAAGAGATTTGTGGGGCATATTACTTATGCCTTCTTCTGTTCCTTCATTGAGTTTAAAGCCTGTTGCAGGTTTCTCGTTATTATTTGATGATTAATTTCTAAAAATACATTCTCATCTATCACTCTTTTTTAAACTGTTAGTTAGAACTATTGCTCAATGTGATTAATTGCTGGAATTTGAATTATTTCACCTGGACATCCTACAACACATTTATTTTTCTTTCACCTGTATATGAATATAATTTTCAGATTCAGATTTGTGGTAAAACTCTTTAAGAGTGCATAAGCGATATGAACAATTAGCCTGAAATACTTCTCCGAATCCTCTCGAGTTTGAGGATTAGTGCTCTTTATGAGCAGGAATTGCAGTAGCTGCTGTCTCACTGAGACGTCAGGTTTGGAATTATTTTTTCAGTGTTCTCTCCACAAAGAAGTTAATAATTTTCTTGAGACCGACACACAGACATGAATAATTTCTGTACTCACAGCCATGGAGTAACACATACCTTTTTTGATGCCAGGGAGAAATCAGAAAGAAAATTCGTCACTGTTTAGCATTTCTGTTTCTAACAGGCTTTTATTTGAACGAGCAAAAAGTGCTCCTTGTTTTCCATCTTTGTCATTATATAACATTTATCTGTGTCTTCCTGGTAACGTCTAGTGCTTTTGCCTCATAATTGCTTTCAAATTATAATAGGCCAACATTAAATATTTGACTTCTTAATACTTTTTACTTTCGGTAATGCTATCTTCCTGCTGCCTCGCACCCCCATTTCGATTCTGAATTAACAAGAAAGAAAATGCAAAATTGTTCCACACAAAGATAATTATCATAAAAATCTTTTATCCAAACCCCAGCCAAACACAGCAGACCCCTTATCACTGCAGGAATTTTGAGTAGGGCACTTGAACTCCTTTGAGATTCAAGTCTGGTAGATTAGCATGTAGATGCCACATAATTGTGTTCCCCTTGGTTTCTCTGAAAGCTATTAGGCACTGATTTATTTTTCTGTTACATTCCTGCTTTGTCCTGAGTGCTACTGATGGAACTTAAGATAGACACATATAACCATAGATTTGACAAACAAGACATAGAGAACAGGCAGCAATTTTTTGTTACTGGATTTTTCTTTTCTTTTAATCCCCTTCTCCTCTGTAAGGTACTGAGGCAGGAACCTTCTTTTGAAGGGCAGTATTTTTATTTGTGGTGCTTAAAGAAGGAACAAAAACTTTAATGAGAACTTGTTTTGAAGGGTGATATTTTTATTTTTGATGCTTAATGAAAGAAAAAGAACTTTAACGAACCTGAAGTGTAAAAACTGGGTGTCTCGTATAAAGGCACAAAGCAGACACCGGGTCTTGTTAGCTCAGTTCTGAGCTTCCTTTGTTACTGGGGATTTTTTTGTGCAGGGTGATGACCTGGCCCTTGGTCTGCAGGTCGGTTCCTTTCCCTGCAGCAGTATTTATTGAGAAGTCTGATTTCTAATGTTCTGAAATTGAGAAAACAGAATGCAATGCCGGATATTGATAAGAGATAATCGGCTGCTCTACCACCAGTCATTGCTTCCCCTGCTTAGCCTGTGTGAATATCAGAATAATATTTGCAACCAGCGATGACATGTATAACATGTGACTACAGGCCTTTTGATCATATTTTTTTCAGTCCTTTAAATCTTCTTTTCAAGAAACATTCCTTTTTCCAAACCCAAATATTCTGGGGAAAAAAAAAAAGGTATTTCTTTTCCTATCATTCATCTCTTCTACCTACAAAGAAGCTGTTGCACTTGCTTAGGAGAGGAAAGTTGTTGTTACTGAAGCAGGAGTTGTACAAAACAGCTTTTTTTTTTTTTTTCAATTAACTGATGTGCAAGGACTAGATCTATAAAATCTGTGCAGCACACAAGCTATGCAAAAGCAAAAAAACCCCCGTCTCATCTCAGCTGTCTTCTTTCTTCTGTTATTTCTCAACATTTCTTAATAAAGTCCGAAGGGGGCAGCTCCTCAGCTGGTGTAAGCACGCCTGTGCCAGCCACTGTCGACTGAGGATCGCGTTATATTGTGTGTAACCGTGTGAGGTCGGTAATTCTGCTCCGAGGACAAGGAGAACTGGAAGCAAAATTACTTCTGTAACAGTTATTAGTGAGGTTATTAACGTATTTCATCTGTCTGTCTATCTACCTAAACTGTAATCTCAGTGAACAGGCAAAAAAATGTTATTCTTGTTGATAACAACAGGTAGCAGAACATCAGGGTGTGAGCTGTAGGAGGGTGCCTGTGAGTCATCCATCGTCAGCCGGGTATACAATAAATTATTCTCTGAGGCTCATTTGCCAAACTCCAAGTGGATTTCTGGTTCCTAGAGGATAGTCCGGGTAAAATAAGATATGGTTAATCGTACAAATCTCAGTCTGAGATAGGAAGAATCTTGTATGGATTTGTGAAGACGTTTTTATGTATTTTCTTGAGTCAGAAAAGAAAAAAGAATAAATGTTTTTCCCTTCCAAGTTTATCATTTTGGGGAATTGACATGGTTTTTGTTTGTGAGATGCTGAGTTTCGTAGGAGCTTCTCAAGAGGTGAAGCCGTCTGGGAATCTCCAGTCCAGAGGGATTTCAGTTGCTTCTACAAAAAGAAGCCTTGTCGCCTTTAGCCATCAGTGTGTTTAGAAGAGAGCAGGGAGGAGAAATACCAGGTTTGCCGGGTGAGTTCTGAGGCAGAGGATCACTTTGCCAGGCTGCCCCCTAAGAGGCTTTGTCCTGCTCCCTGCAGTGCAGCAGGCTGCACGAGGCGATGAACTTCTGCCCCTCGTGGGTCGCTGGGAGCCCGAGCAGAACAAAAGTGCTGTCGCGTTTGGCAGCGCCAGAGGCACTTCTGAGAGCAGGCTGACGTCTGAGACTACAAAACCCCAGCGCTGTAGCAGCTGAGTGCTCGTCTCGGTGTGCGTGAGAGCTAACGTGAATGCTTTAAACACTGAGAGATGGCACAGTGAGGCTACGTCCTCAGCCCATGCGGTGCGTGTTTGGGCACTCGGTGTTTCGTGCCCAGCTCTTCTCAGCTGGGCTACGGATGGGTTACAAGTGAGAAGTGCAGCACACCTCAGCCCTTCCCGTGCCCCTGCACTGAGCCTGCCCCTGCCAGGGAGCTTGTCAGGCCATAAACACAGATGAAATCTTAAATTTTGCTAGCTAACATCATGTGCTCCATGCTGTTGTTAGAAGTAAAACGCAGTAACAAACCATAATGTGATACTGCAATTCCTTTTTTCCTTCTTTTTTTTTTTTATTTTCATAAAAAGCAGTTTGGATTATTTTAATGATAGGTAATGCACAGTCTCTCAATAGTGCTAGGTAGTTTATTATGTCCTAATTTCCAGGTTTTCTTCCCCGGGGACCTAAAACACACGAGATGCATATTCGTGCTGTTCTACAAAATGCTAATAAACAGAATTTTTCTAAGGAACAGAACAGCGGCTAATCCACTTCTCTGTGAGACTGCTGATACCAGTACGGAGTGTATATATGATCTGTCAAAACTAGTTGGAATGAGAAAGACCCAGGTATTTTCTTCCCTTAGGTTGGCTTTTTTAGTCAAATCTGTGCCCCCGACCCACCCCCAGAAAGGAAGATGTCGACCTGTTGAATTTTATTTCTTCTTTCATCCCTCTCTTTCTCAGTTCAGGAAGTCCTGTAGCATCTCTGTATTTGGTTTATTCTTTGCGTAAGCTGGGTTTAGCAGCACGAGACATGCTGCTCGGATAAGTAGCAGGGCACAGCTGATTGTGTCTCAGCGATATTTTCTCTTTTAGCTCTTTGGTTCGTTCCAGCCTGTGGGCACGCTGATACTTCCCATGTAGGTGCGACCTCGGGGGTTTCATCTGCCCACGCAGTCGTGCAGCAGCGGCTGCGGGACCTCTGTGGGACCTCGCCGGTCGTTGTCACCTCAGGAGCAAGTCACGGACTGGGTGCAGTCACTGGGGTGCAGGGCCACGGGTCAGAAACCACAGCCCGGGCTGAGATACGCCGTAGTGAGAGAGGTGGAAAAGGAGACGGCCGCCGGAGCGCAGGCAGGGACGCGGCGGTCCCTGTGTGTGACACTGCCCACGTTGGTGCTTGAGTCACGGTGTTAGCAGGATGGCAGTGATTGTGTGAAAGCTGGCGCAGACGAGTGCGTTCGGTGCTTTAAAACGAGGGTTTGCTGAAGGGTGGCGGGTTTTGAAACAGGCTGCAGACGGGTAAGTGGCCAAGAAGAGGCGAGGGCAGCCCGGCGTCACCCTGCTGTCTGCTCCATCACCATGTCTCCTCCTGGCTCCACCTCGTAGGAAGCATATTGCCACTCTTCCCTCTGAAGCAATGCATTTTAGAGGCTTTCCTTTTGAAAGTGAAGTTATCAAAGAGGATAAAGCTTGATACAAAACAGAGCTCCAGAGAGCAGAAGAAGGGGGTAGAGGGACAGGGGACTGCAGCACAAAGGGCCCAGTGGTCCCTGGAAGCTGCTGCCTCGAGCTGGCTGCTGGGTGGAGAAACCCCGAGCTGTCCCGACTCCCTCGCAGAGGTTGTTCTCCTGGAAAATTTACAGCTCTGAGCTGATTGTTTGACTTGGCACCATGGTCAGGATGCTGCCTTGTAAACTTAATAATAGCTGCCCTCTTTTTAATTTGTTTGACCTTGACTACAATAATTTATTATGTGCATTAGAACTTTTTAAAAAAAAACGAAAAAAAAAAAGCCCAGCACAACAACAAAGAGTTTGGCTCTCTCTCCTTTCCTCCACGGTGCTCTGGTTCTGAACCCCTCCTGTCTGATGGCGCACCGGGCTCCTCAGCGGCGCGGGGCAGCCGAGAGGACAGCGCTGGGAGGGCGTTTGCTGAGAGAGGAGCGTCCCCAGGTTGCGCTGGGGCTGGGATGTGCTGCTCCCAGCATCGGCCGTGATCTCAGTGTGGTTTGTTCCTTTCTTTCCTGGCTGCCCCCGCTGAGGAGGAGCTCGCCGGTGCTTTCCGAAAGCCACCACGCATGAGGGCTTGCTTTTAGTGCTTAAAGTGAAACCTGTCTGCCGTCACAGCCTGCCTTGGTTTCTCTGTCCTGTCACTTGCAGATCTCCTGTTTGTTTGTTTGTTTTTTAGATGAGAATATTACATTTTCTTTACAAGCACAACATGGGGTAAAATAGTTAGAATCATTTGAATGTTCTGGCCCACAAGTCGAAATCTTCTTGTCTGTCTGTTTCAGAGGAGCACACGTTTCGCTGCGAGGACTGTGACGAGCTTTTTCAGTCAAAGCTGGACCTGCGGCGACACAAGAAGTACGCCTGCAACTCCGTCAGCTCCCTCTACGAGACTCTGAACGACGAGATCAAGCAGGAGGGCCTTGGCGATGGGCAGGTCTACGAGTGCAAAGACTGCGAGAGGATGTTCCCCAACAAATACAGGTACTGGTGCCCTACAGGCACCGCCTTTGGCACTGATTTGTGCCAATACAGAGTTTTGGCGCTCGCTTTCTGAGTGCCCTGCGACCTTTTGAGGGTTGGGACAGACGTGTTGGTAGGCCTGGTCAGCATCTTTGCAGCAACTCCTCCCGTGTGATGTAGTTCTGAGGGCAAACCGTGGTAAGACGTTCTGCCACCGTTTGCGTGAAGAGCATATTTTAAATATAATCCTTGGCCATTTGAGATCAGTGGGTGTAAAGAGGCATTGCTATACTGAGAGCTCTAACGGGGTCATGAGCTCCTACTTAATCTTACAGCAGCAATTAAAAAATTCTGTTCCAAACACATACCAAGTATATTTTTTTAAAAAAGGAAAATGTTCATGAAAATACTTTGTGTTTACCAGGCAATTTTGTAATAGAATGATGGAAAAGAAGAAAAGAAAATAGGATATTCTCCATCTCTTTTTTTTTTTTTTTTTTTCCATGATTATTAAAGCAGAGATCTTCAAGAGTTCTGATTCATTTGCAGTGTGGGACTCAGAAGGATTCAGTATTAGGTGCCAAGTTTTAAAAAAAGTTGAGCTTTTATTTTTTTAATTATTTTAGGACTGTGGTTCTGTGCATCCCGAGCCTTTAACCTTTGGGCTGTATATTCAAGGTTTTCTCCACAGCGTGTGAGGGCTAGGAATGTATTCGTTTGCACAGTGTGCTGTCTTAATTCCTGTGCTTTTAATGTTAATTTAGGAAATACCCTTTGGAGATTTATGTCTATTTGTCTCTCTGTAATGTGTGTGTATTTCCTGGTTCCTCTTGAGGGCCTAGAGTGGCAGTGAGTCCATTTTACAGGAGTTGAGAGAAGCAGAAGGATTTTAAGTCCCATTTTCCCTGTCATACTTGTTTTACCCCATGTGGGTAAGATGTTCAGAGTCTGCTGGTGAAGCTCATGCCAGATATTCAGACGATGTGGCTCGGTTAAGGTCCCAGTGTCCCTCGATTTCTTGGGAGCAGTGTGATCAGAAAGACCTTGACTCAGTGGAAGACTTGACTCCCCTTGGGACGTGTCTCCATTGCAAGCATTCCTGGCAGCGCAGCAGAGGCTTTTAAGTGTCGGTAGGTAAAAGGGACGAACAAATGATTTGTTCAAAGTCAGATGGAATACCTGTGGAAGGGCCAGGAACTGAACACCAGCTTCTTTTTTAGGCAAATAATACAAAGCAACTTTTTTTTAAACGGGGAAAGATAGAGTCAGCAACATCACCGGTCTGTGTTCTACACGCTGATGGATTTAGTGGAGCTGGAGAGAATTTCCACATCCATCCCTCCCTCATCAATCTGCTGCTTTTTATGTACTGAAAAGCCCACTAAAACACAGAATAAATCCAGTCAGCATACCTAGATGGTCTTACAATTTTTCAGAAGTTAATACAGATCAAATCAAGAGTGCCACTGGGGAACTGAAATTGAGCATTTAGCAGCTGACTAAATAAATAAATGTTTTGCTAATCCCAGTAGGTACTTGCCTCTAAACAGCATATTAGTTTGTCCATATTTGCTCTAAATAAACTCATAAATCACAGTTAACAGGAACATATTTTTATATATGTATATGAAAAGTATATATTTCTTTGTATGTGTAAAAAATTTCGTAGTGTTAAGAACACCATTTCTTTAGCAAAAATGAATATTGCTTCTTTAAAATGAGTGGATTGTCAGTTTATAAGGGGCATGTTCATGAATATTTACTATCATAACTTGAAAGAGGAGGAGGTTCTTCAGGGAGTAGCAGGATGCTGGCCGCTTACGTTCACACGCAGGGCCGTGCAGGCAGGCAACCTGCCCCCACCACCCTCGGCGGCCCTGCAGGAGCTCAGGACCACAAGCCAGAGGCAGGGCTGTGCTGGAGGGGAAGCAGCACGAGCTCCGCGTTTCCCTGAGCAGACATCCCTGCCGTGGCCCGTGTCCAGCAGCCAGTTGGGTTTGCCATCGTCCTCCTGGTCCGAGGGAGGCTGCCAGTTGGCAGAAGCTGAAATTGCCGAGTTAAGTAATAAAAGATGTCTGACATTTAGAAGTGAAATGTGTTTGCACCCTATCGTGTTTCTTTCCAACGTTAAGTTGCCGTGTTCCGGGAAGCTGTGGGCTTTGTGCCCATGAAAACGGCAACGCGATAGTCTCAGCAGCAGCAGTTAATATCTTGTCTTTCCCTGTGGGGATGCCACAGAAGTCTTGGTCACAAAGTGCTCATTTTTCCTGTCGGGACCCCGCGGGGTCAGGTCTGGTTTTACCTTCCCTTTCCCCCTGTAAATGGACTCAGGTATTTAGTAAGAAAAGTCACAAAACCCAGCAGCATTTTGAGGCGGACAGGGCAGTTTCCATCTGTGAAATAAATGCCAAAAATGTGCCTGTGGCCGCACCTTTCATTGTTGCTGTGCTGCTCGCCTGCTTTCTAATAGGGCTTCTGGGGTCTTGCGCGGGGGCTCTAGTCAGTCCTGGCCCCCCACCACGAGCCCTGGCCAGTTTCTCTGTCATTTCCATCAGTCATGGCTCCATTTCTTGCCCCCTCCATGCCACAGCCTAGCGGGACAGGGTGCGTGGTGGTGCGGGCCTGGCTCAGTGGGTCCTGGGACCCTTTCCCCCTCTCTCTTTTGCAGCCTGGAGCAGCACATGGTGATCCACACCGAGGAGCGGGAGTACAAGTGCGATCAGTGCCCGAAGGCCTTCAACTGGAAATCCAACCTGATTCGTCACCAGATGTCTCACGACAGCGGGAAGCGGTTTGAATGTGAAAACTGCGTCAAGGTACGGCGCAGAACGTGGCAACCACAGGCAGCTCTGGGGAAAGAGGGCGCTGGGGCTGTGTGCCGGTGCTGGGGCCAGTTCCCATTGTACCAATAATGGCCCCGATCTTCTCCCTCCTGCTTTGTTTCCGCTCCGTAAAGGTGTTTTCTCTTTCAGGTGTTTACCGACCCAAGCAACCTCCAGCGGCACATCCGTTCCCAGCACGTTGGCGCGCGAGCCCATGCCTGCCCGGACTGCGGCAAAACCTTTGCCACCTCGTCTGGCCTCAAACAACACAAGCACATTCACAGTACTGTCAAACCTTTCATATGTAAGTTGTCACGGCCATCACGGAGTTCTGGCTCTTGCTATAATTGCACGTATCCTGCGGGGCCCCCCAGTACTAGCTGTCCCTCTGTGAGCAGCCGCTGTAATTTTATAGGTCAGAGCACAAGATGAAATTCCGCAGCAATTTTTTTTTTTTTTTTTTGCATGCTCCCTGTTTTTTTAGTAAACATTCATGGCAGTTTTTGACTTTCTTGACAAGTTAAAAGCTGAGTCTCTCAGCAGTCCTAGTGATGCCATTTTCTCATATCTTTTCTTTCTTCTTTTTTCCCTTAATAATTTTTGAATGTTCATGTTGGTGACATAAATAAATAGCTGGCACAGCCTGATCCAAGTGTTTTTCAGGGGTGCCTCAAATTCTCTACATGTGGAACAGAATTTGGAGTAGTCGCGGAGATGAGAAGAAGGTGTTTTTTAAAAGAGTGTTTTTTTCCTTCTCTATTTACTGCATGTTTCATCTAGATAGTACTTGGAAGCCAAATAAATAGCAGATTAACTGTGTCCTTAGTGCTCGCTTTAGTGGAGTACTTCCAAAAGAGCGTTTTCCCTCAAGAGCCATTCATCTCCTTTCTTGTCATTTTTGGGGTTGTATATTTCTTTAATTGACACAGCACCTATTGGATTTTGATAACTGTGCAGAAAAGTGGATTGTGTCACAACAAAGCTATAGAAACTTTAGGGACTACTTCCTGACACTCTTCAGAAAGTGTCATTAAAGCACAGAGCAGGATCTGGGTTTGATTCCAGGCTTTGATGTTACGGTAGGGAAGCCACTGAACCCCCTTTTGCCTTTTTCCCTATTGGTATAATGGGAACAGCATGCAGGGGTATCCTGGGAGACTCGTTTCATTAATGTGTTCTGAGATAATCAGATGGGTGTCAGCGGAGGAAGAAAAAATACCCTTATTGCTCATTTTGATGCAATCTTTCATTTGATGACGGGCACATGAAAGAGATAATTTGAATCTCATAGTATTGCTGCAGTGAGATGAATGATTTCTTCTCATAATCTCCTCACTCTCACCTCATAAGAATTAGGGAGTTGTCAGTCTAAATCAGTGTGTAAAACAACTGAGACTGATTCTGCTTAGTTCAGATGTACCAGGTGGAGTCACATGCGTTAATATGGAACCCATTAGCAATTTTAGGGGAGCCATGAGGCAGGATTCCCTGGAAAGGTTTTCTTTCCTGTTCTGTGGGGGGAAAAAAAATAGGTGGCTGGTTGCTTTATAGTTTTTTGTTGTTGTTGTTTTCCCCACAATATTATACCTGGCTTAAAAAAATAAATAAATCTAACTTTATAACTGCAAAATGCAGAACAGCGGGCGAGGACATTACATGCAGAGTTACTAAAACATTGTGTAATTGGGGTTTTAAACACTTTTTTTTTCCCAGTTTTCCTTATTTTAGAATGATGATGTGAGCTCTTATACCTGTAACACTTTTATTCAGGGAAATTTGTGCAATATTGTGTATATGAGGAGGCTATAGCAACTCTTCCTGGGGTGGAAAATGGAAAAAAGGAGCCTGATTCTCTTTGAAAATGTAGCTTTTGATATCTTTTATTTTCTTTTTATTTCTTACAACAAAAATAACGCAAGCAGCACGAGCACAGCGTTGAGCCAGTGAAAACTGACAGAAAGTGCACTTGGTTGTGATACCATCTGCTTGGGCAGATTGGCCATTTATTATAAACTTGTGTGCATCTTCCAAACCACGATATAACATCTCTTGGCACATGTCAAGGGAGACGGTTAAAATTAGAAAGGGGTAATTTTGTTCTGGAAAGAAAAATATACAAACATCTTTTAAATCAATCCACCCAAATGTGACATTTCTTCAGAAATTATCAGTAATTCAAGAGGGAGCTCACACAAGGTGTCCTGACACATGGAAGTATTTGCACAAACCTGTTCATTTGAATGTGCACAGTCACTCCCACAACCCGAAGGACAGCGGCTTTGCACAGGCAAGCAGGATAAGAAAAATACCCATTCTGGAATTAAAGTCAAGCGTTTAAAGTAGAGTCAAAGCAGAGACACAGCAGTGCAGCCGGGTGCCCTGACTTTAGCCTGACAATGCCTATGAGGGGACAGCACTTTTCATGGATCTGAGGCTGTCGGGTGGCAAGTGCATCTCCTGCAAGACCAAGGCACGGGGACAGCCCTGAAAGAACAGGGCTGCGGGACTGGAGAGGTACACAGGTGCTGGAAGATCCCTCTGCTTACATTTCTCTAGAGTCAGGGGCTGTTGTATCCAACAGATCCTTAGTTTTAAGGAAAATAGATGGAGAAGTGTTTCCTTTCAGTTCTCTGTTTAGATTAGTTTTTAAGAAAATATTTTAAAATAAAGTTAAATAAAAATACAAAAGCCCTTTCCTTGAAAGTTTAAGGGATGGCTTGAACAGAATCATTTAGGAAAACTGTTGTTTCAATACTGCAACTTGACTGAGTTTTTTTTTAAAAAAAAAAAAAAAAAAAACTTTGAGGAATGTTTAGTTCTCCTTCTGTTTGTGCTTCCTCTGCAGCTCCTTGCTGTGTCAAGGCCCAAAGCAGGAAGGCTTTGTGGAGTTCATATTAAATTTCTCGTGCAATCAGAAGCCAGATGCAGCAGGCCCTTCGGTGACAATTCACTGCATTTTGCCATGCTCATTTCAGCCGAAATGGCAAATTTGTCAAATTCTAGTAATCCTTGCTCTGAATTTTACTAGAAAGGGTTTTCCTTTATATTTTCAGAGCTGCCGGTGAAGTATTCTGAAGATTTTTTGATATTCAAATATTGTTGCAAATCCGAACGATTTCGAAAAAAAAAATGGAGGGAAAACCAAGCTTGCGTGTACCTATCAGTAAAGCTGGGAGGGAGGAAGGACAGACGGACAGACTGCTTTTCACTGGATTGGAGGGTTGGGTGTTGGGAGAGTATGGATTCAGGTCCTTGCCTGCCCGACCCTGAACAATACGCTTTCCCTCTCCTTGTCTCAGTTTCCATGTTGACAAAGCGGTGATAACAGCAGTTCTCCTGTGAAAGAAGCGTGTTAATTCACTAAGAAGTAGGATTTATTCCTACGTTGAAAGAGGCATTAGATAATAAAAAGCTACAGTGTTCTGGTATATAGAAAAAAGTTGGGGTGTGTTTTTTTTTTTTCTTACTTTGTTCCTTTCACACCGGCAAAGTCTGTAGGTGAAAGATGTAAAAATTCACATTGTGAAAGCTCTGTGTTTACAGGTCACTGAAGAGAACGGAGATGTAGTATTAACTTCGCATTGCTAGAGTGTCCTGCTATTCGAGTACAACATCCACCCCGCTTCTAGCTGAACTGAGCTCTGGCTGGCCAAGTATTTATAGCACATCCCCATGGAGTGGTTCCTTACTATTAATGGCATTAAAGAAAGGGTAGATTTGATTAAACAAGGCAAAGTTCTTCTCCCTCCAGCCTTCAGTACTTCCTGCCATGCCAAGGCTGGAGGGAAAGCAGGCTACTTAATCTAAATAGATATTATCATTAAAATGTTTGATTATTGGAAATAAATTTAAAAAAAAAAACTTTGAGCAGGAACAGTACATCACCTCGGATCTCTGTAGAGAGTAGCTCCTTGAGAGAACCTCTGGCGAGAAGGTTTATCTGAAAGGAACTGTGTTGTTATTTCTAGGATTCCCTCTACGAAGCCTGCCCGTGCCAGCTGGGCAGCGGCTGGGACCCGCAGGAATCGCTGCTTTCTGCCAGCTGCTCTTGGGGTCTTCCAGCCTCCCCCCCCAGCACTGCTTCCAGCATCCTTGACCAGGATTCCCAGGGCTGCCTCTTCCTTTTCTAAATGTAGCCAGGATCACACCCTGGTGTTGCTGAGTCCTTCGTCGACCTTTAAAGAGTGGGGACGCTTTTCCCACATTCTTGCAAGCTAGAGAGACCAGATGGGCTCATTAGCCTGACTTGGTACAGGGGGAGCTGAAGCACAAGGAGACTTTGTGCCTAAAGGCATATAGGGAAGCCTCAGCTGAAGATATTTGAAGCTGGATTTCTAGAGACCCAGTCCAGTGTACACAGCATATAGCCTGCTTTTTGTCTCTTCTGTCTTCAGGGAATCAGGATTTTAGGGGCAGGGTGAAAGGAGTGTGGGACACTGATGAAGCTCCTAATTAATTCCATGCAATTTCCTGTTAATTTCATATTGCTTTTGTTTTTGGTTTCTGTTGATGCTTTAGGTGAGGTCTGTCACAAATCCTACACGCAGTTCTCCAACCTCTGCCGTCACAAGCGGATGCACGCGGACTGTCGCACCCAGATCAAATGCAAGGACTGTGGCCAAATGTTCAGCACTACCTCCTCTCTCAACAAACACCGGCGCTTCTGCGAGGGCAAGAACCATTACAACCCTGGGGGAATCTTTGCCCCAGGCCTCCCCTTAACGCCCACTTCCATGATGGACAAATCCAAGCCCTCTCCCAACCTCAACCACACCAGCCTGGGATTTAATGATTATTTTCCATCCCGTCCCCATCCAGGGGGTCTTCCATTCTCACCTGCCCCCCCAGCGTTTCCTGCCCTCACTCCAGGATTCCCAGGGATTTTCCCACCGTCTCTATACCCCAGGCCCCCCTTGTTACCACCCACACAACTGCTCAAAAGTCCCCTCAACCACACTCCAGACGCAAAGCTTCCGAGCCCCCTTGGGAACCCAGCACTTCCTCTGATTTCTGCAGTAAGCAACAGCAACCAGGCCACTTCGGGAGAGGAGAAATGTGAAAGCAGCCTGGAAAACTCCTACCTGGAGAAGCTAAAAGCCAGGAACAGTGACATGTCCGATGGCAGTGACTTCGAGGATGTCAATACAACCACGGGCACAGATCTGGATACCACCACTGGCACCGGCTCTGATCTGGACAGTGACGCAGAGAGTGACAGGGACAAAACGAAAGATAAGAGCAAACAAATTGAGAGCAAACCAGACTTTGTCAGCAGCTCTGTGTCTGCAAGCTCCACCAACAATACCAGTGAGATCCCTCTCTTCTATTCTCAGCATTCCTTCTTTCCGCCCCCAGAAGAGCACCTGCTGCCCACCACAGGAGCAGCCAATGACTCTATTAAAGCCATCGCCTCCATTGCAGAGAAATATTTTGGGCCTGGCTTTATGGGGATGCAGGAGAAAAAGATGGGTTCACTCCCGTATCATTCCATGTTTCCATTTCAGTTCCTCCCCAATTTCCCCCATTCCCTCTACCCTTTCACGGAGCGGACCCTCAATCACAACTTGCTGGTCAAGGCAGAACCAAAGTCACCCCGGGACCTCCACAAGGTAGGCAGCACCAGCTCAGAGTCGCCCTTCGATCTCACCACAAAGCCAAAAGAGATAAAGCCAATCCTGCCACCACCTAAGGTCCTGCCAGCCCCATCCTCAGGGGAAGAACAGCCACTGGATCTGAGCATTGGCAACCGCAGCCGAGCCAGTCAGAACGGAGGAAGAGAGCCACGCAAAAACCACATTTATGGGGAGAGGAAACTAATGGCAAGTGAAGTCTTACCCAAGATTTCCCAGTCTCAGCTGCCTCAGCAACCATCCCTGCATTATGCTAAGCCATCACCCTTTTTCATGGACCCCATATACAGGTATTAACATACCCTGCCTTAATTTTTTTCCTCTAATGAGCTGATTTTCTAGCTGACATCACAACTTGAGGCAGATCTGGATGTAGGTTGTTCAGAAAGAGCAGTGAAAATCTGATACAGCTGATATATCAGTACAGCCTGACAGTACTTCTCTGTCCTTTGTCACAGCACGTTGAGTTTTCTGAATCACAAGGGCTGAATAATTGAAAGGAGTGCTCATAATCGATATGTATAAAGAACACATCTTTATTTTGATAAAGAAGAAACTTGACCTATTTAAGGACTCTCCCACGAGCCAACACTAAGATGGCACTTCTGCTGGGGAAATTCCAGAGGTTTGATTCGATAAGAATGCAGAGTTCAGATGCCTCAGAGCCCGGGCTCTCATGGCTTGGGAATGAGTCAGGAGCCCTGGGAGCCTGCAAATACAGCTCTCCCACTCACTTCTTTGATGGCCTTTTGTGAGCCACTTCACCTTTTTCTCCACGCCCCCCTTTTTCTTTCTAATTCCTTGGAGTTATTCAGTTCATAGGAACTGTGGTTGCAGACCCAGCCTTTTGAAACATTTTTAAGTCAGGAGTAACGAGTACTGAGTAAGTGCATGGTAGCACGTTATCTAGATCTCTCCCAGAAACGTTTGTTGCACAATTACCTTTCTTAGAAGATATCCAGGGTTTTCTCGTTTCACTTTGAGTGGATGTTTTTGAGGAAGGCAGATTTGTCGTGTCACTCCTTGAATAAGTCGTACATGGAAGGCATGTGTAAAGCAGAGTAGATGAAGTTATCTAAGTGCCAGCTAAAAATCCAGAAAGAACGAATTTAGAAGATGGAAAGGAAAGGTTTGGGTCTTCTGGGCTGTTTATGGATTCTGTTTCTAAAGTACAATTCTTTTGAGCTTTAAGGTGAGCGTGCCAGTGAGTTTGCATATTGCCCCTTCAGGCACTGGCACTACCTTTGTTGTCTTCCTGCTGCTGCTGAGACATCTTTGTCACATAGCAAATGCCATTTACTAGTTCTTAGCAAAGTCCAGCGAGAGGACGTGTCCCAAACCAGTTTACTTTAGATGTTAACGTGGCGATTAATGCTCTCTTAGGCTACACGAACTGCTTTATAACCGCCCAGTTCAGTACGCAGGTTTGGGCAGAGGGCTCCCCTGGTCAGTTCCTGCCCAAGTGAATGGCTTGCTCTCGAGCTAAATGTGAATATTCTGCTGCAGGGCTGTGTAGTGAGCCTAGGGGTAGCCCAGGCTGCTGGGAAGTTAATGGCAGTGCTGCAGAAGCCGGTGTTTTATAGCACTGGAAAGACTCATCGTCACCGCCGCGCGATTGTGTCAGCACCGGCATGGCTCGCTTGAGTGTTCAAAGGACTGCGAGCAACAACGGGTGGCGTGGCCTTCACTGCTGGGTGGAAAAGCCAGCCAGGAGAACAGCACCTATGTCACTGCCTTGCTGCTATTGTATGCTTGATAACTGTGGGAAAAAATGATGTCAATGCCTAACGGGGCCAAGGAACTGTCAGCTGCGATGAGGATTAGTGAGCCCTTGTTGCTTGCTATTAAGAAAGCGTCTCTCGCTTTGCCAGCGCTCTCGGGGTCGATGCTGTGTTGGTTGCTTACATGCTTACCATCTGTGATGGAAACGCTGCATCACAACCTGGGACGTGTAATGTATTCTGTCTGGGACCCATCGTGGTCATCTCCTCCTGGAAAAATAAGTAATGATGCAAATAGTCCGCTATTTATTTTTGTAAAAAGTACTTCTGTGAAAAAATAAATGGGATAGAGAGGCAAAAGCTTAGAGTTAGCTTAGGATTCTGCCACCTCTGGGCATTCTTAGTAGGAATGTTAAAATAACATGGGCTGAAAAAGCAGTTGCCAATTAAAATAGCAGCCTCGGGAAAACCGTAAAGGTCCAGAAGACAGATGGAAGTGAAGGATGGGGGCATCATTTGCTGCATTCCATGGGATGCATGTAGTTTTAGTAATACATTAAAATAGAAAGGCAGTGGTGGAGTCGCTTGCGAATCAGACTTCTGATGTAATGAGCAAAACAGCAGAGCTTCCAAGTCCCAGCTTAAAAAATATGGAAATATTTTGTTTCTAAACTTCTCTTTATCAGACTCTCTCACATCATTTGGCTCCTTCATTTTTCTCCCAAAGGCCACTTAAATCCTTGACATTTTCTCCTGGTGATATAATTTAATGCAGCCAGACAGCCTGAAATCAGAGCAGTTTTTAGCTCGGCCTTGTTAAGGTAACGTTCTCAGGCACTGGCTGAGCAGATCAGCCTAATCCCTGAGTCACGGCGGAGCTCAGCTCTGACGGGGCTGGTTGTGCTCCTGTCGTGTTCTCGCTGCTGGGAGATGGGCAGGCTGTGTGGATGCCATCACTTCTCTGCGGGCTTTACGTCCCTGATGCAGGTGGGGCTGGCTCACGGGGGTCCCGAAGGCATCTCAGCTCCCTGCGGCACGTCACGGACAGCACAGCTCCGCTGGTGCGGTGCTGGGAGCTGCCCTTTGCTGCTGGGCCTCGAGTCAGGGACAAACTTCCTACGTCTTGTTTTACAGACTGCTGTTTTTCTGAAAACTCGTGCCTGTCAAATCGCGTACCTTCCGAAGCACAGTAATTACGGCTGCATTTCAAATCCAGCTCTTCTCTTTTCTTCTACCTAAGAAAAATTAAATGCAGATTAACTACAGTTCACTAAATAGCACTCTGCATGACTCTTCTTTTAAACTCTTTGGTAATTTGATCCACACACCAATCAGCCGAAATGCAGCAAAATAATTTGCTCTCATTTATGCTGGACTAATGTAGTTAAAATTACTCTTACTATTGGACTTCTGCTGGTTTAGCTGGGATGGACTCGGTTCCAGTAATTTAAAGATGCAGCTGCGCTTGTTGGAGCTGCTTTCATGCAGCTTTCCCAGAAGACATTTCTGATTCTCTTTTTGGGTGATTCCACACCATGGTTTTCCTGCAAGTGGAATGCTTTTTGAAAGCAAAGCCAGCATTTCAAGCACCAGAGCCTAACTTCAGGGCTGTTCCTGCGTGGTGAGGTGCTTGAGCGGGGAGGACATGAATGAACCGCAGCGACATCGGAAGAGCTGGGGTTCCTGACTTGCTTCAGAAATCGCCCACCAGTCCCTAACTTTTTAAACTGTTGTCCACATATGCTTGCCAAATAAACTCAATGCAAATTATATCTCAGCTGCAAGGGAGGAAATAAATATGAAACACCTAATGATTTCAGCACACATGGGGCTGCAAAGTCTGGCCCGGTGTTAACTCTTAAGATAAAGACAAACTCTCAAAGAGAATTTTTTTCTGTGCAGTGGCTGCCTGCTGTGGACTCTAGAGCTTCTCCCACTAAAACATTGCTTTTGTTGTAAATGTAATTTTTTTCACACAGTGCCATATAAACCACTGTAGCAGAGCCATTAGGTCTCATGTAGAAAGAGCAAAATGTTTTCTTTGTCATCAGTCTGGTGGCTGAAAAGTACTGCCCAAAGGAGATCGGTTTCATATCACTGCCAGTACCTTTTGTGGGGTAATGCTTGGGTCATTGTTTGTAGTATTCATTAGAAGGGGGAGAGAAGCATTTGTGTCGATAGGAGAATAGCCTCATAGATACAATTTAAACACCTCTGCAAATGACTTGGCAATTTCTTTCCTGCCTGTATCCCTGGAAGGTACGTAACCCTCTGTGTTGTTGTCCAGCAGGGTGGAGAAGCGGAAGGTGACAGACCCTGTGGGTGCCCTAAAGGAGAAGTACCTGCGACCCTCCCCGCTGCTATTCCACCCCCAGGTAAAAGCAGTAAAGTTATAACGCAGCGTTGATTGAAGTGCAAGAAGTTTGAGATGGAGCTAGCACGAACAAGTCCCTCGCACCAGATTCTTTTCATCCAAGGGCCTGAATGGAAACTCCAGTATTTTCCACCAGTTACTTTTAAATACTTTTAATTTCATACCTAGCTTGAGGATGGTGGCAGTAATGTCTTGCTGTTTCTTTTGCATTAACAGAAGAACGGGGATAAGGTCTGGACAACTCGTACGGTCTGCCAAACTTTCACATGCCAGAATGCCTACATAATTTTTTCATTGGAAACACCTGGTGCAGGCATTTGCAGTAGTGCAAAGTGGAGAAAGACACTCTAGCATCTGGGCAGTAGCATTTTATCCCTGCCCGATGCTCCCTTTACATCACTCAGAAAGTGTAAAAGTGGGGCGATGGGTAATTAGAGTCCAAATCTACCTACTCCGAAAGGTGGTGGGTCAGCCCACAGTGCAGCCATGCTTGGTCCTCAATGCATGACTAAGTCCAGTGCTACACAGACTGTTCATGAGAATCAATCCCAATTCACCAAAAAAAACCTTGTATTTTAAGTGGTAGCACCCGTGGTGAGAGTGGTGTTACTCTTGCCCTTACGATTCCTTGCTTCCTAACAATAATGCAGTTGGTTCTGCCACAAGCTACCTGATGGCCTCTCGGTGTGACAGTCACCAGCCATCCTCCGTCGCTCCTGCCGTGAGTGCTTAGTGGGAGCTGAGCTCTGTGGTCATTATTGTACTCTCCTTTATATTCACATGCATTGTTCTTGTCTGATAATGTTTCCCACCTTAGATAAATAACTTGCAGGTTTGTGAAAGCTGGATCCTGGTTGTTTTCACAGCTAAACTTAGTTTCTTCATTGTTTTGCATCAGCCTCAGAGTTTGGTTAACAACTTCCCCTGATTTTTCCTTCATACAGGCTGGATAATGGTGACAGGCTGGCCAGGAACATCCTGTGTTTGTGTGAGTTAGAATAGTGGGGATATCTGCCTGTAAAGAATCTGATAGCAGGGAGGAGCTAGTGCAGCAAAGCAACCCAACAAGACGATGAGAAACATGCGGACCCTGAGCAGGAGCAAGCATTGGGTGGAAGGTTATTAACATTGTTCATGAAATCCTGACCACGTCCTCTTCCCATGGCAATGAAAAGATGTGGAAGGTCTGGTTATCTCTAATAGCTTATCACACAGAATAGCCTAAAATTTACAATCACTCAAGCCTGAAACTTCCTGGTAACTAATTTTTAATGAAGGGCTTACTGTGTAAAGATCCCTCAATCTCGACAGCGGCAGTTCCCCTGCTATTTAATCACTCAGATATTTCAAATACTGACGGTGAATGAGGGCAGGTCATTTGTTCAAGAATACATGAGCTTTTTCCTTACCAGATCCCCATCCAATATTATCCTGGATGTTTTCCTAAAAAAATAACATTTTCAGGGGCTCCTGCTTCTGTCCTCTTCGTTAGGACCAACATCCATACACCAGATGAATTAGAGGCCCCCTCTACATGTGTTTCTCTCACTCAAAGCCCCCGTCTGGTCCAAGTCTTTTCTTCTGTGAATAATTCCCCAGATCTCAGAGAGGGCCCTGGGTGAGATGTGATTAAGCCAAAAGCTGTGATAAAGATTGAGCGTTCAGAAGATGCTTGCTTCCTTAAAATGAATTTCAGGCAACTTTTATTTCTTACCCGGTCGTTGACAGTAGTTCCTCTGCTGTGATGTGAGTTATTCTTACATTGTCTATTTTAAATGAAACTCTGGACAACATAAATAAACGGTGTAACTTTTTGATAACTTAATGGAAAACCTTTTCTCACCTGTTAAGTTTCTTTTCTTCTCCCCTTCTTTTTTATTATAACCAGGCAGTTGTTCCCTAAATAGCAAAGTGCCTTTACCACTGGAGAGGCTATGGCCGGTGTTTAGAATTTTAAAATAAGCCTACGGCTATCAAGCCAGCAAACATCTCTGACTAAGTGCCTAAAGAACAGGGCACAACAAAAGATATCTCCAGGTACTCCAGCAAAGGGCTGAGTGGCATAGCTCTGAAAGATCCGGATAGCATTTTAACGTGATGGTTTTGTTACATGACTGGCAGCTGGGGCAGAGCTTTTGCTGTAAATGATCAAGTAACCTTTTCAAGTGGCTGGCGCTAAGTATTACTTACTATTTATCATGGGCTGGGAGCCTCCAACTAAGGGGCTGTGGATCTATTATCGAGAAATGGGTTTTACTACTCCTCTTTTTTACAGCTTATGAATGGTTGTCAGCCTTCCACAATGTATTCTTTGGTGATTAAGACAACTTTTTTTTATAGTCATACATTTTAAACAATATCTTGGCTCTCTTCTCCCCCCCGAGCCCAGTTTAATAAAGTGTAAACGTGCAAAAGGTCAGCCCTTCCTGTACAATAGAGCATCTAGTTTTGATATATGGCTTCCTACTGCCTTCCGCTCGCTCGCTGTCTCCCCGCTCGCTGTCTGACTCCATTCAGGCTCCCACTGCCCCCTCGCTCCCTCTCCCGGTGATGTCAGCTGCAGCCAGGAGGCAGCTTTATGGCTTGCTTGTTTGTTTTAGCCCTGCTTCGGCTGGGTATCGCAAAAGTGCTCTCGAGAGTGCACAGAACTGAGCGCTGGAGATGTTAGTGCAGTCCTCTGAGTTGCTTTCTCTCTTGAATTTGGATTTCCTGTATTGCTTTAATGAAAGTAAAAATGCTTTTTTGATTTTGGTTTGCTTTTTAGGTGTCCTTTTTTTTCCATGCAGACTGACTTTCTTCTTTTTTTGCTTTCCCCTTCTTCCATTTCTTCGGGTTTTTCCCCTTCTCCCCGTTTCTGGTCTGGTTTAATCCCAGTGTAGATGTGAGACTGGGGCACTGCTGAGTCACAGAAACTCGAGCTGGAAGGGGCACGCAGAAGCCTTGTACTCGTGTCCCCTCTCCAGGCCTGTTTGCCTCCCACTCCCATCCAGACAGGTTTTCCCTGTGCACACTGTGGTCCTCCTAACCACAAGTCATCCAGCTACTGCTCACTTCTGTTTTATTGTGGGTGGCCTTTCCTCTCCTTCCAGGAATTTGGCCATCCTTCCATCACCTTTACTGACTTCTGAGCCTTTTTTACCTGTAATTAACATGTTGGCCTCTTAGCCACACAAGCTCTCTGTGGACACCTTCCGTCCTGAGTCTGATCTTCACCCCACCGCTCCAGCTGCTGCCTGCTCCCTGAAGCTCCAGCCCCAGCTCCGTGGCCAGCAGTCGCCCGTTCCCCTGCTCTCTCCTTCTGTACTTTGGCCAGGATCCTTCTGCCTCCTGCCCCAAAGCTTCCTGTCCTCTCCCACCTGGGGCCGCCTGCCTGCCGGCCCCGTGCTCGCTGCTGCCTGGCCTCTGAGCCAGAGCAAGTGTAACCTGTGTGTGAGAAATGAAACCTCCTTGCTTCCCGAGGCTGGTTGGTTTGTGGGGAGAAGAAGGGTTGGGCTGTGACTTCTGCACTCAGCAGCTGACCACGTTGTCTAAATCTCAGTGTCATCCCCGGGAAGAGGGAAGCCAAGTGCATCCTGAGGTAATTTTTAATCTGACATGCTGAAGGTAAACACAGGCATGTTGCAGAAGGTTAAAAAGTTGTTTAATTTCTACTGTCTGATGGTTATAGCCTGGCTTTGTCAGCTCTACCTTTTCTGAATCCTCTGAACCCGATACACTGTTCCTCTCTTTCCTGGCTGGATTCGGTGACTCGGTTTCACGCTGTGCTGCTAGCTCCTGAGAATAAGAGCAAACATCAGCAACAGGCTCTGAGCACCATACTAGTGCTGAAAGACATGTTTTATGCATCAGAGGTTGTTCTTTCTGTGGATTTTAATGACATGAGGTCTTGCCTTGTACTTGTAGATGTCAGCCATAGAAACAATGACAGAGAAACTGGAGAGCTTTGCAGCCATGAAGGCAGACTCTGGCACTTCCCTGCAGCCCCTTCCACATCACCCTTTCAACTTCCGATCTCCGCCACCCACGCTATCCGACCCCATCCTGCGCAAGGGCAAGGAGCGTTACACCTGCAGGTAAGGGCCTTGGCACCACCGCAGCAGCGGGAGCGTTCTCCCTGCGTGTTGGGGCACTGCTGGGAGAAGCTGCACCAGGCACAGAGCAACTTCACGTGGTCATCCTTACTGTCTGGATACGGGTGGAGAGGAAAAACAAGAAGCAGCGGAATTAGAACAGAGCATTCTGATGACTAATTCGCTCTGAAATAGCTTGTTTTGTCTGGTAGAAAATCAGCATCTTCTATTTTCTTTGTAATTTTTAATAACCTTGAGAGCAGATCTGGAGATTCTCAAGCAAACAGAGTTCTCCAAGCCAAGTCTCTTGTGTGTGGTAGCAAATGCCACAGTTTCCAATGCAAATGCATTACAATCTCAGCTATGCAAAAAAAAAAAAAAAAAAAAAAAAAAGGAACTTTAAAAATGGTGCAGTTTTTAAACTCTGTTCAGACTCAACTTTATCCGCAGAAATACTTACGTATCCATTGCAGCTATCAGAGCATATCAGAGTGTATCACCAAGGGAACAGAAATCTGTATCTGCTTATGCAGCTTTACTTGCAAGTACCAGAGGTTCTTGTGGTGGTTCCTGCTTCATTTTTCTTGGGGACATCAGTGGTACAGATTTTGTTTGATGCATCTCTTGTGTTCTACTGCCTCAGAAGCTCTCGGCTCAAATTTCAGTTGTGGATTCAGAAATGTAAGGTTTGTAGTTCCAATAGGGACTAAAATTCTATTTAGATATACAGTAGCAAATTCACATTTGGATTTTCATTATTGATTAATGCTCACATGAACTATTCATTTTAAGGACATTTGAAGGTGCTGAATGCCTCTGAAATTAAGAAAGTCTGCCCATATTTTCCTTCTACAACATTAAGCATCGGGCTTCACAGACACAGAACATAACCTTTCCTCCTGAGTATTTTATTTCCCAATTAATGTTTTTATTTATACCTCCCTTCCTTTTGAGTTTTCTATGAATCAGATTTATTGTGGATCATGGTTCATTCTCTTATTTTATTTTATATTGCTGCATTTCCTTATTCTAAGCAGACTGTCAGAGTCCCAGCAGTATATCCTGATAACAGCAATGCAATGCTGCAGCATTTATCTAGAAGTGAATGCTATGAATTCTGGGGATGATGTATGATAAATATACCAGATTCTGTATGATAAACAACTAAATAAGACTATAAAGGAGATCTATAAAAATCTCAGGTGGTGGGCAATATGAACAGTCAGTGATTAACCACTCTGTCCTAATGCAGGAATGAGGTAGTATCAAATGAAGTTATGAGTGGCAGGCTTAAACAAGCAGGAGATTCTTTTGGACACAACACAATTCAGCAGAGGAACTCACTGCTATAGGAGGCTGAGGACATCAAAAGTTTATGTGCATTCGTAAAGCTTTTAGAAAAATAAATGGAAGAAGCTCAGCAAAACCGTGTTGAGTGCAACTGCTCAAGTTTAGGCTCAGAAGGATCTTCAATTTCAGATTACTGGAAGCTGGGAGAATATACTGGGGATGCGTCAGTGCATCCTTTCTTTGTTCTTATATACTTCCCCAGGCCTTCAAGATAAGCTACTAAGTCAGAATTTGGGTCTGACCCAAGTCTTCCTGTAATAGGCATTTGATTTATTTTTTTTTCCTGCCCTTCCCAATGTTGCAGCATTATTGACCGCTGTTCTGTGTCTGATGGAAATGGGTTCCACCAGTATCGCACCACCGTAAATCCTGTTATCCTGAGGTGGACGTCACGCTGTTAGTTCTTGCTTCCACAACTTCTGCCCTCAGTATATATGTGCCTAGAGTTATAAATGCACAAAGTGATTTTCTAATTTGGGGAACGGTATCAAAACAAGTCGGAGAGATAGCAACTGGTGATACAGTGTTTGTAATTTTGGTCTCATGTGGCGGAGCTTTCATGCACTGATGGTTACTTTGGCTTTCACTGTCTAGGTACTGTGGTAAGATCTTCCCACGCTCAGCAAATCTGACAAGACATCTGCGGACACACACTGGAGAACAGCCTTACAGGTGATGTTGTCCCCCAGATACTGCCCCTTTCCCAACACGCTCCTCATTCACCACTCCGTGTTGTTTTTTTTCCTTTCTGTAAAGTTGTGCCAACATAATACTGCAGTCCTGTAGCATTACATATAGTGATTCATAGGATTGTATATTATGTGTACCAGCCAAAAATAATCGGGCTTGGCAGCTTGAAGATAGACACTTAACTTATATTTAGATGTATGCTGGCAAATGAGTGGTCTGATTTCCAGTGTTGTTTAACACTCACATTAACCATTCATCTCAAGGACAGCTGAAGGTGCTGAATGTCTCTGAAAATCAGGCTGTTTTGAAGGGCTTGCCAGTAAATTAACTGCTGGATCTAGCTAGATTTTTTTTTTCTTTTTCTAATGCATGTCAGAGGTGCCTGGAGTAGTAGATCAAAAAACAAAACAAAACAAAAAAAAACTGTGGTATATGTGTTTTAAAATCTAAGTTAGGTAGTGTTCCAACTTAAGTGGCAAAGTTTAAAAAGAGTGATCAGAGGGTGGGAATTCAGACACTGTTTGACTTAGGTGTCTAAGGTATAAGCCTGTACTATTTTCTTCTAGTTGTGGACATAAAAGTCTGATTTTATGCTGCAGTTTGTGTTGTGTATAGACAAAAGTGCACGTACAGACACATTTATAGAAAACGCAGGCAATGCATTCCAGCCTGGGCATTTGGCTCTCCTAAAGGGACTCCTGTTTAAGCGAGTCTTTTAGATTTCAATAAACCTCACAAGAAAATGTATGTAAGTATGAGTGTGTATATATATGAAGGATCATTTGTCATAGAATATTTTTGCCCAATATTTTCTCTTAGTGTTTTGCAGTCAGTTTCAAAAAAACTTTGGCCAAAAATATACTTAGGTTCATTTCTTTTTAGAATAGTATATGAGCAAAACAGAATGAATGATGAATAGAGAGCTCACTGAAAATCAAGCATTGTGTTTTCCATAACATGAGTAAGTGTTTTGCATGTTGTCAAACAGTAGTAACAATTCGAACAATTTCATTTTTGGTAGCTAATGTTATGGTATTTCCATACACAGTCATAAGTTCACAACAAAGCTAATGTAACAGTTATTATATAAAGAGAAACAAACAAATTTATGAGCAGAAAAAGGCCATCTGGTCAAATATATCAAATTTTTATGCTTAGTTTAACTTAAGAAGCCACTTTCTCCCACATTGTAATCCCAGGTACATACAGAGACTTTTTTTTTTTCCATATGGAGTCATACAGAATTCTGAGTGTAGACATTAGGTAAATTAAAAATACTTAAAAAAAACCTCTGTGAAGCAGACATATATTTTGGAACCATTCCCTGTTCTTCTGATTTTTCAGTTGCGTTATTTGATATGCCTTGAATGAATGCTGTGTATTCACTCTACACCCCTGTCTGAGTAGAATGCTCACTCCCAATTATTCAGAGATTGTTAGTCCAGTTTTCTTCCAAAAAAGGAGACTTGCAACTTAACAAAGGTTAGGAAAATACAGATTTATTTGATCTGGTCTTCTCCCAGAAAATGGCCCGTGTGTTTTTTTTTTTGCAATAGAGGTTTGACTTCTGGACAATGTTGCATTATAACAGCACTCCTGAGAGTTAGTGCTACATTTACAGAAGAGCTTAATTATCATTGATTTTCTTTTGCTCTCAGAGAACTGAGATTTCCAACTTTAGCAGCAGTAATCGTTTTGAAAGCTTGTTTTCAAAGTGCCAACTTTATGCAGGTAAAAGCAGGTTGCTGATTTTTCAGTGTTTATTAATGTCTTGCTTATAACTTTTCATTTGATAGTTTAAATGTGGTGTTTTCTTTTTTTTTTTTTCTGTTGACTTCGTCAGTGTTGGAGTTTGTTAAAATATGAATTAAAATGTTCATAAATCTACTACACACTGACCAAATGTCCACATATAGGTTAAGAAACATGCAGGCCAGAAAATCAGATGCTTTGTTTTTTGATTCCTGATTGTCATTGATAAGTGGTGTGGCTTTTACAAAGTCGTTTAAAGTTACTAGCTGTCAATTTAATTAGGCATAAGGTAGGAATAAATAGTAAATGAGCAATATGAAGGTCAATTAATTCGTATTGAAAAGGGAAAGTGCTACAGGTTTTTTGGAGAGTGAGAAATAACTGCTAATGTACTGTTGCTTTCTAAAAATTAGAGTGATTTGAAATGGCTTAAAGACAACATGTTATAGCATCGAATTAGACACAATTCTTTTCATTCTTCTATAAAATTCAAAAATATGTACTTCAAAACCCAGTGGTAAAAAGGACTATCAAGCTTAAAACTGCATCTTTCAGAGAAATGCAGACTAACTTGGGCTTGTTGTGAGATCATGTCAGACTTCTGTGGCAACTCAGGTTGTGAAAAGCAGGAGTTTGTTGTCCTTCCGAGGTTACAAAGCAAAATGCAGGCAAGGCGATTTTTAATGAAGCTCCTTATGCTTGGAACACATGAACATAAGGATATAATGTAGCTGTGAGTTTGCTTCTTGTTTTTGTTTTCAGTCCCTGGAATCACAGAATCACACAAACTACATAAAACTTGGACTGAGAACAACTAAGAGCTACTCGATTTAGAAAGGCTTTTTTTCCTTCTTCTTTCAAATGTCCATTCCCTCCGGGATGCCATCTAATTGATTCTTGAATTACACCCAGTCCTTAAGCTCTGCCTGTAAGGCTGTGATTTCTCCTATAAAGATGTGCTTCCTGACGTCTGTTTTGAATTTGTTTTTCTTTAATTTCCTTTTAGGCCCCCGTGTCCTGTTATCTGCATTAAGCTGAAACTAACAACTAAAGCTGACATCTACCATGGCATTTCAGATTGCACACAGTTCAATAAAAATCTCTCCCATTTACTTTTTTTTTTTAAAAAAAAAAAAAAGGCTAAATTCATCCTGCTGTAAATGCACTTGATATTTAGGAAGAGTCACTGTCCATGTGCTTTATGCTTTGTGACTCTAATTCTGTTCTCCTGCTCACAGCGATCATCTAATAAATGTAAAATTTTGCAAGTGCAGTCACACTATTGAAACTTCACAAAGTATGTTATCAAATGCCTTACCGTCACCTTTGTAGTGTTACCAAAATGTCTTTTTCTTACGGTGATTAGCTCAGTTACTCATTCTTACATTATTTGCTGTTTTCCCCCTTCCCATTGTTTGTCATACCGAGCATCCAGGTTGTCTCCAGCTCTGACTTAGCCCTGTCTGCTGTTCCTTAGAGCTCCTGCGTTCCAGCTTTGGCTCCTTCTTAGCTATCCTTCAATCCTGCTTTGTATTTTTTTAGCCTATTGGTGTGTTACTTTAAACTGATAAGCAAGAAATTTTACTAGCTTTTTGTCAGTCTGTTTACAAAGTAAATACAGCTTCTTTTGAGCTTTATTCTTCTCCTGCCTCTGTGTTCACCTCTTCCCTGAATTTAAGTTGGTTCCTCTGTCTGGGTCATTTATTTAGATTAAAACCAGCAGAGATCCAAGTACCGACCCCTCTGGGACCACAAATAATACAGTACGTCTCCCTCGTCCCTTTACTTTCAGACGTTAGATATTGCTCCTTTCCAATGCCCCTCTGTTTTCTATTTTTTTAACAAGCTCTTTATCCTTTCTCTGTATCTGAACCTGGATCCACATAGCTCATAGTTAGAGCGAGGACCTGTCAAAGGGAACTTTTCAAAGACTTCCTGAACATCTAAATAAATTGACATACGGGAGGCCAGATCTCTCTTGCCTTGCTCATGCGAGCACTGCCTTTGAAGTCCCTGGAGCTGCCGGTGTGAGTGATGGGCGTGGGGTACCTGGGGCAGCCGCACGCCGGCGTGCTAGGAGCCCCAGTGCTCCCCTCGTGCCCAGCCCTTGGCAGCACAAAGCCGAGGCTGGACCGAGGAGGACGGATTTGAGGAAGAGGGGTAAGAAGGATATGGGAAAAGCAACCCAGAGTGAGCAAAGGTGCGTCTCGAAGCAGGATCAGCAGTGATCTGATCTAGAAATATTTCCTGCTTACGAGGTGCGGACAGGCAGGGAGGGAAAACCTTGAGCATCAGCAGAGAGGAGGGAGCTGATGGTACAGTACTGGTAGAATCAGCTGTGCAAAGCTGCTTAGGAAAACCCCACATCATAAGAAGGATATTGGGCATTTGTTTTGCACGTTGCAGTTTTCTGAAATGCTGGACAGTAGAAGCCTGGCAACTCATGAGATCAGATTCGTTGCTAGCAGGTAGGGGGAGGGTAAGAGCTGGAAAACCATACATATTAAACTTGTTAGTATATAAACTGCTTGTCCAGCTGATGTTCAAATAATGTCTTCTGTGGTTGTTCAGTTCACATTTTTTGAAAACAAACCAGCAAACAAACTTTTTAAGTCTGAGAAAACTGGGGTTTAGTAAGAAATTTGCCTTTCTTCTTACGATAATATTAATAATAAATGTTCATTATTAAAAATATCATAATATTTTTCAGTGGTTTAATGGTAGGAAATTCAGAGGAGAACATGGAATCCATAAATATTCAGAGAGAGTGTTTCATAAATGTATCTCTGCTATTTCCAAAAATAATATCAATTTGGTTTTAGAGACCAAATAAAAATCACAGCTGTAGCACATCTGGAAATTGCGTGTTTCACAGTATGGATTTTTTTTATCCTTGCACCCCCTTCTCGCATTTGAATCTGTTGTGTTTGCAGGAAAACGATGCCATGTCCTTAGTGTCAAGGCAAATCTAGTTTCGTACCTGAATGGCAGAAGCGCAGGATACGTTTGTGTGCCCTGTTGGAGCAGTGGATTAACGGCACTCCTAAAACATGCCCACCATCGTTGTGCCTTATCACACGGTAGCTCAGCTCAGTGGGACAAATTCTGCTCTTAGAGCAGTTCAGCTAAAGCAAGTGGTTTTGTGCTGGAATTCCGGGGGCTTGTGAACAGTTTTTATTTTGTCCCATAAGTGTGCGGGATTTGCAATGCTTTGACATGGAGAAGGGATTCTGCTTCCCGTGGGCTTTGGAAGCACAGCCGTGAGGAAAGTAGTTTCGCTGAGGTACAAATGATGTATTTAAAGTGAAACCTAATGAGGGACTCAGGTTGGTTCAAATAATTGATTTTCTGTAGCTCTAGTCCCGAAACTTCTCACTGCGGCTCGAAGCTGCCCTCTTCTGTACAGCGGCTGCAGCGGAGGGAGGGAGAGCAGAGGTCTGAGCTCACAGCATCGGGGTTTGCAAAAGCCTTGCTTTTGTTTGGGGGGGAATATGAATCCAGAGAGGGGGATGGCAACTTGGAACGAGCTTCCAACACATCTACCGTGGTTCCTGCCGAGGGATTTTTCAGAGACAACATTTCTTCGCTCAGCAGCTTCCCTAAACATTCTGGCTTGGCTCCTTGCACTGCACATTTTTTTCATCAGAAACCAAATATTCGCTACATAGGAGTAAATCTTATCCTGTTTGGAAACTACAGTGTATTTCTTGGGAGCTATTGTACTATAATAATAACCATAATTGCCTTTAAAAGCATGCTCTGCTGCCTGTATCTTGAGTACCACAAGGAATTTCAGAAATAAATCTAGGTTTGTCTGTATGTCCAGATAACTGCATCGTGTAGGGATGTGCTAGCTAATAATGGTTTTGTATTTTTAACCTCCCTTCTTTCTTCTCATTCTTTCTCCTCTCCCCACAGCCATATTTCACCTGCCTCCCCTACAAAATGAGAAATAAATTAACTCACCTTTCTTATTTTTACACTGATGTGTGGAGAAGTAATTATTTTGTTTTAAATTCTTATTTGTTTGGACGGCTCACTTCTTAATTAATCCTAATCCTTTCTTTGTGCTCCTTGAGTAACAATAATATTAGATTTGTCTGGAATGATTAATGCCTTGTGCGTTCCAGGTCCTCAGCTGAGTAAAGATTTATAGACCAACATTTTCTGGTTTTCTGGTAGTCAGATTTTTCTTTTTTTTTCCCCCCCTCACGTTGCACTCTTTGGCATTTGCTTCTATTTTTCAGGTGTAAATACTGTGACAGGTCATTCAGCATTTCCTCCAACCTCCAGCGGCACGTTCGAAACATCCATAACAAGGAGAAGCCATTCAAATGCCACCTGTGTAACCGATGCTTCGGGCAGCAGACCAACTTGGACCGACATCTTAAGAAACACGAACACGAGAATGTTCCAGGTAGCAAATGGCATTGCTGGGTGGTTCTGCTGGGGCGCCGGAGGGAGAAGACACCATGGTCTCATCTCTCTGGTCACCTGGGGAGGCCTTTATGGAAAGCACAGTTTCTTTATGTTGAGCATCATTAGGTAGTACAAACCAAATGCCACCTCCTCACGCAGCCAGTGATACGTATGGCTGCAGTGCATCACGGTAACACGGGCACACAGGCAGAGCACTCAGCTCTGCCACGCTCTCATCAGGCCGGTGTGCCCTTTTCCAATCATGGAATAGCCGTCTTGATACTAACCTCCCTGTCCAGGGAACGTAACCTCCCATCTTGAGATCTTTTGGTACAAAAAAAAAGATCTTGAGATCTTTTTGGTACACCAAGCTCTACCAGGGGTTTTCAACCTGAAATGTACGTGTAGATATGTGTGAAATTCAAGAAGATAAAAAGACTTTGTCCTGAGAGAAAAACTGAAGGAAGAAATTCCTGTGCTGAAGCCAGCCAAGTGAGCTCTTAGCCAAGGGAAAAGCTTTATGGTAAATATAAAGGCAAACTGCTGTACAATGGATAGTGGTTCCTAATTTGTATGTACCATCCGTAAATGCTAAATACCATCCGTGTTTCTCTCTGTAGCTCAAGGCTGGAAAACATGAGCCTCTGTGGGCAGCTTTGGTCCATGAGATTTGTCTTAAATATTACATTCTCAATGTATAGTGAGAGGATTGTTGCATAATGTTCCTCCTTGATTTTTCCTCTTAATAATAGCTTTGACAATATCTGATTGTTTCTCCTGTTCTCTTTTCTTGTTTCTCTCACTCAGTGAGCCAGCACTCTGGAGTCATTACAAACCACCTTGGGACCAGTGCCTCTTCCCCAAACTCGGAGTCAGACAACCATGCACTTTTAGATGAAAAAGAGGATTCGTATTTCTCTGAAATCAGAAATTTTATTGCAAATAGTGAAATGAATCAAACATCAACTTTATCAGATAAAAGGTAGACAAGCAAATAAAATTATCTGGTGACCTGTATTGTTAACATGGTTAAAAGACCAGTCAGCCTCTGTCCTGCAGAAAGTGATTTAAAACACTCAAAAAAGAGAAATGTAGAAATGTAGCAGTTCGGAAGGAAAATACAATCAACTTTAAGCTCTAATTCTGGCGTTAAGTCTTTTCAGAAAGTGATTTAAGTTTGGAGGGCTTGCATGAGAGATGCTAATATTCAGAGATGTAGCTGCAACCGGTGGGGGCAAGTAATGGAGTCGTGCTAACAGAAGGCAGGCAGGCAGATTGCTGCAGTTAGCTCTAGTGCAACAGTTGTCATAAAATGAAATTTCATCGCTAGATAAACATGTCATTAGTGATCCGTTGACCTTCTGCCATAAAATCAGTTGGCCTGTTCTGTCACAGATCAGAGGCACCTGCTTTTCTAGTCTTCTAGTTTGTTTCAGATCTACCTGTATCTATGGATTTCAGTAAATCCGAATGTATATTAACACTCACACCTGCAGCTCTCTTGCTATCACAAATAGCTCTTCAATGCCAATATTAAGGTTTAAGGTTTAAGTCCAAAGTGTAAGTATGAGAAATCCACAGAGTGATAGAGTCCATGTGGGGAACAGTAAGAAGTCTGGCATAAAATTTCTGGTAAAGATGCTACCCTTACCTTATGTCACTTGGTGGCATCCTGCGGGGTTCTTAGTCCATAGCACTGTTGATCACACTCTCATTCTCACAGTGTAATTTAAAACTCCTAATCTCTTGGAGTCTGCTCTGGGTATGAATAAGCAAAGTAATGTGAGAGAGAATTTAGTCTGGCTGTTGGATTATGCTGTGAGGAAGCTTCCTCCTGGTTGCTAAAAGGGAGGTTGTTAGAATACAGAGAGGAGGAAAGCCCTGTGTCCCACAGGTGTTACATTGTGAGAGATGAAAAGGCATCATTTAAATCCAGACTAGACAGAATTCTAGATTGAAAAGTATTTGGGTCGGTATATACTTGACATGCTCATTGGCTGTTAAGAAGTTGTGAAGGCTGATTTTTAACTGCCTAAAACATGTCAGTTTTCCTTTTCCTTGCAGTGTAAATGATATGTGTATGTACAAAGATACATCTCTATATGTTTGCATGCATACACATATATAAAATTAATAAAGTCTTATATTACAGTGAAAAGGTATGACTTACTCGTTTGGTATCTCTTCTTTTTTTTTCTTCCCCCCTTGACCAAATATTTCAGGCCAGAAATCCAGGATATTGATGGCAATTCCCAGTGTCATGGATTATCAAATGAGAAAACAGAAGATGTGGATGATGAAGATGAAGAACTGGAAGAGGAAGACGATGACAGCCTGACAGGGAAGTCACAGGATGAAACAGTATCACCCACCGCAGAGCCCCGAGGAGCATATGAGGATGAAGAAGATGAAGAGCCCACATCTCTCACCATGAGCTTTGACCACACCCGAAGGTGAGGTGGGCCGTTCCCTTTGAGAAGTCAAATGGGGGCCAGACTTCTGACCCTGTGTCAGTGGTAGATTGTGAGTGCTACTGTTTTATTTTTCAAGCCATATATCATACCTCCAGTTTGATTTAAGCATTCACTTGAAAGATTCCATTTTCACCATGGTGGGGGATACGAAACAAGTGGACTGCAAGGAGAATCTCTGATAAGATGTATAGCCAAGACTTGAGGAGTATTAACAGAAAACACCTTTTCAGCATACCACAGTTCAGTGGATAATGTCTGTCTCTAAAACCCTGGTCAGGGCAAAGGGAGAGCCCCTTTTTGTACAAAATCCGATTTGTACTGTGCTCCCCATTTTATTTGTGACAAAATGTGGACTTAAGTGAAATCACCAGAGCTCTGGGAAAAAGAGATTTTTTTTTTTTTTCCTGAGATCAAGCCATATCTGTGCACCTTCGAAATTCATTTGTTAGCTATGGTGTAGGCTTAGCATCGCTTTTTCTGCCTCAGTTTGATATTCGTAACAAAAGTCCTGTGATGCAAAGAGCAGCCTCTTATTTAGTCTCAGTGCATCGCTATTTTCATTGCAACTCAGAATGCAGCAGTGTGCTGTGGACATCGATACACTGTCAGACATGTCGAGGAGTGGGCAGCAATTGGACACCTCCACGCAGTGAACTGTAGTCAGGCTGAACCGCAAATATTTATAGCACTAATGCTTGTACGTGCGTAGTCATGCTCTCCACTTTTTCTTTACTCCTTGCACTTTGTGTCATTTCCGTGTTTGTCTGTCTGTCCGCTCACGCATGTGGCTTGTGAGACCCCCATGGTATGTGCATGCAGGCACTGGGTTAGCACCACTCACATTGGCTAGTCTGTGAACGGCGAGACGAGCTAACAACAGGTCAACCCCTTCCCCTGGTCATTGGTACAGGTGTATTGAGGAGGACGAAGCCGGCTTGTTAGATTTGGAGCAGATGCCGAATTTTGGGAAGGGGCTGGATCTTCGCAAAGCAGCCGAGGAAGCATTTGAAGTTAAAGATGTGTTTAATTCCACCTTAGACTCTGAGACAATAAAACAGACTCTGTACAGGCAGGCTAAAAACCAGGTGGGTATATGACAGAACATTTTATCTAGCTTGCCGCCAGCATGTACTATAGGATTAGCAAGCAGCTGGCCTCTTTTAGCTAAGGTTTATTTTCTTCCTCATCCAGTGAGCAGGAATTCTGACTGTAATAAGTGAATTGTGTGGGAACTGTGTCTTGTTGCAACTGTGCAGAAATTGAGGAGAAATGGAGTGGGCATCAGGTCTAGGTCGCCAAGTCAATTTACCATTAAGCCTGTGTTGTGAGAACATGCTTATAGAGAAAGATAGCGGCATCTGTCTGTTTTTATCTGTCTGTATTAATGTATTTTTCTGACAATTATGTATTTATGCTTCACTGTGCTGGACAGGAGAGCTCACACTCAACACTTCTAACTGTAAGCCTCTAAGAAAGGTGCTCGGAATTACTGCCCAACTATCGTCGTTGACCGTGTAGGGAATTTGGGCTTCTGCTTTCAGAGAACCACTTTGCACCTAGCTATGGAACGTGGTGTAAAGTAAAGGGTGTGAATAATGTCCATCCTGACAAGTGTCAAGTATGTTAGTGGAGGCTTGATGATATTTAATACGGGGGATAAGCTCAGCTGTTGCACTGGAGTCCTTTTCTAACCGTCAAGCAGCAGAATGTGTCTTGAAATCTATCCTCAGTGTCCAGCAAAGCAATAGCTTAACGCAGCTGCCAAGCAGAATGAGATTTTTGATTTATCATCAGCTGGAATTGGTGAAGTTTTGACCTCCACAGTAGGTGCTAGGACTAAAGCTGGGGGAAGGGACTGCTCGAAGACAGGACATGGCTTTTTTCCAGGGGGAACTAAGTAAAGCACAAGCCACTTGCCTGACTCGTATATGTGTGCTGTTACTAATATGGCAAATGTACTAACTACCTGGGAAAGCTTGCTCCTTTCAAATTCGTCCTACTTTGTTAGGTCTGTCTGATGCATGGCAGGGGCCTGTGTTTTTTGAACAAGTTTCATACTGAATGAGGTGCAAGCCTGGTTACACTTAAATGACCATAAGTAATTTAAATAATTTGAACCGGGGAGTGGTCATAAAACACTGTTTGTGTGGGCAGCACAGCACTCCTTGGGAGCTGTCTGTCTTTTACACGGTTCGAGAAGCGTGCATGTCCTTAACACTGCCGAGCTGAACCTCTTTCGGCACGTACCTCCAGCAGATGGTGTGTTGACAAGTCGGTCTGACTCTCAGCCTTTAAGAGGCTGAAGTTGGATGACCAGTTACTATTGTCACCATCACAGTTGCACTGCTAAGGGTCCTGCTGCACTGAGTGCTGTACCAGTGTCCCAGATAAGGTGTGGCCTTCGGCTGTTGCCCTGCAAAGGTTTGTGCGTGGGTGGGTGCAGCCTCAGTGTGAAGGAGAGGGCTGCACGGCCACCACACGTGGGAACATCCATCGCACCAGCTGGTACAGGATGGGGGAAACTGTGTCCTCTGCTGTTTCATGTCACAGGTGGCAGTTACACAGGCTTTTACATCCAGTACACGAGGTTATCACCTAACCAAGGCTTCACATTTGTTTGGACTGTGAAAGGATGCAAAAGGCATATGAGTCTTGGAAGAGGGAGAGCATCTGGGTTAGAGAAGCCATCAGATCATTAGGCAGCAAACACAAGTCTCCATGCAGTTTTTTCAGCAGACACCTACCACTTCACTGCAGCAATGCCCCAACAAGAACATATGAGCTCACTGGGAATACCAACGAGCTTTCCATGCCTATGTTCCTAAACACTTACGTGCAGGTTTCCACGGGCAGCAGTGGGCTCATGCCAAGCGGGGGGCACAGGGGGCCTGGCCACTGCCCCTCGGGCAGCGGCAGCGTGAGCGGTGCCAGCCTCTGTTAGCTGCTGCTTGTCTCTAGAAGCAAAACGAAGCATTCGGCATCCTGCATGCTGCCACTGTCCCCCAGCAGCTGAGGGAGAGCAGGAGTGTGGGTGCGTAACCAGGTGCACAGCCTGGCACAGAGCGGTTTGGGTCTGTAAAAGCCAGGGAAGGACGCATGGCCTGCCCAGCCCTGCCTCTGGGCTCTGGCAGCTCCAAGTATCTGGAGTGACGGGTGTCGTCCCTGCATGTGGGCGTAGATCTAGACCCACTGGCAAGATGTTTAGCCCAGGCCAAAGGGTGCTGGCGATCTTAGGGTTTGGTGAGGTGGTGCTGTGCTTCGCACAGGTTATTGTGGCCTGCCCTGCGTGCATATTCACACGTCCCCTGCGTTACTCTCTTCTCCTGCAGGCTTATGCAATGATGCTGTCCCTGTCTGAGAACGCTCCCCTCCACACGTCCTCCCAGAACTCCCTGGGTGCTTGGTTGGACATGGCAGGAGCAGCTTCAGAGTCGGGGACCTTTAACCCCATCAACCACCTCTGAGAGGTCAACAAGGCACTGGCCAGAGTCCCAGCGAGGAGGCGGTGGTGCTGCAATTATCCTAGCAAAAATCCCAGCAAGCAGAAGATGGATGAGAGGGCCTCAGGAGTTGCCTGGACTTTTGGCTGAGAAAGAAACCCGTCGCATCCGACCTACAAGTCCTGCATTTTTACCCGTCCAGAGTTTTCATTTGTAATTTATCAGAACGAACCTCTCCAAAACTGGATAACTGATGCAGCCCCAGGATTTCATTCTGTAGGAATAGCATAAGCAAGACATGAATTGCAACAGTGCAATCAAATATTGGTCCCTCTAACATTACAAGATTGTATCACTGCACCAGAGAAGCCCACATATAAATTGCATCTCGAAACCATTCGGTAGCTTAATCCTTTCAACTCAGCCAAATAATGGGATAGCAAGGAAACAGAGCCAGATGGGCCCTATCCCTGGTGCAATTCTGACAGAGGCACAGGAGTTACACCAGGGAAGGGTAAATTTAATTGACCTCAAAAAGAATCTGAACTTGTGCACTCCCACAGAAATATGTCCTATCCTTTGTTCCCAACCAAACGTACTGGCACAGCCCAAAGCTTCTCGAGTGTGAGGCCATGCTGCGTGCGGTCATGCTACGCTACATGCGGTGTCCCGGTTGAGAAATCTTCAGCCTGGAGCATTGCTGAGGCTGGGTTGTTGATGTATCATGCAAATACGTGGTTCACAGTCATCGGCTGTGCCCTGAAAGCCCTTCTGCCTGTGCTTGCGCCGCAGGGCTGAGAGCGCTTCCCGTCTCTGGTAGTGCCTGCGAGCCCGAGCTGCTGCCTGCGCTCGGAGCATCCCGAGTGCTTCAGAACAAAATCCGTGCTCAGAAAATCTCTGGTGAGCAGGGCAGTGGCATTCAGTCCCGCTCTGGCCCCATGCCTCATGGCAGGGCCGCTTGGACCTCCCCGGATGTGAGCACCCCGGGCAAATCCATGCCCGAGAGGTGCAGGTGTGTGCGGGAGGTGTGCGGGGCGGGCAGGTTTGGCCTGCGGCGGGGCACTCGCAGCTTCTGCTTTGCCTCCCAGGGTTGTCTTCAGAGTGGTGTCTTTTTGGTGTTGGCAGTATCTGGGAATTGTGGCAGAAATTTCTGACTCCTGCCAGTGTTTTGGTTTGCTGGGTGGTTGTTTATGAGTAGCACACTGCCAGTTGGCCTGTAATTTTAATAGGAAGGTTAAAGTTCCCTTGCTTCAGCAGTGTCAGGGGTTCAACCCACTATTTGAGCACATATAAGAACAGAATTGTCTTTCTGACTCTAAAATAGCTCGCAGATATTTTATGAGTGATTTCAAGTTGCTTCAAAGTCTCATCTTTTCTTACTGACGCAAAGCAGCCTCCAGAAATGCTGGGACGTTCATGCTGTTGTGCGTTGTAATTACAACCCGGTGTTGCAGCAGTGATTTTGCAGGTAAAGCTGAATTACTGAGCGGTCTGGGAAGTGATTAGACCTGTTCCAAGAACAACATTGGCTACAGAGATAAAATTTAGGATGCGCGTCGTGAGAATTTGCTATTTGCAACATGATAAAATTCTGAGGCTCGGACTGCTGCTACTACCGAGTGAACGCCGGCTGGAGCCTGGGTTGCTCTGGCAGCCTGGCTGTGCAAAGCCAGAGAGGCCAGGAGGAGCCTTTCCCGTCGGGTCTGGCATATTTTAGTGCCAGCGTGCTTCTAGCAGGTATCACAACTGGTAGTAACTGCCTGCAGGCCTGGGTTGATGGCTGATTTCAGAGAAGCAGCACACGGTGGTCAGTACATCTGCCTGTAAGTACCTGACATTCTCAGGCTCTGCCGACTTTGAAAGAAACCAGACAGGAGCTCCTGTGCCGGTCCGGGATGGCGAAGCACAACACGGGAGCCCCATTCCAGCACGCAGAAATGAAGGAAACAACTACTCAGATAAAGTGGAGGTTTTGTTAGGGTGTAAACTACCCTTTGTAGTTTACTCTTTGCACCCCTGAGCACACCTGGGGCTGGTTTTGGATAGCCGGGAGCCTCAGACCACCCGAGGAGGAAAGCATCTCTAGGGTATCTCCGGTATAGGATGAACAAAAGGTAAACTAGCGGCGTCGGTGTATTTTCCAAGAAAATTTACCCTTCCCATTTGGTTTTCCACATCACCCTGTGAAAGTGCCCAAGGCTCTGAATCCACCAGGCAGCGGAAGCCGAACTGCTTCATGTATTTGCACAAAGCTCCCGGGCAGACACGGCCCAGGACCCGGCACTGTCAGGAGGCACCGGTCTGCGAGTGGCGCTGGGACGCCCCCAGCCCCTGCTGCAGCACCGCCCTGCCCAGGCGCTCGGCCTTTAAATTATTCCCCCAGGGGCCAACTGAAAATAATAAAAGAACTGTTTCTCTTCCAGAGGGAATTTATTTTAATCTGTACATAACTTGTAATTTTTTGCTAATTCTTTTCTTATTTTATTTCTTCCTTAACAGTATTTTTTGCATTAGATATCACTATTGTGAAGAAATAATGTTAATATAAGTATGTAGTGAAGGACCAAACTGGTGTAATTAAGGTTGTATGTTGTATGATCGATAACCAGGGAGTAGGAAGAGTTTGTTAACGTGCCAAACGACCCCAATTAATTCTGCTATTCTTGCTGCCGATTCTCCAGACAATCATACGTTTTGTTACCCTTGCAGTTAGGTGCCAGTTGCATCCGACTCCGGTTCCTATTTATTTCCTTGGTGGGCTGGGAAGCAAAAGCAGCCTCCGCCGAACCAGCCCCGTGCCCACGGAGGGACGGGGAAGCGCTCGGCCGCAGGACGGCTCGGCCCCACGGCACCCAGGCCCCAGGAGACACCGAGCGGTGGCACGGATCCGTCCCTGCCCTGGGGAAGCCCGAACGCCTCGCTCCTGCTGCTGGCCTCCTGCGTGCCCAGAGCGAGCCGAGTCCCCTCTGAGCAGGGAACGCGGCCGTGGCTGCCTTGGTGGTGGGACATCTGCTCGCCCTGCCCCAGGGCTCTGCGCGACACCGAAGGCAGCTTCGAAGAGGTCGGCGTCGTGCTCCTCGGCATGGGGAGCTTCTGGAGCAGCAGCGAGCTGGTCTCAAAACACAGGCCAAGTACTGAGCAATGCAAATGTTACTGTGGGGTTTGTGGGTGGTTTGTTTTTTTTTTTTTTTGGTCTTCCCTTCAGCATCTCAGCCCTCCGTTCTGCCGCGTTGTGTCTCCAGAGGAGCAGGTGGGCGGCTCCCTGGGGGGCAGCTCCCCACGGCTCTGCCGCGAGCCCACTGCCTCGTGTGGCATGCTGCTGGCCAGGGCAGGGGGCACGCGCCAGCCGGGGATCAAGGACATGAAAAATAGAGCTTTTTAAATCATGAAATGATTTTTTTTTTCCTTTTTGCATTTTCCAAATTCAGTTTTCTTCCTGTTTTCTTGAGCTAGTGCCTCTGTTTTAAGATCTCCTGACTCCTCTAATTTAGCACTGATGACAAGTTTTAATTTTTCCACAGTTAAATAAAGAGAAAGCCTCAATGAATTTCTATTTATCTTGTAGCTCTCATTCAATTGCACTTAAAATGTGTTGCAGCTCGTAGCAGATGTTTAGGTTTTGCTTTGCTGTTTTGGACAAAAGCGGTCACTTACCTTGGAAGGATGTTTCCCAAGATGTGCGTGTGTCGAGGACGGCTCTGCCATCAGGACGGAGCTGGCTTGCTGGCACGGGCACTGGGGAAGGTCTGGGTCCCCCTGGCTCCAGGGAACACGGAGCTGTAGTGCCTAAGGACACCCAATGCCACTAGCCCGGTGTGCTCAGGATCCCCCGATGCCAGCGTGGTGCAGCAGGGCGCGTAGTCGCAGTGATTTCAGAACGGCCTGGCGTTCGTGTGAAAGCAAGGGCACCATGCGAGGTGCGATGCAAAGCGAGAATATTTGTGTAGGATCTATTTATTAAATGTATCGCCACATCTCGTAGCCGTACCGCCACAACAGCAAGGGGACGGGCAGGCTGCGGGATGCTTCCTATCCCCAGGTGCGGCCGAAGGAGGCTGCCGGAAAGCCTCCGGCTGCGCGGTGCTGCTGCAGCAAAGGGCAAAGGGTCCCATGGGGCTTCTGAGCACCGTGGGGCCGTGTCCCCTCCCTACGAGCCTGCCCCAGAGGAGGACACAGGCCTGAGGCACGCACTGGGCTGCGGGGTTTTGAGCACTGATGGGAACATTTTGAACACTGGGGCTGGGGCACAAAGCTGGCAGAGCAGTGGCGGTGCCGAGGGTGCCGGTGCACCCGGGGGAGCTGTGCACACCCATCGGGAGCTGCCTGCGCTGCCATTCGGTGCCTGGGGATGTCCCGTGGGGCAGCCGGCTGTGCTGGCTGCATGCTGTTCATTCGTGGTCACAGCAGAGAGGCTCGAGAGGCACGGCTCGGTGCCAGCAGCAAACCCAACCCAGGCAGGGTTCAACAGCAACACCCGGGCTGGGTCTGCTAAACTGCATCCCAGGACAAAACGCGGAGCTTGGTTTCTGTCTTTCTTAAAACGAAGTAGTGGAAGCGTTCGGGTTCTCCCTCAGCAGCACTTAGGCTCTCGGTAGATGTTCTTGAAAACGGCTTCTCACTTCCTACGAAGCATTTTGAAAGCACTTGCACAACGACGTGAACATGTTTAGACTCTAAGCATCAAAGCACTGGATTGTGAGCCCCCTCCCCTCAGCCAGTTTCAACCTACTGACTTACATTCAATTTTTACGTGCTGTATTGTGTGTGTGTGTGTGTGGCGGGGAAGGGGGAGCACCGTGGTGGAGGAGCCTGCGCTTCGCCGCCTGCCTCAGCCCCGGCGGGGAGCGCGGCACGGTGCTGGTAACATCAGGGCAAAACCCTCTGCTCCTGGGTGCCGGTCAGTGGTGTGTTCACAAAGCCATGAACCTTTTTCTCTGTAGTGTTGAGTGATACTGTGATTAAAATGTTATTGAATGATTCCAAGATTTTTTTTTTTTTCTTCCGTCATTAATTCTTATTACCACTTCGGAAAAAGAATGAAAAAGAAAAAAAAGGCAGCTTTGATTTCCAAATGTGCAATTCACATGTGAACAAAGTAATTCTGAAAGTAATTCTCAATGTCTTTTACATTCTCGTTGCTCTCTTCAAAGCAAGAGATGTTTTGCCCTGATGTCATTTCCAGCCTGCAGAAGATGTAATTTAAAACATATATATATTGTGCTTGCAAGAATCATAAATCTGTGCATCCCATGTCATTCCTTTTCCCATTGTTACAATACAGATATGATTTAGTTTTTTTTTTTTTTTTTCTTTAGAACTGTATAGTGTTTTTTTAAATCAATTGTAAATGTCTGGTTTTCATATAATGTTTAAAAAACATTGAGAAAGAGGATGGTGCTTGTTCCATATCATTCTTGATTGTATATTGCTTCTGTTATGTTTATAAGTAAACTGTGCATGACTTGTGTTTAGCAGTCATTATTGTGTCTGTTTGTGAAATTTTTATTAAAAAGAAAAAAATTCCGTAGATGCACTTATTGTATATGTGATTAGATTTTGCGTCTGAGGCTAGAAGCCTTGAACTGCCAAGGAAGAAAAAAAAAAAGTGTTGGCAGTTATTAATTAATATGAAATCGCTTTGTTGGGAGCATAATGAAATAAAAGATATGGAGTGTAGAAAATAATTAAAAAAGCGATTTTACAAATTTCATTTTGATGCTTGTGATAAAAGACAAATGTACTTGTGTAGAGAAATTCCTTTAAAATAATGAATAGAAAAAGCTGATTTTGAGGTTAATGCTGTAGAATAGGAATGTATACCAAATGTAATCTTTCCAATGCTACAATGAATTTATACATGAGATTGATATGCAATAAACCTGTGTGCTTTTATAAGCAGTGGTCCTGCGAGCTTTTTTTTCTGGGAGGAATGGCAGAGGCACAGCCCCAGCAGCAGTGGGGTGGTGGAAGTCGTGTGTAAGCTTTGGTGTCAGTTGTACGGAGGGGGACGCCCTAAAGGGAACGCAGCGTTATTAGGGACATGTAGGGGAAGAGTTCATCACTCCCTGCTGCCTGGCTGTGCCTGCGTCCTCCTCGGGGGAAAGTTCCCAGGAGGAAGAGCAAGAACAGGGCAGGGGCCAGGTTGCACAAAGGCTCAGGAGCTGTTTGGAAGTGGCAAGGGCTCTTTCCTTTCACAGCTGAGAGCGGCGAGTTAGCGGCTATCTAGTGATAGCGGTCAGATGTTTCAGCGGGGGTACCAGGAGCAAAAATGACTTGAAAGCAGGGTCTTTGAGCTAACAACGCGCATTACAAAACCCATGAATGGTCTCTGCTTCAAAAAGTCATTCATCGTGATCAAATGATGGGATCCCACATCCCGCATAATAGCACTTCTCTGGAGTTTGCCATGCGAGGTTTTCAGTCGAAGCTGAACTCTTGAGTAGGAGCCCTCGGCATCTCTGTGACGGCTGGCAACCTTTCTCCTTATTAGCCCCGGAGGAAAAGAAAAAAATCTCTCGGATAAGAAAGCTCAGATAATAGAGCAATTGTCTGGCGGAGTCTTTTAAAAGAATATTGCTGACAAGTGGACTTTGTCATCCAGAAAGCACTTGAGATTCACCATAAACCAGGGAGAAAAAGGCTCCATTTTTAATGGGGAAAAAAAAATCAGAACGGGGGGCACAAGAGAAGGTCAGGGAAAAATCTGCTCCCAGCAAACACCCGGAGCGGAGCCCGGCCTCCGCAAGCAACTGGGCCACGGGGCAGCTGTCCCCAGCCCGGCCCTTGGGCCCTCCATACCCCAAATGGCAAAACGCTGCTCTGGGGCCACGAAGTGCTGGGGACGGATGCTTTACTCCCACACAGGGACAGCCTGTGGCCTCTTACAGCCACTGGAGGCCCAGCTGCGAGGCTGAGCCTCGGGTGCTGTGAGAAACAGTCCCTGGCCCACTTGAGCTGCCTGTGGCTTCTCAGATGCCGAGGACGGCTGGAGGAGCAGCCTTTGGTCGCCCATCAACGTGCCAAGAGTGTGCCCAACACTGCCGGGTCCTCCCCGGCCTCCCTGGGAGGCTTTCTGGAGCGGGATGCCCCAAGATCATGGGTCGGGGCTGGGAGCGACGCTCCTCGGTGGGGCGTCAAAAACCACAGGACATCGTGGGGCAGCCGCCTTCAGCTCCTTGTGCAGCCCCGCTGAGAAAGGGGAAGTGGAGCGGGGCCATGCTCAGCACCACGCTCCGGATGGGACCGGGACCGGGATAGGGACTGGAATTGGGGTCGGGACCGGGACCGGGACCGGGATAGAGATCACGATCGGGATCGGGACCGAGGGAGGGAGGCTGGAGCCCTCAGGGAGGAGAGGCCTCCAGCCTCCAGCCTCGCCACCGCCTCCGCTCCGCTCCTCCAACCCCGGGCCGGGCTGGGCCGGGCCCCCGGCGGCTCCTGGCGCCGCGGAACTCCTCCTCCTCCTCCTTTTCTTCCTCCTCCTCCTCCCTTTTCTCCTCCTCCTCCTCCTCCTCCGCGGCTGGCGGGGCTGAGGCGGTGTCGGTGAGTAGCCGGAGGCCGGGCCTCCCTCTGGCTTTTGGGGTGCTTTGGGTGCTTTTGGGGTGCTCGGGTGCGGGGCGGGCACAGGAGGGGCTGCGGGGCTCGGCACCGTGGCGCTGCCCCGAGCATTCACAGCCGCTGCCCCCCACCCACAGGGTGCCGGGGGTCCCCTGGGAGCGGGGCGAGGAGCCTGGGCCCAGCGGGCGTTTGTCGGGGGGGACTCGGGGCTTGGAGCGGGGCCGGGGCTGGCCGTGTCCCCTGGGGTGGTGGGGCCGGGCAGGGCGATCTGGGGTTAGCGCGACTCAGCCGTGGGTTTTTGTTTAGCTCTGTACTGGGGCAGGCGGTGGGGATGAAACGCTCCACGCTGCGGGACGGGGAAGGAGCTGGGTCCCGCCACCCTGCATGGGGAGCGCTGGGTGCCGGGAAAGGTGGTGCTGAGTGGGCGGGGGGCGCGCAGGGGGGCCAAAACTGGGCTGGAAGGTGGTGGGGAAGGGGTGGGCTGCGTGCCTGGGCCCTGCAGGGGTCCGGCTGGGCACAGAACAAGGAGAGGGCAGAGAGGCATGGGGCGGGTGCACCCACAGTGACCCTGCCTCCACGTGATGCCGGGAGCAGAGGACATGCACCCATCAGCCCCATCTGTCCCTGTTTTTTTGGGGTCTGCCAAGCTCCCACCCACACCCGCTCAGCATCTGAGGGGTGAGGCGATGCCCCTGGTCAGAGTAGGGATAACTGCACCCGGGCTCCATCCTTCTCTCCCAGCCCGGGCCCTGTGCTGTCCCCATGTTCCCACGCGATGCCGTGTGATGGCCCCAGCTGTGTGCCCATAACCTCAGCCTTGGTGGGAGAAGGCATTCAGTCCTCTGTCCGTCTGTCTGTCCGTCTCTCTTGCACAGCTCTCTGGCTCCCCGTGCTGCCGCCATGTCTCGGAGCCCCCCCAGCAGCAATGTGGAGGACAAGCCCTTGCTCCTGGAGTACCGATGCCACCCGCTGCGGCAGGGGCCCCCCACCTCCACCTCCCCATCCGGCACACGCAGCCCTGACTCGGCACTGCTGCCGGCAGCAGGCCCTTTCTCCTTGACCGAGCCACGCCGCATCGTCCTCAGCACGGACAGCCCGGCCGCGCTGAAGGTGGGCACCCAGCAGCTCATCCCCCGCAGCCTGGCTGTCTCCACCAAGACCAAGAACCCCTCGCGGCACCCAAGCACAGGGGCAGCCGGCTCCGGCCAGGAGCCTGCATGGCCGGACCAGAAGCGGGCATCCATCCCCAGCATCTCCCTGGAGGAGGAGGATGATGAGGAGGATGGCCGGGGGATGCTGAAGCGCAACCTGAGGAACATGTCGTACCGCGCTGCCATGAAGGGCTTGGGCACAGAGCCGGAGCCAGCGGCCGCCGTCCCCTCGCTGAAGCCGGTGCTGGAGGAGGGGGGTGTCCCCCCTGCCCGCAGCCCTGGCAGGAACAAGGTGGGTTTGTGCCCGCTGCCACCCCGTTTCTTTTGGGCCCCGTGGCCGTGAGCTGCTTCCAGGGGCTGCGCAGAGCTTTCCTCCTGCATGTCCTGCCTGCTGAAAAACTACTTGAGCATGGAGCTGGCAGGGCATGCTGAGACCGGTGTGCTGAGCCCAGGCAGCCAGCCTATCACCCACGGGTGCTTTGGGTCCCCAGGGATCCTGTGAGCAGCTGACGCAGCTTCTGTAAGGATCGCGGCTCCTGTGGGGCTCCCGTGGGCCTGCAGGGTGGGGTGGCTGGGCAGGGGCCTTGGGCCTGCACCCAGACGTGGGCGAAGCAGGGCTGGGAGGGCCAAGACGCCAAGCAGGCAAAGTCCAGATGCGAGACAGACGGATGGGAAAGGCAGCGGAGTAACCAAAGGATTGTTCAGATTGTGACCCTGATAATGCGAGGTGAAAGCTGAGTCACTTCAGTACAGCAAACAACAGTGTAGACAACAATCGGTCTGAGACAACAGGGTGGTATTTGCAAACTGCCTGCCTGGGGAGCTGCTCCCCTTCTTGAGGGAGCCAAATGCTTCCCAGGGCCTGGAATACAACTGGTGGGTATCTGACTCTGGCATGTGCTTTGTGGCAAGTGTTGTGGTTGTGTGGTCCTGCCGGGGCAGCAAGATTTCCTTGCGGTGGTGGCAAGCTCTCCTCTTCCTCTTCTTCCTCCTGCAGAGAACCTTCGGGCGGAAGCGGGTGCAGAAGCGGGGCGGCTCGTTCAAGGACCGTGAGTGCTGCTTCTCTTCCTCCCACACCGCTCTGCTTTGCCTTTTTCCAGCCCATGCAGAAGGCACAGGGAATCCCTGGCAGCCCCTTTGCCACGTGTGGTGCTGGCCCAGGGCAGCTGCTTTCCTTGCACTTCCCCACCTGCAGGAGCAGAGCCGTGTCCCTGCTCCCCAGCAGGGTACAGCCGTGCTCACAGCGGGAATGCTCCCAGCTCTGTTTGCTCAGGGCAAACACTGCGGAGGCTGGCGGCAGCCAGAGCTGCTGGTTAGCTGGTGCCGTGCAAAGTCCTCAGTGGGGAGGTGCTGGGCCCGGCTGCCGCGGGGTGCTGGGGTGGGGAGGTGGCGGGAGGCGAGGCCGGCAGGGTGCAGCCAGAGGCTGCTCTCACTCCTGGTCCTCCCCGCTGCAGAGCCCCGGCTGTACCAGGAAATCCGTGAGCGAGGGCTGAACTCAGTCAGCCACGAGTCGGATGAGGATTTGCTGGAGGAGCCCATCCCCGAGGAGCCGTCCCCGCCCGACACTGCGATCGTGGTGCAGAGCTATCGCCCCGCGCAGGTCACCTGGAGCCAGCTGCCGGAGGTAGGAGCGGGAGCACAGCTCCTGGCCATGTTCTGCGTTCCCTGGGGGAAATGGATAAGTGGCAATGGCAGCCCTGCCTCACCCAGCCGCAGTCCTTACACCCCGGAGCAGTCGTGCGAACTCACCTCCTGCCTCCACATTTCCCCACGCCTTTGCTGGGTCTGGGAACCCTCATCTGGGAAGGCCAGGCTGCACCTCGAGCAATCTCCATGTTGTGAAAGATTATTTTTCTGCTTATCCGTTCTTGAAAGCCCTTATTGCACAAGAAGGTGACCTGCTTATTAAAAAGAAATAGAGTAGAGTGTATTTTAAAAGCTGTCCGAGCTGCCAAACAGTGAGCGGTGTTACCCCAGATGCTTTGGGGTGGCCCTGTGCTGGTTGGGACACGCCGGGCTCCTGGCAGGTCTGGGCAGATGCCGGCCGAGCTGCTGCGGTTGCGCTCGTCGAGGCGCCCCAGCAGGCTCAGGGAAGGCAGGCAGTTCTGGCCACTTGTGTTTTCAGCAGAGAGCAATCCCTGCCTGCAAAGCACCCCTGCCGCTAAGCGCAGGAGCTGCTGTGGTGGGTTCGGGGCTGGGGGGAGCCGGAGCTGACCCCGTGCTGCTGCCCGCAGGTGCTGGAGGCGGGCGTCCTGGACACCATAACCCCCGAGGAGCGCAAGCGGCAGGAGGTGAGAGCGGCCCGCGGGGGCACACGGGTGTCTCGCTGGGACGGGTGGTGCTGGGGGTTCGCCACGGAGGTGCCAGGTGCTGACGGGGAACGGGCACCACGAGGGAAAGCATCTTCGTGGTACGACGTGGTTTTGAGGCTGTCCAAAAGCATGCAGATGTTGTTGGCGTAGGCCAAGCAGTGCATGAGATGGTATCAGGGAATGCTTGGAAAAAGTTTCCAGACATTATTAATGTAAATACTGTAAAGTCATTACTAAATACTATAAAGTCATTATTAATGTAAATGAGGCGCAGCAAGTTTGAACTCACCCCTCGTGCTGCCGGTGGTGCCGCAGCCTGCCTTGCTGCCTCCTCACCGTCCCGCTGCTTTCAGGCGATGTTTGAGATCATCACGTCCGAGTACTCCTACATGCACAGCCTGAACGTCCTGGTGTGCCACTTCATGAAGTCGGAGGAGCTGAAGGAGACCATGACGCAGACGGAGCACCACCACCTCTTCTCCAACATCAGCGACATCCTGGCTGTCAGCACCAGGCAAGTCCATGAATGCTGGTACTGTGCCGGTTAAGCTGTGCAGTGCGGAGCTCCGCTGGTTTGTCATGTTTAAAGCAGCATCCTGGTGGTGCTGAGGCAGCCCAGCTGCTGCCCTCCTTCCTCATGCCACAGCACAGCCTCTGCAGCATCGTCCTGGTGCTGCGTGCCCAGGGTGAAGGGCTCCGTTCTGCCCTGCTGCCCATTTTCTGTGCACCCAGAGCACAGTCGCGTGGCTGCAGTCGGGCATCGAAGCAGGGGTGCTCCTATTGCTCCATCAGCGTGCCCGGGGTGTTTCTGTTTGCTAAAGTTCCCAGCTGGGGACTTCCCAGCTGGCCGGATGGACAGACAGGATGCAGGACCTGGAACTGCCTCCTCTGGGAGCCAGCAGAAGCGCGCCCTTTGCTCCTGGGGGTGGGAGCTGCAGCGGGTGCTGTGGGAACACCACACGAGGGGGCGGCGCAGTGGCACCGTGAGACCCGGCACAGGGGCGTGGGGGGCTCCTGCTGCTGCTCCTCGCAGCTGGGCTGGGTGCAGGGGGACCTCGGGGGGGCTGCGGCACAGGGGGACCCTTCTGCAGGACGGGGCCGGGCGGCTGCGGGGAAACTCAAGCAGCTGGTGTTCAAACAGCTTCTCAGCTGCGGCAATTTGGGAAAAACTCCCAGCGTAGGAATGTCGCTTCAGAGCGAGTAATTCGAGGAATTGTTCTGCTCTGGGACATTTGGCGTGCGGGGATGGTCCCAGCAGAGCCTGTTCATGGCAAAGCACACTGAGCTTGGCAGCTTGTGTGTTGCTCTGGTCTGTTAGCTCCCATGGACAATCTCCTTCTGTAACTCATGAACCAGAAAGCTTTGGCTGCCCCAGAACTGCTCTCTGCTCCCACAGAGACACTTTGCACAGATGCCAACCTTGGTCCCAGCCCCAGAGGTGCCTGTTGTGGCTGGCAAAGGGCTGCTGGAAGACAAAGCAAAGGCCTGAGCTGAGGGCTGACCCCAGGAAGTAAAGGTGCAAGGGGTGCTGGAGGAAAAAGGGCAAGGCACCAGGGAGGGCCTCCAGCTGGGCCATACCATGGGACCAAGAGCAAGGCACCCGGTAGGAAGGATGAGCCGCCAATGTGCCAGTGAACTAAAAATCGCCTTGGTCCTGCCCTGGTGAGGCACACGGTGAGGCTGTTGGCTTTCTGCCCCTAGCTTCTTTGAAGACTTGGAGAAACGACACCAGGAGAACCTCGTCATGCCTGACATCAGCGACATCGTGGAAGAGCACGCCTCAAAGAACTTCAACCCCTATGTCAGTTACTGCTCCAACGAGGTGTACCAGCAGAGGACACTGCAGAGGCTGCTGTGAGTCGTGCTGTGCGCTCGGGCTCCTCGGGAGCTGCTTGCAGGGCTCTGAGATGCGCAGGACTCTGCCCTGCCGAGCACCGAGCCTCTAAGACCTACTGCATGATGTGGGACGTGATTTGGGCTGCGCGTTAAGAAGGGTGAGGGCTGGGGGCCAGGTGGGGGCAGTGCTGCCCCGTGCTGAACCAAGCCATGCTGTGAACAGGTCCTGCGAGGGCAGCGTGGGCTGCGCTGGGCTGCCTGGGGAGGCTGCTCGTCTCCAGGCCATGCTGGTGGTGCCGGCCGGTTCTGACTTTCCCAGCTTCTGATGGACTCATTATCTTCAGTCACTTTTCCATCACCTGCCCATGGGTCGATCCGTTTTCTGTGCATGCTGAGCAGGACAGGCTGGTGCTGGAGCTGCATTCCTCACGTGTGGCAATCCTCTGGAAAATCTTGATAACCAAAGAGCAACGTTAATGGAGGTTTCTTGTCCCATTCCAGAACCACAAACCCCTTATTTAAAGAGGCCTTGAAACAAATTGAGAGGAAACCAGAATGTGGAGGGCTGCCAATGATCTCATTTCTCATTCTCCCTATGCAGAGAGTAACGCGGCTTCCCCTGCTGTTAGATGTAAGTAATCAGAGGTGGCACCGCCGGGCGCCTCGTGCTGTTCCTTTCGTTGGCTCGCTGAGCTAAGCAGCAATCCACCAGGAGGATCTCTGGTAGCTGTGGGCTGTGGGAGCAGGGCCGGGTGGACGCCTCGTGCACGGGGCAATGGTCACATACATGGGTGCTCTTAGAGCCCTGCTAGAAGCCAGATTCGCAGCCAGCAGCACTGTGAAACCGTGCTTTGAACGCGTCTTGTCCTGTCCCCCTGCCAGGCCGATGGCCGGTCTGAGCAGACATCGCCTCTAAATCCCAGGGAGGCAGCTAATGCACAGCTGCTCTGTCTTGCAGTGTCACTAAAGCATCTTGTCTTGACGTTCTAGACTGTGTGTCAAAAAACAAAAGCATGCACTGCAGCGTACGGGGCTGCCACCAGAGCTCTGAAAGCCATCAGCAAGGTGAGGACGGCCACCACCACCTTCCCTCCCTCCCGGCACTCCGTGTCACCACCCTGGTCCCCACCTGCGGGGCTGGCCTCTGATTTTCCTTCTTACACGGGGCCACTTGAGATTTCTCTGCTCCAAAGAGCTGTTGGATGCACACATCTTCTCCCTTGCCCATCTTTTTCACTTGATTGTGTTTTTTTGTTTTTTTTTTTTTCCTTCGTGCCATCTTTTCTCCATTCCTCTTTGGTGATATTTTGTCCTTTCCTTCACTGTCATCTTCTCCAGGGGTGCTCTCCCCATTTTGGAAGCCCCGTGGCAGTGTCACTGGGCTGCCACTTGTACTTGCCTCATCTCTGGAGGTGCAGGCGAAGAGCAGGGAGCCAAGCAGGGCAGAGGCGCAGCAGGCGCGGTGGCAGCTGTGGTCCTTGTGCTGGCAGTGCAGCTGCCTCACTTCCGTCTGCCTTCCCTGCTGGTTTTCACCTCCTCGTGGCTCCCTATCTGCTCCATCGCTGGCTTCCTCTTTATCTCCCCTCCTTGGATGATCGGTTCTTCCTCTTGGTCCTGACCCTCGGCGAAGCTCGGTGCTCGGTTTCTCTGTGGTCCTTCTCCCGGCAGAGGGAACCTGATGCCTCTCCCGGTGATGTCCTGTGCAGGAAATCCTGGAGACCTGCTTCTGGTCTCCTGTCGGAGGCAGCCAGCAGCAGCAGGACCTTTGCCAGCCGTACCCAAGCTGACACAGAGGCAGGATGTGCTGAGCCTCTTCCATCCTCCCCTTCTCCTGTGTTTTTTTTTCCAGCTGGTGAAGAACTGCAACGAGGGAGCTCGTGCCATGGAGAGGACAGAGCAGATGTACACCCTGCAGAAACAGCTGGAGTTCGGAAAGAAGAAGGTGAGGACTGGTGGCGGTGGGGGCTGGTTCCATCCACAATGATTTTTATTTTTATTTTCATTTTATTTTTATTATTTTTATTTTTTATTTTGGTTGATCTTTTGGGGATCCAAAGGTTGGACCCGTTGATCCTTGTGGGTCCCTTCCAACTCAGATATTCTATGACTCTGGAGTCTCCTGTGAGCTCAAATACAGCTTTTTGACTTGGTGTTCCCCGCCACAAGAGAAATCAGTCATTCATTATTTTTTTTTTTTTCCATCTCAGCCTTTTCCACTGATCTCTGCCTCCCGCTGGCTGCTGAAGCGGGGTGAGCTCTACCTGCTCTTCTCCGAGGAGGCAGGAATCTTCCGCAAGGGCTCTGGCAGGGTTTGCTACCTCTTCCTCTTTAATGATGTCCTGATCATAACCAAGAAAAAAAGGTGAGGCTCAGGGGCACCCCTGCCTTTTGCTGGAAAGGGGCTGGGTGGATTCAAGCCTCACTTTCCAAGCAGCCTAAGGAAACCTCACAGTTCTCCTGTTGTGATCATTCTGGAGGTGTTTCTTATTAGGGCAGCAACCAAATTCTGGTTGGGAATGGCCCACAATTACACAGAGCATGTTAAACCCCGAGCATCAGCACTGTGATGGGCACCAGGGCTGTGGGTGATGCCCGCTGTGCGCGGTCCCCTGGGCCAGCACGAGGAGGAAGCTCCTTCACCCAGCTCTGAGGTGCCCGTCCTGCCGTTGCTGCAGCGAGGAGAGCTACACCGTCATGAACTACGCCACGCTGGACCAGGTCTCCGTGGAGAAGGTGGAGGCGGCGGAGCCACCTTCCCCCCCGCCCGGCAAGGCGGGGAGCGGGAGCAGCGCGCGCGGTGCTCCTGGGGGGCACCTGCTGCGCGTGGTGCTGGAGCGCGACAGCGAGGGCAGGCGGGAGGAGGTCCTGCTGGTAGCAGACACGCTGTGAGTGGGATTTCATGCTCCTGCACGGGGGATGAACCCTGGGTGTCACTCTGGGGGCTTCTGCATGGCGCCCTTACCCTCCTGCTTGTCCTCCCAGAACAGGACCTGTGCAGGTGTTTCCCCTTGCTGTCCTCCCTTCTCCCCGTTGCTGTACTTCCTTCCGCTTAGCTTCCCAAACACTCCCCATGTAACGCATTCCCCACGCCAAGTCAGCGGTGCAGCTGCTGCTGTGTGCTTTTGCCAAGTGTCTTTATGCTGACTACTCGCATTTGGTCCGACTGCCCGTGAAAGCCCTTGTGCTGCTGGGGAGTTCTCAGCGATTTCCAGCAGCTGGGCTGCTGCCCGTGGCTTTCCTGGACAGCCCAGCTTCCCCTTGCCAGGAGCGACCGAGCGCGGTGGATGGCAGCACTGATGCACAGGGAGAGGGAGCAGCCCGACACCACGCCACGAGGAGGTACGGCTGTGCAAATCCCACATTTCTGCCCTGTTTGTACCCACTCCTGCCAGAGATGGAGCTGGGGACACACACTGATGGAGATCTCAGGGTACCGTGCCTTGCTTGTTAGGAGTTGCTCCCGTTAAGATATTAGCCTTCTCCTCACTCAGAACACAGATATGTTTCCTAGGAGGCACAGTGGGAAGCCTGGGGGGGGTGGGAGCTTAGCGGTTCAGCATCCCACACGCATGGAGGGCAGGGCAGGAAGCAGGGCTTGCGATGGCTGGTGCGGCACGGCCGTCCCTTCTCACCCGCTCCCTTTTCACGTCCTCCCCTGCAGACCTGAGCCAGGTAGAGATAACCCGCGCCTACGTGGCTAAGCAGGCAGACGAGATCTCTCTGCAGCAGGCTGACGTGGTGCTGGTGCTGGGCGGAGAGGATGGTAAGTGCCGATGAGCAGCTGGAGGTGGAATAGCCTCAGCGAGCTAGAGGCTGTGCAATTTTTTGGAAGCTTCCAAGAAGCCACAGCAGGGGCTGAGGTCCGTGCCCTTGGCTGGAGCTGTGGCCCAGTAGATGACAGTGGGGCACTGATGGAGCTGCTGCTGCCGGGGTGGGCAGCTGGGGAGCCTCGGATGTGCGAGCTGTGCGGCTTGGAGCAGCCGGGGCAGAGCCCCACTGCGGGCACCTCCACAGCAGGGTTGTCCTGTGGCTGCTGCCCTGCATGCACGTCCCCAGCAGGCACCACCCTTCCCCATGGTGTCAGCACTTGTTCTTCTAGGCTGGTGCTGGGGTGAGAGGCTGCGGGACGGCGAGAGGGGCTGGTTTCCCCAGTCCTGCGCTCGGGCCATCACAAACCGTACAGCGGTGGAGTGCAACGTGCGGCGGATGGAGAGGCTGCGGATAGAGACCGACGTGTAGGAGCGGCACCAGGGAGACATGCCTTGGCCCTGACCAGGGGGCTTCAAACACAGGCTCAGCCCACAGCAAGAAAGGAGGGGAGAGCCTTTCTTCTCGAACTGTGCTTGCATTGGGCGCTCACAGGCAGCAGGTTTCGTGGTCGGGCCTGGTCTGCAGCTAGAGCCGCGATGACAGCAGTTGTTAACGTGGAACCTGGCAGCTGGTGCTCCTGGCTGCCCCGCCGACATGAACAGCCTGGAACAGGCCCCGAGAAGCAGCTGAGGTACCAGCTCAGCTTGAAAAGGCTGGGGCTGAGCCCCGGGCCCTGTGATGAGAAACACGGTGCTGCCTCTGGGCTCTGGACCATGGCCTGGAGGCTGCGGCTGGGCACCGTGCGAGGGGAGATGGGCTGGGAGAGCATCCCTGAGTCGAGACTTTTTTTTTGGGACTTAAATCTCTGTGTTAGGCTTATTCCTCAAATTTTTATTTTTTATTTTTTTTTTTAACTCCTGTTGCTCTTTTTTCCCCTACACTTACTCGTCATCCTTCTGCTCACAGCTGTGAGCTGTCACCTTTCATTGTCGCATCCCTTTTAACAGGTGATGCCCTGGAGGCAGCGCTGCAGGCTGGTGCTGGCCCTGTGGGGCTCAGTGCCTGGTTGGGTTTGGGCTCGGTATCAGCACTGCGCTGACCTTTCTGTTCTGGTCATGCTGTCAAGGGATGCAGGGGAGCAGCAGTAAGTCCTTGGACCTGAAGGAGCTGGGTGCTCTCCTTGCCCAAGCTGCAGCAGTGCAGGATGCCAGCGGCGGGGCCTGCCTTTGTCCTGCTACAATCAATAAAAAGGAATTTCCCTTCTGGCCACTCCTTGCTACAAGGTGTGTGTGTTTCAGGAAACATCCTACAAAAAATCCACTTCAGGTTGCAACAGAATTCAAGCTTAATTGCGTGAGAGACCAAATAAATAGAAAGTCACTGAGGCTTTCTGTTTATTTCTCTTAACTATGGAGTAATTAAAATTTTTAACCAGTGCGAGAGGAGACAAAATGTAGGAGAGAGACACAAGCTATGTGAGAACAGAAAGTTTCTGTAGTAAGAAATAAAAACAGTAAAAAAATATGATTTGAAGAAGTTTCTGTGCTCCCTGCGTGGAAGGGCAGGCGATGGGGCCAGGCAAGGGCACCCATGGCTGCCTGGGAATGATTTGCCTGGTGGGGCCAAGCGCTTCCCCGTCCCTCCGCAGGCACGGGGCTGGTTCGGCGGAGGCTGCTTTTGCTTCCCAGCCCACCAAGAAAATAAATAGGAACCGGAGTCGGATGCAACTGGCACCTAACTGCAAGGGTAACAAAACGTATGATTGTCTGGAGAATCGGCAGCAAGAATAGCAGGATTAATTGGGGTCGTTTGGCATGTTAACAAACTCTTCCTACTCCTGGTAATCGATCATACAACATACAACCTTAATTACACCAGCTTGGTCCTTCACTACATACTTATATTAACATTATTTCTTCACAATAGTGATATCTAATGCAAAAAATACTGTTAAGGGAGAAATAAAATAAGAAAAGAATTAGCAAAAAATTACAAGTTATGTACAGATTAAAATAAATTCCCTCTGGAAGAGAAACAGTTCTTTTATTATTTTCAGTTGGCCCCTGGCGAATAATTTAAAGGCAGGGCTGGGGGCATCCCTCTGCCGCTCGCAGACCGGTGCCTCCTGACAGCACCGGGTCCTGGGCCGTGTCTGCCTAGGGGCTTTGTGCAAATACATGGACAATTAGGCAGGGTTAGGCAGCTGGTGTCCCGATTACGGGGCTGATCCTCCGGCAGTGACTGTCCCTGTTGCTGCAAGTGGCAGCCTAAGCCTTGCAGAGCTCTCGTGCTCGCTGCTGGCCCAGGGCTGACCATGGCTGTGTGGCTCCTGGCAGCTCCTCCAGCCCCTTCTCAGGCTCTGGGCTTCCACCACAATAAGGGTATGTTGCAGGGGCCAGGACCAGGGAGGGCACCTAACGAGGGACATGCATTCACCAGACCACGCAGGAGCTCCGTGATCGCTTTTCCCTGGAGCAGGTGATGTGGGATGCTCAGGAGGGCTGGCAGAGCCCTGGTATGGGACTGGCTCTTGGCGGCTGAGCCTAGCACCTTCTCCCATGGCAAATGGGAGCTTACAGTACAGGATGGCTGCAGAGTCAGGAACTGCCAAGTGACGTGGTGCCACACGGGGCATGAACGCCGCAGAGCTGGGAATGTTCACCTGCCAGTTTTGACAACACTGTTGTGCAGCTTCCCATAAATATTCTTGCATAAATACCTATTTTTTGGCTATAACGTCAGCCCTTTCCAGACCCCCCCCCCCCCCCAGCCCCCCAAAACCCAGCACCCAAAATCAAAAGGTGAAGGCCAGCAATTTCCCATGAGCTGTGGAAGTCCAGCAGCCACCGAGCAGAAGCAAACACTCCTGGGGTCCGGCACGAAGGGCACCAGCTCTCGGGGTCCTGTGTCCAGCCCAAGCAGTGCCCAGGTGCCCTGGTGGTGCTCAGCACACCAGCCTCACTCGGCCAGCCTCAGGAGCAGCAGTCTGGCACGGTGGTAATAATTAATGCATGTGGCTTGTAAACAAGTTCGGTCGTAGGTCCTGTGCTTCTCCGGGGGGGGTCCTGTACCGAGGGCACTGCTGGCAGCAGCCAGACCTAGTGCTCCGTCCACTGCAGCTCCCCTGGGGGCAGCGGGGGCCTGGTGGGCACCTGGGCTGGCACAGCTGGAAGGGAAGAGGGGACATGAGCTCTGCCCTTGCAGTCTGCACCACTGGCTGCAGACGTGGGGTCAGCAGGAATGAGCACAGGGACCCCCAGCATCCCCGCACAGCGGCTGTGTGTGTGCTGGGATCCCCCCCCCCACCGTCAGCACTCAGCACTTCAGCAGGGCGGTGCTGAGCCCGGGGCTCACCTTGCCGGCAGGTCGGGCCCATGTACCCATGGAGGCAGCGGCACTGCCCATTCTGGGCGCTGCACTGGGAGCTGCGGGCGGCGCAGGTGCAGCCAAGTGCGCAGTCGGGGCCGTACTTGTTCGCTGGGCACTCTGTGGGGACAGAAGCACTCAGGCTGCGGTGGGCTCAGCTGATCCCGACGGCACTGACATTCCCCACCAAGCCACACACAGGGCTTGCTGTGGTGGTGGAGTGAAAGGCGAGGCGGTGAGCTTGTTGCTTCAACCTCCTCCCAGCCTGCTCCCACACTCTGCTGATTAGGGAGAACAGCACATCCCGAGCCCAGTGGGGTGCTCCTGCTGCACTGGATCCTCAGCCTTTTGACATTAGTTAGTTAATGCAAGGGGACTGTAGGCTGGGGCACATTTGTGTTCAAATCTGGCTATAATAGAGGCTGAAGGGGTGAATACCTTTGTTCAGATGCCTTCTTACTTTCCAAGCGGATACACACCAAATAGAAAGGGATCTTCCATGAGACATCAGCTCCAACAAGAAGGTGCTTGCATCCATCTTAGGCCTGTCCTTCTGTCTGCTGGCAATGCCCCAATGCATTTCCCACCTCTCACCCTCCCAAGCTGCAGATAACCTCACCTGAGCCACACTTTGGGCCAGTTTTCCCTGGGGGACAGAGGCAGCGCCCCGTGGCGGGGTCACAGGTCGCATTCCCTACGCAGTCACAGAGCTGCTGGCATCCCTCCCCGTATGTTCCTTCCTCACAGCCTGTTTGGGGAGAGGAGATGGGGCAGGGATGTGCTGCCTGCCTGCGCCAGGGGCTGCTGCCGGGGGGGGGCACAGCGGGCGGTCGGTACCTGCCTGGCAGCGCTGGCCACGCACACCCGCGGGGCAGCGGCAGCGGCCGGTGGCGGGGTCGCAGGCAGCGCCGTGCTCGCAGTCGCAGCGCTGCTGGCAGCCGGCCCCGTGGAAACCCGGGGGACAACCTGGGAGGAGCAGGGCGAGAGCTCGTTAGTGAGCACAGACACGGGCTCGGCTGTAGATGGCCTCTGCAGCAAAGCCTTTGGATGGAAGCCGTGAGCTTTTCTCTTTGAGATGTGCCAACTTGCTCGGGTGGCCGGCACGCAGGCTGCGTGGTGCCGAGCGTTCCCAGCTGAGCAGCACCCTGCAGCCCGCGGCCTCACGCCCAAAGAGAAGAAGTGGGGTTCCTTGGAAGCACTCCAGGAGGGCTCGCTGTGAACACAAAGAGAGGGAAGAAAGGAAAGGCAGGGCAAATCCCCCCCACCTTCACCCCACAGTGCTGTTTTGCAGACCACCCTCAGAAACCACCTTGGCGGAACTGCAGGTGATCCCCCCGCTGCATCAGATCCCCCCCACCGCAGCTCACCGTGCTCGCAGAGGGGCCCGTAGTGTCCCGGGGGGGCAGCGGCAGGCGCCCGTCGTGGGGTCGCAGGTGGCGTTGTGCCAGCAGGTGCAGTGCAGCTGGCAGTCGGCGCCGTACCTTCCTGCCGGGCACACTGCAGGGGGCACCGGGATGGCTCAGAGGGGCCAGCAGGCACACCGAGCTAGCACAAGGTGCTGAGCCAGCTCAACAGTTCCCAGCTGGCACAGGACAATGCCTGCAGGGCTGGGTTACCTAATTCACAGGATTTCCCGGTCCATCCGAGTCCACAGGAGCAGGACCCATCGGTGGCATTGCACAGCCCCCCGTTTTGGCAGGAGCAGGTCTGCTGGCATCCCACCCCGTAGCGCTGCTCCTGGCAGCCTGTGGGACCAAGGGACAGTGGTGGGCACACAGACAGCAGCACCCGGAGGGAGGCAGAAGAAATCTGTTCCTGCTTGGGATATTTCCCCCTTCAGCTCACGTTTACCTTGCTCACAAGTGGGACCAACTCTTCCTGGCGGGCAAAGGCAGTCGCCGGTGACGTGGTGGCAGGTGGCACCTTCCCCACAGACACACGTGTGCACACAATCTTTGCCGTAGCGGCCAGCGGGACAGGCTGCCAGGAGGAAGACCTGTAACTGCCTTCATCAAATCCATGGGCCATGACTGCAGGCCAAAAGTGCAAGACTTGGCCATGGTGCACGAGCTGAGCAGTGGGGCAGCCAGGGCAGGCAGGAGGGGTTTCAGGCCCTGGGGCTCATGCACAGGGGACTGGCCAGGCAGGGAAAGAGCTTTTACATTTCCTTCTGCTGGAGAAGGAGAGAGGCCATGCCTTTCACATTGAAGAAATCATTTCAGCATAAAACAGTTGGAGTAAAAAAATGTTTCCATGGCTAAGACAGCAAATGAGATCAGCTGCACTCCCACAGCACCGCGCACATGAAGCAGCTTCTGTACTGGAGCACTGCTGGCCGTGTGGGGTGAGCCGAGGAGTTTTTCTCCTGCAGGTGGGCCAGTGCAGGAGTCTGTCACTGTATCACCATTCGCCCCCTGCTGAGGCAGCCCCTGGGGTCTCCCATTCCCCCCAGAACTCACGGATGCTGCAGTCGGCGCCGACGTAGCCCGGCGGGCAGTGGCACGTCCCCGCGGTGCGCTCACACCAAGCCCCGTTCTGGCACTCGCACGGCCGCTCGCAGCTGGGCCCGTACCAGCCTGCAGGGCACTCTGCACAACAACAGAAACATTCACACCGGTGCCTGGCAGGGTGAGAGCAAAGCACAGGTGCTACAAGAAATGCACCGCAAGGGGATGTGCCGGGCACGGCGGTGCTCCGAGGTGCCTGCTGTGCAGCAAAGCACAAAGCTGACCCAGCAAAGCACCTCTGAGCAGCCCTGGGGCAACCGTGGCCAGCCCCACAGGGACCCCATGAAGCACAGGGCAGTACGGGGTGGCCTCACCCAGCTGGCAGGCTGGCCCGTGGTAGCCTGGGGCACAGACACAGGCACCGGTGACAGGGTGGCAGTCCTGGGTGGCTCCCGCACACTGGCAGCTCTGGCTGCAGCTCTCCCCGAAGGTGCCAGGCGGGCAGGCTGTGAGAAAACAGCAACGCAACACAGGCACAGTTAGCACCCCACCTGCCCCGAGAGGCTTGGGCTTTTCTTTTTTCTGTTTTTAAAGCCAGGATTTAAACAGCCTCCCATGGCAATGGAGGTTTTCTGCCACACGGAAAGCAAAGGGAGGTGGTGCTTAGCATGCAAACGGCTCCCCGATTCCAGGAACCTTTTGCAATGCCAACCCTACCTACCCTGGTCGTATTGCTGCAAATCTCCATCCCACCACACAAAGACATCGCAAATACACTACCATCCCCCAGCAAGGAATGTGCTCACATGCTTCTGTCTCTTCCAGACTTGCTTGTACCCACAGCAGCCCATTTTAATACTGATTTATCGCTAATCCTCTGGACAAATACATGGCTGTGATTTCCCACTTGGCTCCTGGTGCCTTGCTAGTACTCTGTGGGCACGCACCCAGCTGCCAAAATGGGAGTTGCTCTTTGCAAAGCTCACCGGTGGTATGTTTGTTTGTTTTAAATTATTTTAAGTATCAATTGCATGACCCATCATGCTCCCCGAGCCCATCAGAAGTTCACTCCCTTCCTACGTTTTTCGCATCCGGCTCCTGTGAATCCCGGCGGGCAGGCACAGCGGCCGCTGACGTGGTCGCAGGGCGCTCCCGGGGGGCAGGCGCAGCGGCCGGCACAGCTCTTCCCGAAGGACCCAGGCAGGCAGGCTGGGGGGACACGGGGAGATGCAAGGCTCACAACTGGATCGCGAGTTAATGCCTAGAAGTGTCAGCTCAGAGGCCCCAGTGCAAAATTTATTTAAAGGTTTAGTGTGCAGTGCCAGCCTGCTGAGAAAAGCCTGAGACAATTTCCTCCTGAATAAAGGAGTTAGGATGCTGTGTGCTGACGGGGAAGAAGCTCCTCTCCCGGTTGCTGTGGGAGCCCCGGGTGTGTGGGGCGATGCGGCTCTCACCTTTCTCGCAGCGCCGGCCCCTCCAGCCACTGGGACACTCACAAGCGCCCGTGATGTGATGGCACGGCACCTTGTCCCCGCAGTCACAGCGCTCCTCACAACGGGCCCCGAAGAGGCCCTCCGGACAAGCTTAGGGATGCAAACACAGGCGAGATGACAAGTCAGGCACCAGGGGACAGTGAGGGTCATCAGCCAGCAGGATGCACCCAAGTAAGGGAAATCTTGAGCCAAGCAAACTGCTTTTTGTGCACTCTAATGCCTAAATCAGTGTGAAAGTCTCTTTTTAACCACACCAAATGTTTGGGAAGTGTTATGGCTAGCACTGTTTGAGGACAGTTGGGTGCCAGCCATACATCATCAATCGCAGCTGCGATCATTTGGTTTTGCTGCTGCTTCTGTCGTCACAGGAGGACCCGGTGCCTAAAGCACTGCACAACAGCGTATCTGCAGTACCAGTGTCTTCCAGAAGTCAGCACTACAGGTGCAAAAATCTGCGAACTCAGTTTACACTTCTGTTTCATGAATGAATACAAAAAAAAAAAAAAAAAAAA